>CM066036.1:735910689-736285495 GCA_033557465.1 Ichthyophis bannanicus
GTGGTGGCCGGGCACTACAATGTCCCAGCCAGTGCTCTATGCCCTGTGCAGATGCATCCTGGCCAGGCCACCCTGTCTGGGCTATACCCATGGTACCTTGCTCCTCATTATGCACATTGGCAGGCCAATACTGGCAACAGTGCTGGCAGTGTGGGCTGTGGAGGGTGTTTGCAGCTACCACACACTGGATAGACAGACAGACACCCCCACACCTATGCCAGCATTGTGCTACTATAGAGGTTTTTAGCAGCCCTGGCCACCACACCAGTCCTGGGCACAGTGCAGGCATGGATATGGTACGCAATACTGTTGGGGGTCACTCCCCAGGGTGGTAAACACTGTCAGAGACCAGACCTGAAGCACACTCCACAGACATCAGAAAGGGTGCTATGATGGAGCTCAATCAGCAAACTGTGCTTAACATAGGAATTGCTATCTGTCAGTAATCATAGCAAACGTTTGATAGCTGTGTACCGTATTCCCAGGTGTAGGGTGGCATTGCTAAGGTATGCAAGTGCTAGTATTGGGAGATGCACTCAGGGCCCAATGTCCTGCCTCTCCAGGAGGCATTGGCTAATGGGGCCTGTGGGTGTGGGTGTGTCTGCCCTTGTTGGCTGCTGCTTTATGGCAGAGGTTCCCAACTCCAGTCCTGGTGTGCCAAACACTGTTCGGGTTTTCATGCTGTCCCTCATGAATATGCATGAGATACATCTGCATACCATGGGGGTGGTGCATAGATATGCAGCACAGGCATCTTTATTAGAGGCAGCATGGAACCTGAATGGTGTTTGACCCTCCAGGACTGCATTTGGGAGACTCTGCTCTAGGTAATTTATTTATTTAGCTGTATTTATATCCCGTTTTCACCGGGTCAAAGCGGTCAATTGGGGGATACATTTAACACGAGGGCATATGAGACACATACACTAATACTTACAGGGAACATGGGCAATGGAGGGTTAAGTGGCTTGCCCAAGATCACAAGGAGTGCCTGTAGGACTAGAAATCTCCGGCCTGAGATTACTATCCCCAGGTGGGACTTAGAACCCCTGACCCTCCGGCCTGAAGTGCCTTGTCCTAACCACTAGACCACTTCTCCTCCCACCATACACAGGTAATGTGCTTGTGTATGGTGTCTTTGCTCTGTAGGGTAAAATGTAGGTGTTTTGGGCATGTTTACATCATCTGCAATAAAGGTTCTGTCTGTATTAGCATGTTGTAGTAGCGGGTAAAATATGGGGACTGGGTTGGCAGGCACCATAGCTGGGACTTGAATCTGTGACCTTCTGCCTCCTAACACACTGGTTGTGTGCACTGCACCACTGTCTTGCCACCGAAACAGTGCATTCCCTGGTGATACCATGACTTTTTGTCCGGCAGGGCCTGTCTGTTGCAGTGCATGGCACCCACCTTCACAGGGCTAGGCCATGGTCTGCTCTGGGCAGCTGCCACTGCCCCCCTCCACCACCAGTACCCCTCTGCCACCATACTGACATGCCCTTCTGCTGGTGGTGCTGGTGGTGTGCAGTCTCAAGCCATTCAGTGTGCAGGTAGGCGGCTGCCTATGGTGCGTGTTCTGGAGTAGGGGTGCCTGCATAGATGTCCACGCTTCCCCGCAACACCGCCTGCCAATGTTCTGTGCCCTTGGAGGTTCCTGCTGGGTACTATCCCCTGTGACAATGTGATAAACACTCTCGTGCTCATGTTGGGCCCTCATCAGTTGCTGTCTGGCTGCTGTTCAGTTTCAGCATTCCTAAGTGCCACCAAGGCATCTGCCTAGTCCGCACTGTGCCCCAGCTGCACCACAGCATGTGCCGCCTGCAGCCCTCTGTATCCCCTTTCCCAGCATCTGTCCAGTTGCCCATTCCGACATGCCCGCCCTGCTGTTGTGGAACATGTGCATGCCATAGGAAACCTGTCCAATGGAGAGGGAAACCCTGATCAGTGCTATTTCACTGTGGGATCATTCACCTTGTATGGGGACTGAGCGTAGACCCTTCCAAAATTCATATCTTTTTTGGGGGGCTTTCTTGGGAGTGTTTTTTGATGTTTCCCATTACTATCACTATTGCCCAGCTTGGTCATGTTTTTTGTATATTTTGTTGGGGTCCTTTTCAATGTTTATTTGTACTTTTGTTCCGTGCACATGTATCACACTTATCACTTTTTTGTAGGTTTCCCTGGTTTTGCTGTACATTGCTGACAGAAATGGTTTCTCTTCCCTTTAAATCAGCTCTAACGCAAGGTTTTCACTTGCGTTATTTTTGGCCTCGAATTTCACATCATTAGTGTGCGGGGAGCCTCTCCCCTCCCACTCTTCACCCATTGACCTCTTCTCTCTGCCCCTGGGGAGCCTTCCTCCGCCCTCCGGGAGCCTTTCCCCGCCTTCAGCACTCGTTTGCGCCGCTGCGTGCGTTAGCGCGCGCTAGGGCACATTTGTGCCCCATAAAGCGTCATTATCACGCGCTAAGGTACCTTAGCGTGCGATAATTGCACAGCGTGCACGTTAAGAAGGTTTAGTAAACATACCCCTTAGTATCTTGTAGTTTTATTGGCTTTGTTACTGATGCCTACTAGTAAGGTTTAAACCAGTTTCACTGAAAATGGATGGATACCCCGACATATACATGACCAGATGCACACAAATATGGCTTTTTCTAATATACCAATCAGCAAAAACGTTTGTGCTTTGCCATCAAGGTGTGTTCTTTGCCAGTGGTTGTGCACATGAGCAGAATTTAGACAAAGCTTGGGCAGAGCAACAAGTATGCGCACAAATAATAAAACACAAAAATCTGTGTGCATACTTCTGACAGGGATGGCTCGTTCAAGAGGCAAATTAGGCAGTCTACAATGCTGACATTTTGGGAGCTGCAAAAAGCCAACAGCAGCACAGACATTTTAAATTTCCCAGTGGCTCAGGACATGGCTGGTAGCACATATACCGATCAAACTGCAGCACCTGATCAATCCCCCCCCCCCCTTCATGAAGAGGAGGTGTTCAGAAGCACCATCCTCCTGGGACATGCAGAACTCTCTTTGTACCACTGTGCCACAGATTTGGGGGGGGGGGGTTGTATTTAAGAAGCGGAGTTCGATTTTCCAGCTTGTACCATTCTTTTGGGAGCAGTTGGCTTGGGGTCCCCATTTGTGCTAAGCTCAGAGCATCTGTGTATGTTCCTATGCACCTCCTTTCCTGGAATTAGGGAGGGCAATGATCTGGGAAGGCTGCTCATGCTCTTTCTCTTGCGTGACGCCAATGCCTTGGCTACATTGTGCTCGAGGAGTTCTCACCACTATGTAAAGAGCTGCATGTGCAGCCAGCCAAGGCCAAGGCTCCAGCGCTCTTCTACTACTATTACTGCTACTACTACTGATCATTTGTATAGCAGTACAAGGCATACACAGCGTTGTACAGGCACATTTAAAACGTGGTCCCTGCTCATCAGAGCTTACAATCTAGTTAAGACAGACAATACAACAGCTAAAGACAAGGATATATCTAGGGTAAGGTAACATATAGGAGACATATTGGATCAGCATCCAAAAACAGCCTCAGAGGTGAATTTTTAGCTTGGATTTGAAAAGGACCGGAGATAAAGCCTGACAGACAGACTCGGGTAGTTTGTTCCAGGCATAAGGAGCAACAAGGTGAAAGAATCGAAGTGTGGAGTTGTCAATGGATGAGAAGGGAACAGACAGAAGAGATCCACCATGAAGAGTAGAATTCCAGAGGGGGTGGGGGTGTAGGGAGAGATTAGAGAGGTGAGGTGGTGAAGAGCAGCAGAATGACTGCACTTATAGGTCAATAGGAGAAGTTTGAACTGGATACAGAAACGGATAGGGAGCCAATGAAGCGACTTCAGAAGAAGGTTTATTTGAGCATTGCCAGCGAGATTCCTGTGCCTGGATGTTGACTTTGATGGCACCATCATTTTTAAGGAGTTTGCAGAGGGCTTCCAAGGGGACTAGGCATCTGGGGACCAGCGTGGCAAGGTCTGGGAGGATTTCCATCTCTGGCTGGGGAAGGAAGCCAAATACATCGCCAGGTGAGGTAATATCAGCCATTTGTCATACAGCACTATCTTTCTAGCTATTTTATTTGACAGCTGTCAACTTTGTGCAAACAAAACTCTTTTTTCAAGACTGGCACTTGACTCTAACTTTGCATATATGGCTTCAGTCATACAGATCCTTTTGGTGCAGTACTGTTTGCACAGTTTATTTGGAGTGAACTGCAGTGATTTAACTTCCCTCAAGATATTCATGTTTTGACTAGGAGAAAGCTTTCTAAAAATGTGTTGTAATACTTTTCATTGGATCAATATAGAGATGTTGTATATGAGGTCTTCAGATGCCCAGGGCTCTTCTCTTTGTATGCTGGAAAGGGATATTGATATTGTTGACTTGTACTGTGAAAACTTACTCTCTTCACTTCCAAAAGCTGAAATGAATCCACGCTTACTTCTGTCTAGTCAAATCAGGCAAAAATGGGAGCTCAGATTTGAAGTGAAACAACAGATACTGACAACAACATAAACTTAAAGAGCCATCAACACATTATTTTACATGCAGGGAGAGTGGGCACACACATACATAGATACGTACTAAGCAGAGTTTTGTATTCAAAAGTATGATGTCCAGTTATGCATTTTTACAGGATTGTTGTAGTAGGTATGGTGTTTTAATGATTATGATTGTTGAGCATAATTATAAAAACTTTGGGTGAGGAAGGCATAAGGCTGAAGGTTCAACTAGAGCAGAGGTGGCCGACTCCAGTTCTAGTGCAACACAATCCAGCCTGGTTTTCAGGATGTTCCTAATGCATATTCATGAGGCATATTTGCACCCACTGCCTGCCATTGAATGCAAATATATCTCATGAATATTCATTAGGGACGTCCTGAAAACCAGGCTGGATTGTGGTGCACCAGAACTGGAGTTGCCCCCCCCCCCCCCGATCTAGTGTCCTCTCCCCTCACACTAGCACTGTGGCCATTTACTCCAGCTCTAGGACTGATGTGAAAGTCTTTGTCTATAATACAGTCATGTTAGGCCACTTATACTAGTATTTTATAAAGACAACTAGAAGCCTGCTAAATTTCATAAAACAGACCTATCACAGGCACCTTAAAACATGCTTTAACTAGGTGCCCGCTTTGAAATTTTCCTTCCATGTGTACAAATTTGTTTGCTCTATTGATTTCAGTGTAAACAAATCATTCAAGGGCCTATTTACTAAAGTGGGGTATCTGGAAACATGTAGTTTAGTGCAGGGCTAATGCTCATTTTGGCCCAGTGGTAGCTAGGAACGTGCTACCAAAATGCTACCATGCTAAAAAATACCTTGCTACCCAAGCACCATGTGAGTTGGGATTAGGATGGAGCTGATGTGTAGAGTGGGCAGTAGTGTGCAGCCATGCTAGTGGTGCAAATGGCCATGAAAGACATCAAAAGCATTCGACAAATACCACCAGCTTCCAACCAGGTGGGAGTTGCACCCGCATTGCTAGCATGCTGCCAATGCATGATCTAGGCATATCTCTTACACAATGTAAAGGGTAGAACAATCCCACATATAGAGTATGCCAATATTGACAACATTGGCTGGCGATGTGGTGTAAGTGAACCAGGTGCTCGCCTAGGGAAGTCAGTAACAGAGGAGCAGCATAGTGCAACTACCATGGCAGTGGAACACTACAGCCTAACTGCCACAAAACAAGTGCATGCAGCATAGGAATGTACCTGCTTGGAGAGTGGGCATACATCTAAATATGGATCAACATAAGTCTGGACAGTATGATGCTAATGTTTGCATATCGTCTTCCTGGAAGTGGAGAAGGTGAAAGCATCATTGAAAGGGAAGAACCAGAGCTTGAGCACCCCAAGGTTGTAGAATCAGTGACCACAAGGAAGCAAAAAGTAGTGGTGGTTGGTGATTCTCTTCTGAGGGTACTGAGGCATCCATCTTGGGACCAGACATGATGTCCAGAGAAGTGTATTGTCTGCTAAGTGCCAAAATCCACAATGTTATGGAGAGTTTGCTGAGACTCATCAAGCCTACTGATTATTATCCAATATTGCTCATCCATGTTGGCACAAATGATACTGCTAGGTGTCCCTCTGAGTGTATCAAAAGTGACTTCATGGCTCTGGGATAGGTCGGCAGATGGTGTTCTCTTCAATCCTTCCTGTTGAGGATAAAGGCTGAGGCAGAGAAGCTCACATCATGGAGATGAATGCATAGTTGCATGGATGGTGTCATCAAGAGCATTTTGTTTTTTTGGACCATGGGATAATATTCCAAGGGCTGCAAAGCAGAGATGGCATCCATCTGTCCAAGAAGGGTCAAAGTGTCTTCAGCAGCAGACTGGCTAACCTACTGAATGGGGTTTTAAACTAGATTCATTAGGGATGGGTGAAGAAAGCCCCCAGGTAAGTGAAACATTAAATATCTCTGTAGAAATGTGTAAAAGGGGCAAATCTGGAAAGTGGTGTGTATAAATTCTATAGCATGGGAAGTAAGATCCTAGATGTTGAAGCTTTAATGGAAGAGGTTGACTTGGACTTAGTGATAATTACGGAGACTTGGGGGTATGTTTACTAAACGTGAGTAACGCGCGTAGTATGACGTTAACGACCGTAAGTGCAGTGTAACGCGCGTAAACACGCGCCAACGACCGGTAACGTCGTACTACGCGTGGAAACCGCGCTTAACGATCGTAAAGCCCCGCGGCGCGTTAAAACAGCGCAGAAGGTGGAGAGTGGGCGGAGAGAAGGGGTCAATGGGCGGAGAGGGGGCGTGGAGAGGCTCCCCCTCACTAACGCGCTGTAATTCTGAGCTCAATTCCAACGCGAATGAAAACCTGCCGTTAAAGGCTTTTAAAGGGAAGAGAAACCATTTCCGTCAGCAATGTACAGCAAAACCGGGGAAACACACAAAACGTGAGCAGTGTGATACATGTGCACTGAACAAAATAGCACATAAAACGTTAAAAATGACCACAGGAAACATTTTAAAAAGCATAATACAGCTTGGCAACAGTGATAGCAATGGGCAACAAGGAACAACACTGCCTGGAAAGCCCCAAATAAAAAAGAAATGATGTGTGGAAGGCTCTACGCGTCACAGACCCTTTTAAATATCATTTCATTGTAATGGATTGTCCTGGGAGTGTTGTGTAATGTTTCCCAATGATATCATTGTTTCCCAGCTTGGTTATGGGTGTGTGCCCCTTTTGTGAGATATTCTCTGAGGTTTATGTGCACCGTTGTCTGCATACAAGGTAAATGAGGTCACAATAAACCTGTTGCAGAGCAGGGTTTCTGACCTGTCAGGCCGGTTTAACTAACTCCAGGGACTGCACTGTCTCTGTGGCTACAGTGTGGTGCAACAGACACAGCCAGTGTCTGTAAAACCAGAGGGTCACAGGTTCAAATCCCAGCTGGGGGTCCTGCCAACCCAGTCCCCATAGCTTTACCCACCACTAAACATTGATAGTAAAGACACACCTTTATTGCAGAGAACATACACATGGCCTATATTTTACCACACCAGAAACAGGCACATTACCGTAAAGCAGAGTTTCGCAAATGTAGTCCTGGAGGGCCCCACAACATTCCGGTTCCATGCTGCCTCCAATAAAGATGCCTGTGCTGCATAGCTATGCACCACCCCCATGTTATGCAGATGTAGCTCATGCATATTTATGAGGGACAGCATGAAAACCCGAACAGTGTTTGGAACACCAGGACTGGAGTTGGGGAACTCTGCCGTAAAGCAGCAGCCAACAGGGCCACACACCCACCCACAGGCCCCATTGGCCAGTGCCACCTGGAGAGGCAAGAAATTGGGTCCTGCCTGTATCTCCCAATACTAGCAGTTGCATACCTTAGCAATGCCACCCTACACCTGGGTATATGGTACACAGCTATCAAACGTTTGCTATGAGAACTGGCAGATATCAATTCCTCTGTTAAGCACATTTTGCTCATTGAGCTCCACCATAACAAGCATTCTGATGTCTGCGGTGTGTGCTGCAGGTCTGGTCTCTGACAGTGTTCCCCACCCTGGGGAGTGACCCCCCAACAGTCTTGTGTACCATATCCATGCCTGTACTATGCCCAGGACTGGTGTGGTGTGTATGGCTGCTGACCACCTCTATAGTAGCACAATGCTGACATCGGTGTGGGGGTGGTTGTCTGTCTATCCCAGTGTTTCCCAACCCAGTCCTACGGGGCACACCGGCCATTCAGGTTTTCGGGATATCCCTAATGACTATGCATGAGATATATATGCATTAGAGATATCCTGCCAACCTGACTGGTTTGTGGCCCTCCAGGGCTGGATTTGGAGACCCCTGCCTTACACCTCTGTCATTTAAGATTGTGAGTGGGCAAGGTGCAGATGTCCTAGACATCGAAAGGGTATATAGAATGTGACACATTCCTCCTCAATTCTCACCACCACCAAAAAGTTGTCTAATAGACAATATTTTGGTGGTGGTGAGAATCGAGGAGGAATGTGTCACATTCTATATACCCTTTCGATGTCTAGGACATCTGCACCTTGCCCACTCACAATCTTAAATGACAGAGGTGTAAGGCAGGGGTCTCCAAATCCAGCCCTGGAGGGCCACAAACCAGTCAGGTTGGCAGGATATCTCTAATGCATATATATCTCATGCATAGTCATTAGGGATATCCCGAAAACCTGACTGGCTGGTGTGCCCCGTAGGACTGGGTTGGGAAACACTGGTCTATCCAGTGTGTGGTGGCTGCAAACACCTTCCACAGGCCACAATGCCAGCAATGTTGCCAGAATTGGGCTGCCAATGTGCATAATGAGGAGCAAGGTACCATGGGTAGAGGCCGGACAGGTTGGCCTGGCCAGGGCGCATCTGCACAGGGCATAGGGCAGTGACAGGCACATTGTAGTGGCCGGCCACCGCCTACACAGACAGGGTGACCTCAGTATGTGCTGCTGAGAGATCACTCTCACCCTGACTGTGCAGTGACCACAGCATGGCTAGGCACCCCCATAGTGCTATCTAGTATTTCTCTCATGTGATATATATGGGTTGCCTTTTGGGGCCCTGTCACTGATTTAACTGTGTATGCTGACATCCCAGTTCTGGGTGCAGGCATCTCCACTGGGCAGTAGCAGACTATTTACAGCTGGTATGTGTTGTGATGGAGTGGCTTGCAGGGTGCAGTGGCTGATGGCTTGCACCAGGGGAATATCAGATAGTGGTGGGGTGCAGCATGCCATATCTAGGCCTAATGTCTGTCTGCTATTGTGTTCTGGATGTGTACAGAGCTGCATTGACTGCTCTGTGGGGTGTGTGTCCCTCAGCAGGACCGGGCTTGTTGTTCCCCCTCTACGTCCACCTTGCAGGGAGGTAGATGTTGTAACGTTTGATAGGAGACACTGTTTGCTGCCCTGGGGGAAGGGGGTGGTGGTGGTGGTGGTCCATGGGGGCTACACCTGACTGATACAGACAGAGATGGCCAAGGTGTTTCTGCAGAAACTACCTCTCACACTATAACACTGCTGTGGACCTGCACCATGGCCTCTTTCAGCCAGGGACGGTGCTGTGGACCTAGTGCTGGGCGCCTCACTGCACCCTCAGGGTGAGCACAGTACCCGCACAATGTGACGGTGTGTAGCTACTCTGTGCCAGTACAACACACGGTCGGTACCCCCTATCAGGCCGAGGTGCTGTGGGGGTGTATTCCCCATGGTGTGTATGTGTGGACAGCTGATTTGCATGTGCAGTGCATCATGGGTGTGACTGGCCCAATCCAACCCTGTGAAACACCAGCACCTGCTCACAGGCTCTGCTAAACCATAGGCCAGTGTTTCCCAACCCAGTCCTACGGGGCACACCAGCCAGTCAGGTTTTCGGGATATCCCTAATGACTATGCATGAGATATATATGCATTAGAGATATCCTGCCAACCTGACTGGTTTGTGGCCCTCCAGGGCTGGATTTGGAGACCCCTGCCTTACACCTCTGTCATTTAAGATTGTGAGTGGGCAAGGTGCAGATGTCCTAGACATCGAAAGGGTATATAGAATGTGACACATTCCTCCTCGATTCTCACCACCACCAAAATATTGTCTATTAGACAACTTTTTGGTGGTGGTGAGAATTGAGGAGGAATGTGTCACATTCTATATACCCTTTCGATGTCTAGGACATCTGCACCTTGCCCACTCACAATCTTAAATGACAGAGGTGTAAGGCAGGGGTCTCCAAATCCAGCCCTGGAGGGCCACAAACCAGTCAGGTTGGCAGGATATCTCTAATGCATATATATCTCATGCATAGTCATTAGGGATATCCCGAAAACCTGAATGGCCGGTGTGCCCCGTAGGACTGGGTTGGGAAACACTGCCATAGGCCATCACACGTACATCTGTTAGCATACTGCATAGGTGCAGGACACCCTACAAAGTCTGTAATATAAGATGCCCACACTGGTAAAAACACACGTACCCACGCACGTACACAAACACGTACCCACGCACGAATGTACGCGCGCGGCTACGCACTTACCAATGCACGCACCAACGTACGTGGCTAGGCACACTCCGAGGGTGTTTTTCTGACACCAATACTCAGCGTAACGAATAACATGCCTCCGCTTTCCTTCTGTAATGTACAGGATGATGCCTGAGACAGCCTTTTGCGTTAGGCACACTGGGGGCTCGAACCCATGCTGCCTGTAACAGAGGTCAGTACCGTAACCATTGTGCTACAGCTCTGTTTCAGTGCTTTGTGTCTGTACGTCTTCTTACGATTAACGCGCAGTAATGCGGCACGGCGCCCGGTAACGCTCGTTACTTTTTCTAACGCGCGGTAGTGGTAACGATGTACCGCCCATGTCCTTATTTGGGGTTTCTTTCACTACCGCGGCTCCTAACGCGAACTGCACTAACGCGATTTAGTAAACAGACCCCTTGGTTTACAGACAACCATGACTAGGATGTAATTATACCAAACTATACTTTATTCAGGAAGGCCAGAATAGGAAGAAGGGGAGGAGGAATGGCACAATATGTAAAAAATAATATTAAAATTATAGAAGTACAGAGTTTAAAAGGGAGAGAGGAGGCACTGTGGGTTAAACTAGAGAGCGGGAAAGGGAAATACATTTGCATTAGAGTGATATACAGATCCCTTTCACAGAGAAAAGAAGTGGACAGAAATTTAATAGAAGACATACACAGCAATGCCATGAAAGGAGAAGTGCTATAAATAGGTGATTTCAATATGCCAAATGTTGATTGGCACATCCCTACTGAGGTGGCATCTAGAAGTAAGAAGATCCTGGATTATCTACAGGGAGAACTATTCAGGCAACTGGTAATAGAACCCATACTGAAGGAGCCATACTTGGACTTGGTGCTTACCAACTGGGAAACTGTTTCTGATATTATAGCGGGCAATCATCTCGCATCCAGTGATTATCAGATTGTGTGGTTCAGTATTAGGACTAGGGCTGATAAAACCCATTCAAAAGCGAGTGTCTTAGGGGCATGTTTACTAAAACCCCGGTAAAGTGCGGGCCGTGGTAGAGTGTGGGTGCCATATAAGGAGTGGGCGGTTCGTGCTGAAAAAGAAACCCCAGAATTTGCATATGCGCTAAGGTGCACGGCGTGGCGCTAAGGTGCGTGGGAGGCATATGTGTCACGCTGATGGATAAGCAAAAGAACAGAGCCACAGCACAATGGTTAAAACACATACCAATGGTGCAAGAAGCAGGGGTTCAATCCCCCATAAAGCCCAATAAAGACAGCTGGCTGAGGCATTGATTTATGAGGCAGTGAAATAATGGGTGGCATAAGGCTGCTTGCTAACACTTTTGGAGGCATATTAATAATGGGCGGCATAAGGTGGCGCGCTGATGGGCATAAGGGTGCGTGCTAATTTTTTAGGAGGCATCTCAATATGGGGCGGCATAAGGTGGCGCGCTGATGAGCAAACAGAAGAGCAGAGCCACAGCACAATGGTTAAAACACATACCAATGGTGCAGGGATCAGGGGTTCAATCCTCCACAGTGCCCAATGAACAAGGCTGGCTGAGGTAATGTGTATTATGGGGAAGATTGCTTTAGGAGGCATTTTATCTTTATTTTAATTACATTAATAGCAAACGCACTTTCAAAGCATGTCCACATAAGGCGTCCTATAAGGCACATGTTAAAGTGCACTGTCCGCCACGGCACCCTAAAATGTCCCCTATAGGGCACCCTATAGGTTGCAGTACAGGATAATGTATAGTGCACCTTATATGGACAGGAACCATAAGGTGCCCTATAGGGCTCCCTATAAAGCACCCTCAGAGGCACCTTATGGGTACAGTACGCTGAGGGTGTTTTTGCTGGCATCAAAATATGTACATTAAAAAAAGGTATTGCTTTGGACAACCTTATTAAATAACCCCACTGTGGATTTGAACCCATGACCTCTAGCTTCAGAGACAGTGAAGTCACCATTGGGCTACAGCTCTATAACAGCTAGCAAGCTCCTGGCTGGCTGCATAGAGCATGCATGTCACCACACAGACAGTCTGCTGTGGTCACCAGGATAGGGTTAGCCCACCCGTACCCATGATGCACTGCACATGCAAATCAGCTGTCCACAGATTAACACAAGATGGGCAATGCACCCGCACAGCACCTCGGCCTGGTAGAGGGAAGTGACCATGTGCACCCACACACCACCTCGGCCTGGTAGGGGGTACTGACCGTGTGTTTTACTGGCACAGAGTAGCTACACACCGTCACATTGTGCGGGTACTGTGCTCACCCTGAGGGTGCAGTGAGGCGCCCAGGACCAGGTCCACAACACCTGCCATGTATGAGATAGGTAGTTTCTGCGTGAGATAGGTAGCTTCTGCAGAAACACCTTGGATATTTCTGTCTGCTTCAGTCAGATGTGACCCCCAGGTGGGCCATGTACTGCCAACCCCCCCCCCCTCCAGGCACTGTTCCTTCTAAGCCAGGGGTCTCCAACTCCAGTCCTGGAGGGCCACAAACCAGTCAGGTTTTCAGGGTATCCCTAATGAATATGCATGAGATATATATGCATTAGAAATAGCCTGCCATACTGACTGGTTTGTGGCCCTCCAGTGCTGGATTTGGGGACCCCTGCCATACACCTCTGTCATGTATGATTGTGCGTGGGCAAGGTACAGATGTCCTCAACATCAAAAGGGTAGATATAATGTGTCACATCCCTCCTCGTTTCTCACCACCACCAAAAAGTTGTCTAATAGACAATATTTTGGTGGTGGTGAGAAGCGAGGAGGTATGTGACACATATTGATATTTTATGCGCACACAGCCTACAGAAAATTAGAGGGAACATTGCCTCCAGGGCTGAGGGTGGCAAACAGGGCCTCTTATATAGAGATCCACATTCTACCTCCCTGCAAAGGTGGCTGTAGAGGGGACCATCAACCCCAGTCCAGCTGAGGAACAGACCCCCACAGGGCAATCAATGCAGCTCTATACACATATATAACACAATAGCAGACAGACATTAGGCCTGGATATGGTGAGCTGCACCCCACCACTATCTGCTATTCTCCTGCAGCAAGTCATCAGCCACTACACCCTGCCCCATCAAGACACATACCAGCTGCAAACAGTGTGCTAGTTAGTACACAGTGCATGTTACCAGTGGAGATACATGCACCCAGAACTGGGATGTCAGCATACACAGCAAGCAGATAAATCAGTGACTGGGCCCCAAAAGGAAACCCACATTTATTACATGAGAGAAATACTACATAGCACTATGGGGGTGCCTAGCCATGCTGTGGTCACTGCACAGTCAGGGTGAGAGTGATCTCTCAGCAGGACATACGGAGGTCACCCTGTCAGTGTAGGTGGTGGCCGGGCACTAAAATGTCCCAGTCAGTGCCCTATGCCCTGTGCAGATGCACCCTGGCCAGGCCACCCTCTCCGGCCTATACCCATGGTACCTTGCTCCTCATTATGCAAATTGGCAGCCCAATACTGGCAACAGTGTGGGCTGTGGAAGGTGTTTGCAGCCACCACACACTGGATAGACAGACAGCCCCCCCACACCTATGCCAGCATTGTGCTACAATAGAGGAGTCCAGCAGCCATACACACCACACCAGTCCTGGGTACAGTACAGGCATGGATATGGTACGCAATACTGTTGGGGGTCACTCCCCAGGGTGGTAAACACTGTCAGAGACCAGACCTGCAGCACACACCGCAGACATCACAGTGATTGTTATGGTGGAGATCAATGAGCATAATGTGCTTAACGTAGGAATTGACATCTGCCAGTTATCAAGGGCAATGTTTGATAGCTGTGTACCATATACCCAGGTGTAGGGTGGCAGTGCTAAGGTATGCAACTGCTAGTATTGGGAGATACAGGCAGGGCCCAATGTCCTGCCTCTCCATGAGGCATTGGCCAATGGGGCCTGTGGGGGTGTCTGGTAAAGGATAGACGTATGAACCATGTGTATGTTCTCAGCAATAAAGGTTTGTCCTTACTATCACAGTTTAGTTGTAGGACAAATATGTGGACTGGATTGGCAGGAGCCCCAGCTGGGATTGTAACCTGTGACCCTCTGGTCCTACAGGCACTGGCTGTGTCTGCTGCATCACACTGTGGCCACAGAGACAGCACAGTCTCTGGAGATAGGAAACCTGGCCGCACGAGTCAGACACCCTGCTCTGCACAATTTTACTGTGGGCTCGTTTACCTTGTATGGGGACAAAGGTGCAAATAAACCTCAAAAATGACCTCCAAAAAAGGGGATAAAAACCAAAACCAAGCTGGGCAACAGTGATATCAATGGGCAACCTGAAAAACACTACCAGGAAAGCTCCATTAAAATGCAGTGCTTTTGAAAGGGTCTACGGAGCGTAGACCCTTCCAAAATCATTTCTTTTTTTTGGAACTTTCCTGGGAGTGTTTTTTATGGTTGCCCATTAATATCACTGTTGCCCAGCTGGATTATAATTTATTTGGAATTTGTTGTGGTCATTTTCAATTTATATTTGCTATTTTGTTCTGTGCACATGTATCACACTGCTCACGTTTTTCAGGTTTCACCGGTTTTGCTGTACATTGCTGACGGAAATGGTTTCTCTTCCCTTTAAATCAGCTCTAACGCGAGGTTTTCACTCGCAGTATTTTTTGACCGAAATTCAGCCACACTCCAGTGCGGGGAGCCTCTCCCCTCCCACTCTCCACCCATTGACCCCATCCCTGTGCCCCTCAGGGGCCTTCCTCCGCACGCCTTTCCCCGCCTCTATCGCATATCAACGCACCGCACACTTGCGCGGGCCCGTTAGTGAGAGGTGCATTTGTGTGGGGGCCCGTTAGTGTGACGCGCACGCGTGCGGGGCACTTAAGAGCACTTAATTTCATCATTAGCGTATGCTACTGTGCGCCGCGCAAGTGTGCGCGGTTTAGTAAACATACCCCTAAGTTTGCCAAGATGGGACAATACCTCAAGGAGTCATTAGCAGGATGGGAACAGCAGGGGGATGTAGAAAAACAGTGGGAAAAACTGAACAGGGATATTTTTGTTGGCAACAAACCTTTTTTTTTTAGAAAGGTAAAATAATGTAAAAAAAAACAGAAGGCCACTATGGTTCTCAAAAAGTAGCTGAAGAGGTGAAAAGAAAGGGAGGCCTTCAGGAAATACAAGAGATCATAGAGAGAGGAAGAAATACATCTATAACTCTCTTAACTTCCATATTTGACAACCTCATTAGGGGCATTGGTAACATCAACAATGGATTCATATTAATATTCATGGACATCTTAGCTGTCTTTGACACCATTTCTCATTCCATATTGTTACAGAGATTACAAGAAATTGGTCTATGTAACAACACAATAAAGTGGTTCTGTACTTATCTCAGTGATCAAACTCAACAGGGTACATGCGGTGAAAACAAATCAACAACGATGCATCGAAGACACCATAGCAGCCATCAATACGTCCACAGCGCAATCTGATCCATGCCCAGCTTTCTGGGTCAAGGAACTCCGGACTGACCTCAGTCCAATCATATCCAGACTTATTCAACAATCGTTCACAACAGGTGATTTCCCACGCACCCTCAAACAAACTTCAATAAGACCTCTACTAAAAAACAACAAACTCGACCAACAGAAACCAGAATCCTACAGACCCATAGCAAGCATACCATTGCTTGCAAAAATAATGGAAAAGATAGTTCAGAGACAAATACAAGATCACATTGATTCCAATGCACCACTGGATCCATGCCAGCATGGATTTAGAGAATCTCACGGGGTCGAGACCCTTCTCACCACACTCTTCAGCCACATAATATCAGGCATCGACAATACCCGCCAAGGCTTTGTCCTTGTCTTCCTTGACATCGCGGCAGCATTTGATTCCGTTAGCCATGAGTGCCTCCTAGAACGCCTCAAAGAAAAAGGAATCTCCGGTAAAGCACTCGAGTGGTGCAGGTCCTACCTCTCGGACAGATGGCAGCAGGTGAGATCCAGAAACACATCATCAGAACCATTCCACCAAAGCCAAGGTGTCCCACAAGGATCCTCCCTCTCCGCCTTACTATTCAATATATACATGCAACCTCTCTGCAACCTGATCCGGTCTTTCAACATTAACTGCATGATATACGCAGATGATGTGCTATTATACACGCCTTTTACAACAGATAACCCAGACCTCGAACCAATAACATGCTGCATAAACGAAATATCCAATTGGCTACAATCCCAAAACCTCCGGATTCAACACAAGAAGACGGAGGTGATGTTCATTACAAGAAACCGTAACTTCAATGCCCCAACAGTACTGAAAGTGAAGGAAGCAGACCTCCAGACCAAATCCGCGATCAGATACCTCGGCATCACACTAGACCAGAACCTAAATATGCAAGCTCATATAAGTAATACTGTAAGGGCAGTATATCATAAAATTAGATCCCTTAGATACCTAAGATCTCTGCTGGAGCCTGATGACTTCAGGACTATCTATCAAGCACTAATTATCCCGCATTTCGATTATGCAAATGCAATACTTCAAGGTCTCCCCCAAAACACCCTAAACCCACTGCAAATGGCAATGAACACCGCAGCAAGAGTACTGCACGGAGCATCCAGAAAAGACCATGTCACACCTATAATGAAACAACTCCACTGGCTCCCAATTCAAGGTAGAATTACATTCAAGACCTTGCTGCTCACCTTTAAAGCCACCAAAGGTCTCTCGTCAACTTCACTAACTGAGTTAATCCAGATGACACCCCACAACAGAGACAGAAGGTCAGTAGCTCAAAACACCCCACAACAGAGACAGAAGGTCAGTAGCTCAAAACACCTTGATAGTCCCAAGATCTATAACTAAATGCTCCAAGTCAACATCCAGCAGGACTTTCAATCTTTATGCACCGGTGATCTGGAATAACCTTCCTCACAACATCAGATCAATCCCAGACATATTCCAATTCAGGAAGGCCGTGAAACACTACCTCTTCCTCATACATTACCCTGAACCTAATAGAAACTCAGCTCCATTTGCCGAATCCACCCAAATCACTACTGTCTAAAACCACACAAACACATGATCAGCCTACAAATTGTATATATTGTATATTTTATGGTTGTACATAGTTACCCTGTTAGCCAAGTTGATTATCCTGTTCATATGTAAACACAAAGTACTATTGGAAATGTGTATGTTCACTGTTTATTGTAAACCGCGCTGATGCTGAATAGCGCGGTATAAAAGAGACTTTAAATAAATAAAATAAATAACAAGGTTCAATGTGCCACATGGAGTCCCTCAAGGTTCCGCTCTATCCTTCATACTATTCAATATATATATTCAACCCATCTGCAGTATAATTAAAAGTCACAAGATGCTTTATCATCTATATGCAGATGACATTATGGTATACTTCCCCATCAAGATTGCCAACCCAGACCTGACTCCTATAACCAAGTGCTCAGAAGACATGTTTACTTGGCTCTCCAACAATTGACTATCTGTCAAGACAGAAGCGATGTATATCACTAGAAACTCATTCTTTTCGCCACTGCAAACTTGCTGTTCATGATAAATTGATTGCAGTAAAAAAAGAAGTAAAGTATCTAGGTGTTATTCTAGACAAAAATCTTTCTTTACGTATGCACATTCTTAAAACTGCATCCAAAGCGCATCACAGGTTAAAATCATTTGTTGACTAAAACCTATTCTGAGCAATGATCATTTCCGTATGGTGTGCCAATCAATAATTACTCCTATCATAGACTATGCTAATTCAGTTTATCAGGGTCTTCCAATACAGTCCCTCTACCCTCTTCAATTGGTCCAAAATACAGCAGCCAGGATTATTATGAGCACATCTAGGAAAGAGCACATACAGTAACTCCAATACTTCAACAACTACACTGACTTCCCATCATCTCATGTGTACGATATAAAGCAGCTCTTATTATCAACCGAATCTATTACAACACCTCTGCTAGATTCCTTCAAAGCTTATTAATAAAGGAACTGAGTATAAGGCCCAGGCGTTCTAACAAGTTAAACAGGCTCATTACTCCTGCTGACTTTCAACAATCTAATCAGTCTACTGTCTGAAGAGCCCTCTCACTTGCTCCTACTGCTATTTGGAACTCTCTTTCTGATCAAATGAGATTTACAAGGGATATAAAAGACTTCCGTTCAATGTTAAAAACATTTTTGTTTATGGATTACTATGGTTTTTCTCAATGATTATATTCTATTGTTATAATTTTTCTATTTTTTCTAATTTTCGTATTTGTTAATGTCTTTCCCTTTTAATGTTCCAAATTTTGCCCTTTTAACCAACTTTTTAAAATTACTGTTTATTTTTATTGTAAACCACTTTGATTGAAGGATAAGGTGGTATATAAATATGGATAAATAAATACATTTTTGGAAAAATATAGAGAAGCTAGCAAAGTAGTCAGGAAAGCAAAGATACAGAAAGAAGAAGAAATAGCCAATGCAATAAAATGGGGGGATAAGACATTTGTCAGATATGTTAGTGAGAGGAGCAAAGGAAAAAGTGGTATTCTCAGACTCAAGGATGAAGGGGAGGAATATATAGACGCTGATGAGGATAAAGTGGAATTGCTTAACAAATATTTCTGTTTTGTGTTCACAGATGAAGGACCAGGAACAGGACCTCAGAGAACACCCACAAATAGGAACAGAAGTGACGGAGATCTCGAACAATTTTCCGAAGACTATTTTTGAAGAACTAGCTAAACTAAAAATAGACAAAGTGATGGGACAAGATGGGATACATCCGAGAATACAGAAGGAAATTGAGGAAATTCTAGCGGTTCCACTGACTGACCTTTTCAATGCTTCTTTGTAGTTGGGAGTGGTCCCTTTACACAAAAGCAGATGTAAGGATGACATTGAGAACTACAGACTGGTTAATTAACCTCCGTAGTTAATAAATTATTGGAAAGGCTACTAAAGGAGAGAATAGTGAGGTTTCTGGAGTCAAACAGATTGTAGGATCTGAGGCAGCATGGATTCATCAGAGGCAGATACTGACAGACAAAACTGATAGATTTCTTTGACTGGGTGACCAGGGAGTTGAACCGTGGGAGAGCCCAAGATGTGGTGCACTTAGATTTCAGTAAAGCTTTTGACACCGTTCTACACAGGTGACTTATAAACAAACCGAGCACCCTAGGGAAAGACCCTAAAGTTAATAATTGGGTTAGAATTTGGTTGAGTGGGAGTCAACAAAGGGTACAGGTAAATGGAGTTCACTCTGAGGAGAAGAATGTTTTCAGTGGTGTGCCGCAGGGATATGTCCTTGGTCCGAATCTTTTTAACATCTTTGTTAGTGATATTGCAGAAGGACTGTTGGGTAAGGTTTGCCTGTTTGTGGATGATACCAAAATCTATAAAAGAGAAGACACCAAGGAAGGAGTACATAACATGAGGAGGGATCTAGCTAAACTTGAAGAATGGTCTAGAATTTGGCAGCTGAGATTTAATGCTTAAAAGTGAAGGGTCATGCATTTGGACTGTAAGTCCAAGGGAGAGGTCCATAAAAGAAGAGCAGAACCTGATATTCTTAAAATAGCTGAAGAGGTAGAAAAGATGACAGCGAAAGCCAGAAGGATGCTTGGGTGTATAGGGAGAGGAATGGCCAGCAGAAAAGAGGAGATGATAGTGCCTCTCTTTAAGTCTTTGGTGTGACCTCATTTGGAGAATTGTGTGCAATTCTGGAAACCACACCTTCAAAAGGATATAAACAGGTTGGAGTCGGTGTAGGAGGTGGCTACTAAAATGGTTAGTGGTCTTCATTATAAAGCATATGAGGACAGACTTAAGGATCTTCATATGTATACTTTAGAGGAAAGGCAGGATAGAGAGATGTTTAAATATGTACGTGGCTTAAATGCACAGGAAGATAGTCTCTTTCAATTGAAAGCAAGCTGTGATGTGGATGAAAAGGAAATATTTCTTTACAAAGAATGGTGGATGCTTGGAATAGTCTCACAGTGGAGGTGGTAGAAACGAGGACAATATATGAATTCAAAAAAGCATGGGACAATCACAGAGGTTCTCTAAAGGAAAAAAGAAGACTATTGTAGTTCATATGGAAGGGTAGACTAGATAGGCTATGTGGTATTTTTCTGTTGTCATGTTTGTATGTTTCTGTTTCTTCTTGCACTGGATAGATGTGGGAGGGCTGCTGGTGTGATAAACTCTGAAGAAGTTGGAAGATAAGGACTGCGCTGAGTAAAGCAGCCAGATCTGGCCACATAGCCAGGGCTAGACAAAGCAGAGCACAACTAGGGGGCAAGACATGTAAATAAGGTGTTGCAACTACTAGCAGAATGACTATTTAGCACCATAATGTGTACTAAGAACACCACCTCCCTTACATGGGGAGCCACATAGCCCTGCATATGTGTATCTTAGGGACTCTGCCAGTGCCATTTTCTTGTTTGCATGGGCAGATGGGCCTCACCCTGATCCTAGGAGGACATGTCTTTGGTCTGCAGACTCAGAACAGATCGTTTTAATCCTTGCACTGAATATAGGCTAGTTTGGTAGAAGCTCCCTGATAAGTGGTTCTTTCGTTGGCCCTTTTCCTAGGAGATGAGGTGTTCCACAGACCTGTTTTGGGTTCCCAAGACCTTCATTTCCCTGAGAACTGGTGTGTTCCTGCTGGAAGTTGCTTAGGATTTCTTGTGTCCATGTGTGTGTGTATAGAGTGTTCTGTGGTGTTTCAGCAGAGATCCCACCCATGGTGAGACTGTCTTCCACATGCCTTAGTAGAGATTAGGCCACAGGCGTGGGTGTGCCATGTAGTGGGCCAGGGAGGGTGCATCTGAACACTATAGACTCCATGGGGTATGTTTACTAAAGTGCATTAGTGCAATTCGCGTTAGGAGCCGCGGTAGAGACAGAAACCCCAAATAAGGACATGGACGGTACATCGTTACCACTAACGCGCGTTCCAAAAACTAATGAGCGTTACAAGGTGCCGTGGCTCGTTAACGCACGTTCATCTTAAGAAGGTGTACAGACACACATCACTGAAACAGAGCTGTAGCATAATGGTTACCTCACTGACCGCTGTTACAGGCAGCATGGGTTCGAGTCCCCAGTGTGCCTAACGCAGAAGGCTGGCCCAGGCATCACCCTGTACATTACATAGGGAATGAGGAGGCATGTTTTTCTTTACGTTCAGTAGTGTTGTCAGAAACACACCCTCACAGTGTGCGTAGCCACGTGCGTTGGTGCGTGCGTGGCTGCGTGCGTTGGTGCGTGCGTAAAACCGTGCGTGGGTACGTGTGTTTTTACCAGCGTGGGCACTTTATATTACAGACTCTTGAGGGTGTCTTGCACCTATGAATTATGCTAACAGATGTAAGTGTGATGGCCTATGGTTTATCAGAGCCTGTGAGCAGGTGCTGGATTTTCACAGGGTTGGATTGTGCCAGTCACACCCATGATGCACTGCACATGCAAATCAGCTGTCCACAGATACACACCATGGGGAATGCACCCCCACAGCACCTCGGCCTGGTAGGGGGAAGTGACCATGTGCACCCCCACAGCACCTCGGCCTGGTAGGGGGTACTGACCTTGTGTTGTACTGGCACAGAGTAGCTACACACCGTCACATTGTGCAGGTACTGTGCTCACCCTGAGGGTGCAGTGAGGCGCCCAGCACCAGGTCCACAGCACCATCCATACCTGAAAGAAGCCATGATGGAGGTCCAAATCAGTGTTAATGTATGAGATAGGTAGTTTCTGCAGAAACACCTTGGATATCTCTGTCTGTTTCAGTCAGGTGTATCCCCCATGGACCCCAAGGTGGCCCATGTACCACCACCACCACCACCCCCCTCAGCCTGGCAGGGGGAAGTGACCACATGCACCCCCACAGCACCTCGGCCTGGGAGGGGGTACTGACCTTGTGTTGTACTGGCACAGAGTAGCTACACACCATCACATTGTGCGGGTACTGTGCTCACCCTGAGGGTGCAGTGAGGCGCCCAGCACCAGGTCCACAGCACCATCCATGGCTGAAAGAGGCCATGACGGAGGTCCAAAGCAGTGTTAATGCATGAGATAGGTAGTTTCTGCAGAAACACCTTGGATATATCTCTGTCTGTTTCAGTCAGGTGTATCCCCCATGGAGGCCCATGTACCACCACCACCCCCCCGGCAGCAAACAGGGCCTCCTAGAGGGGAACATCAACCCCCGTCCTGCTGAGGAACAGACACTCCACAGGGCAGACATTAGGCCTGGATATGGTAAGCTGCACCCCACCACTATCTGATATTCTCCTGCTGCAAGCCATCAGCTGCTGCACCCTGCAAACCACTCCATCAAGACACATACCAGCTGCAAACAGTCTGCTAGTTAGTCCATAGTGCATGTGCCTAGTGGAGATGCATGCACCCAGAACTAGGATGTCAGCATACACAACAAGCAGATAAATCAGTGACTGGGCCCCAAAAGGAAACCCATATCTATCACATGAGAGAAAAACCATATAGCACTATGGGGATGCCTAGCCATGCTGTGGCCACTGCACAGTCAGGGTGAGATTGATCTCCCTGCAGGACATACAGCGGTCACCCTGTCTGTGTAGGTGGTGGCCAGGCACTAATATGCCACAGTCAGTGCCGTATGCGCTGTGCTGATGCAGCCTGCCCAGGCCACCCTGTCTGGGCTATACTAATGGTACCTTGCTCCTCATTATGCACATTAGCAACAGTGCTGGCAGTGTGGGCAGTGGAAGGTGTTTGCAGCCGCCACACACTGTAGAGCAGAGCTACTCAATTCCAGTCCTGGAGGTCCACAACCCTGCAGGTTTTTGGGATAGCCCTAATGAATATGCATGAGATATATATGCATTAGAGATATCCTTCCAACTTGACTGGTTTGTGACCCTCCAGGGCTGGATTTGGAGACCCCTGCCTTACACCTCTGTCATTTAAGATTATGAGTGGGCAAGGTACAGATGTCCTAGACATCAAAAGGGTAGAAAGAATGTGTCACATTCCTCCTCGATTCTCACCACCACCAAAACGTTGTCTAATAGAAAATATTTTGGTGGTGGCGAGAAGCGTGGAGGAATGTAACAAATTCTATCTAACCTTATTGATGTCTTGGACATCTGCACCTTGCCCACTCACAATCTTAAATAACAGAGGTGTAAGGCAGGGGTATCCAAATCCAGCCCTGGAGAGCCACAAACCAGTCAGGTTGGCAGGATATCTCTATTGCATATATATCTCATGCATATTCATTAGGGCTATCCCAAAAACCTGCAGGGTTGCAGACCTCCAGGACTGGAATTGAGTAGCTCTGCTGCAGAGACAGACACACAGTCCGACACCTATGCCAGCATTGTGCTACTGTAGAGGAGTTCAGCAGCCCTGCCCACCACACCAGTCCTGGGCACAGTCCAGGCATGGATATGGTCTGCAATACTGTTGGGCGTCACTCCTCAGGGTGGTAAACACTGTCAGAGACCTGACCTGTAGCACACACCGCTGACATCAGAATGATTGTTATAATGGAGCTCAATCAGTAAACTGTGCTTAACGTAGGGATTTCTCTCTGCCAGTACTCGTAGCAAACATTTGAAAGCTGTGTACCGTATACCCAGGTGTAGGGTTGCATTGCTAAGGTATGCAAGTGCTAGTATTGGGAGATGCACGCAGGGCCCAATGTCCTGCCTCTCCAGGAGGCATTGGCCAATGGGGCCTGTGGGTGTGGGTGTGGGTGTGTCTGCCCCTGTTGGCTGCTGCTTTACGGCAGAGGTTCCCAACTCCAGTCCTGGTGTGTCAAACACTGTTTGGGTTTTCATGCTGTCCCTCATGAATATGCATGAGATACATCTGCATACCATGGGGGTGGTGCATAGATATGCAGCACAGGCATCTTTATTAGAGGCAGCATGGAACCTGAATGGTGTGTGGCCCTCCAGGACTGCATTTGGGAGACTCTGCTCTAGGTAATGCGCCTGTTTATGGTGTCTGTGCTCGGTGGTGTAAAATATAGGTGTAGTAACCATGCGTATGTTCTCTGCAATAAAGGAGTGTCTTTACTATCTCTGTTTAGTGGTGGGTAAAATATGGGGACTGGGTTGGCAGGAGCCCCAGATGGGATTTGAACCTGTGACCCTCTGGTCCTACAAACACTGGCTGTGTCTGCTGCACCACACTGTGACCACAGAGACAGTGTAGTCCCTGGAGATAGGAAACCTGGCCGAACGAGTCAGAAACCCTGCTATGCACAATTTTACTGTGGGCTCATTCACCTTGTATGGAGACAAACGTGCAAATAAACCTCAAAAATGACCTTGAAAAAATGGGAAAAAAACATAACCAAGCTGGCCAATAGTGATATCAATGGGCAACATTAACAAACACTCCCAGGAAAGCTCCATAAAAAAGAAATGATTTTTGGAAGGGTCTACGGAGCGTAGACCCTTCCAAAAATCATTTCTTTTTTTTGGAGCTTTCCTGGGAGTGTTTTTTAATGTTGACCATTGATATAACTATTGGCCAGCTTGGTTATGTTTTTTCCCCAATTTTTCGAGGTCATTTTTGAGGTTTATTTGCCCTTTTGTACTGTGCACATGTATCACACTGCTCACATTTTGCAGGTTTCCCCGGTTTTGATGTACATTGCTGACGGAAATGGTTTCTCTTCCCTTTAAATCGGCTCTAACGCGAGGTTTTCACCCGCGGTAGTTTTTAGCTTGAATTTCAGCCCCGCTCCTGTGCGGGGAGCCTCTACCCTCCCACTCTCCACCCATTGACCCTGTCCCTCCGCCCCTCGGGAGCCTTCCTCCGCCCTTGGAATGCCTTTCCATGCCTCTATCGCACATCAGCGCACCGCGCACTTGTGCGGGCCTGTTAGTGCAGCGCGCACATGTGCGGGGCACAAAAACGCACTATTAGCGTGCGCTGAGGTACCTTAGCGCACGCGCAAGTGCGCCCTGCACAATTGCGCGGTTTAGTAAACATACCCCTAAGTCATTTATCTTCAATAAATTCAACATCTTAAAAACCATACAAAGACATTTAAAAACAGATTGCTCCAACCTCCCCCCCCCCCCCCAGTTTATTACCCAAACTCCTATCCCCTCCAGGTGTCAACATCATCCTCCATCACCCCTGGAACTTACCAGTATAGGACTGAGGCAGAGGCAATTCTTGGCAGTATAGGACTGAGGCAGAGGCAGTATAGGACTGAGGCAGTATAGGACTGAGGCAGAGGCAATTCTTTCTCTCTCCTATCCCATTGCTGCCTTGGTTCAGAAAGGCAGCTCTGATTTTTAGTGGCGTGCTTGTACTGCAAGCATTTTTTGTTTTGGGCTGCAGCCACGCTGTCTACTGATAGCATAGATCACATTAATGCCACTTTTTGAGGTGACATTAAGTGCCCCTGCTCTACTGGCATCCAAGACAGCTTGCAGTAAATTATTGTGTGCTGCCTGTGCTATCTATGCCCATTCTCTACCTATACATTGCCTAGATGCCACCCTGCAGTGGCTTTTAATTTGCTTAGCAATTTCTCATTGATCAAACCTATTCTTGCCACTAGAGCTACAGCTTGTCCGCTCAATGCCTTACCTTTGCATCGGCCTAAGCATACTGGTCTTGAACGTAATCCTCTCATTCTTGCAAACATCAGCCATAGCCTATCCTCTATCATGGTTTCTGCATCTCTGAAACAATTATTAAACCCGTTTAAAAGGAAACACATCTGAATATCTCACTTCCAGAAAACTACTGACCTGCCTCAAATCTTGTCTATGTATCAAAAGTGAATAAAAAATCTGCTTACCTTCAACTAGTCGATCTGGTGGATAAGACTTATGTACTGCATCCCAAACAATCAGGCAATCATGTCAATCATAGTACCAAAACTGTTATCACCACCTTGCTTAGCAAAATACATAGCTTTTTGGAAGCTGGCTGCGCTGCTCTTCTCATATCACTTGACATTTCAGTAGCCTTTGGCATAATCAGACATGCCATGCTCCTGAATCATCTGAGGGAAATTGGTATAACTGGTCAGGTACTGGACTATTCACTTCATTTTTTAGGAAATTGTTTCTTTATAGAGTTTGGATGGGTAGAGACACTTTCTCACCTTCATATTTTCTGTTATATGGTGATATGCAGTGCTCTATTTTATCTACAATACTCTTTCGTATATGTGTTAACTCTCTAACTACATTCATCCAGGATCATGGTATTAGCACTTTCATTATGCAGATGATATTTTGCTGGTAGTTTACACCTCTCCAACTAATCCAAACTTGACTTCAATTGACTCTTGCTTGGATTCAGTCACCCTATGACTTTCTGCAAATGACTTTCTAATCACCTTTTAAAATTAAAAACATAAGAAATGTCATACTGAGTCAGACTAAGGTCCATCAAGTCCAGTATCCTGTTTCCAACAGTGGCTAATCCAGGTCACAAGTAAGTGGCAGTTTCCCAAAAAGGCACACAGTTTCCACAATACTTGTCCCGGGGCAAGTAGGTCCTCTAATAATGGTTTATGGACCTTTCCTCCAGGAACTTGTTCAAACCTTTTTTTAAACCAACTACACTAACAACCTTCACTACATCATCCAGTAACAAATTCCAAAGTTTGATTACTCATTGAGTGAAAAAATATTTTTTCTTGTTAGTCTTAAATGGGTTACATTGTAGCTTCATTGCATATCCCTTAGGGGTATGTTTACTAAACCATGTTAACGTAGCAGCGGCTACGTTAATGCGCGTTAGGTAACGTTAACGCGCGTTAAGGGTACCTAACGCACGTTAACATCTCCATCCGCGGTAAAGGCCGCAGAGGGAGGAGAGAGGGCAGCGAGAAGGGGTCAATGGGTGGGAGTGGGCGGGGAGAAGCTTCTGCGGCACTAACACGCGGTACTGAAGGGCTGAATATTACTGCAAATGAAAACCTGTCAGTTGCACATTTGCAGGAGGGTGAAACCATTTCAGCGTTAGCAATGTACAACATAGGCAGAGAGCCCAAGAGCCGTGATAGTAGTGCTTCATATGCAGCAACAGCAGAGTGGCCAAGTATGAACGGCCACTATAGGGATGGTGCAAATGGGGCATAGGGGGCTGCAGGTGGGACATGTAGTAGGGGCAGGTGGGGCACAGGGCAGACTAGGCAGACTAGCTACACCCCTAAACAAAGGCATGGTGAAGGGTGACCTGCACGGAGCGGCAGTGGCACCTACTCTTACCTCCTGGCGGGGCAGACTAGATGGACAATACTGGTTTTTATCTGCCATCATAAACTATGTTACTATGTTACTTTTTTTCTTGCTCATACTCTGTGGAATGCATACCAACTGAAATCTGCATAGAGGTATCCCATAAACAATTCAAGGTAGCTTTGAAGACTTCTTTTTTGAGGCTGCATCTATGAGTCAAGTTTGATTGGCTTTGATGTTTTGCTAGTGGAAGGAAGTATAATTAAGATAGACATGGGATTTTTAATACATGGCTGTTTTTAATGTGCTACAGCACATATTAAAGCCTGCGTTAACCGCTTAACATATTTTAATAAACATCCCCTAAGCCTAAACATTCAGTCCTGTTCACATTTGAAAAGTAGTATCCTTTACATCTCTGACCTGCAAGACTTCTCTGTAAAGAAATTCATTGACTTTTCTGGACAAAATAGTCGTGTATCCCTAGGGGAAGAAAATTGTTCTATATTAATATAGTCTAATTTTTCTCTTTCATCTATCTTATTCTTGCAAGATATGTTCCCCCTTCTGTTTTCATATTTTATATCTACACTTTTTTTTAATTAAATACCTTTTCATATTATTAGTTCATTCATTCCCAGTACTGATAAAGTCTAGCGCTTTACCCTCATGTTCTACGTAGTTATTTTCCAGACCAAAATATGTTGTGTTTGTGAGATTAAAAAGCTGTAAGTCTCAGACCATCTGGCCTACCAAATGGATTTAGTGTACAGGATCATTGCCAGATGCAAGGCAGTTGTAGGTGTAATTTCTAAACATATAAAGGACCCGAGGCTATATATTTGCTGTTCCAAGAAAGCTGTACTCTACCAGTTCTGCATTCAATCTATCTATATAACATTATGTCCTCTTTTCTTCAAGGGCATTTTGTCTCTTTTTCAAAACACTGTATAAAAGTGGTTAGAAAATAGGTCCTAAACAAAATTCAGCAATTTTTTATGTTTTTTGTAAACATTTTTATTGTAACCAACTGTAAACAAGAACAAACCATTGCAATGCAAAAATAGCGAGGTGGGCTTCTAATTCATGTGTTTAAAAAAAATGACACTAAGGGGTATGTCTACTAAAGGGTGATAAGGATGCATCCTTAACATCCTTTTAATGTGCAAAAATGGCAGCATTAAGGCCCACTGTGCACATTAATGGCAGAGATGGGGAGGAGGTGTTCCTGTGGAAAGGAACTAGTGGCCCGTTAGCAGGTGGTAAAGGGACAGCGGGCATTAAGAGCACCAAGCATGCAGGTTAACGCATGGTAAGTATGGTTGCTGCAACATGGGATAAGGGAGCTTATCTGGAAGTCAGAACACAGATGCTGGATGGGAGGCAAGGGAATAGGTGATGGACATGTCACGTTCATATGTCCCATATGTGTTAGATAACACAGGTACACTACCAAAAAACTGCCTCCAGTTTTGCAACTGATTCCTATAGATTTTGGGGTGCTGAATCCAGGAAAAATAGCCAAAATGTTCCATCACGTCACGTTTTCTTGCAAAATTAGATTTCTTTCCCATATAAGGAATGTTCACATAATTTCTTTTTAGCCGACTGCAGTTTATTTTCTTGGCCCAAAATAGAGGTTGTAATGGTTAACTAACTAGAAACACTCCCTCATGATATTTTAGAGTGTTTTGTATTCATTTTATACATTAACAGGACAATTGGGAGGCGGGGGGCTAAATCCAGTACTCGTGCTGGCGCATGTTCTTTCCTGTTCGCCTCGCCTCGTTCGCTCGCTCAAACACGGTGGTTGCGACATGAACGTTCCTGTCAAATTTCAGTTTCTTGCAAGTTCATTATTACCTTTTGTTTGCTCAGTCGTAATCCAGCTTTATTCCAAAGTGGTTCACTACAGTTGTAGTTTGCAGTGCTGTGTATTTGTGATGGCTCACAGAGCCAGAGGTTGCGTCAACTCTCCGGACAGTTTTTGTTTTATTTGTGGGGAATATACCGTGAAAAAGCGGCAGAGGAACATTTCTGCATTTATTAAAAAAGTATATTTCGCCTATTTCGGTTTGAAGTTAGGCGATCAAGACAAACCGTGGGCTCCTCACAAAGTGTGCAAGACATGTGAGGAAGATCTACGCTTATGGATGAAAGGTAAAAAACAAGCATTTCATTTCGGAATACCTATGATGTGGCGTGAACAAAGAGACCACAGCAGTGACTGCTATTTTTGCTCTTGCATTGTGAAGGGATACAACTTAAAAAATAAGAACGTAATAAGTTACCCCAACCTTCCCTCAGCAATTAGGCCTATGCCTCATAGCAACGAAGTACCTGTGCCTGAACCACCAAAATCTTTCGATCATATTTGTGTGGACGGTTCTGATCATGATGAGACTCATCAGATGGCTTTTCCCGATGAGTCCAGTACTTCCGAGTTTGAAACTGAACCAGATCCGAAACCTGAACTTTTCTCTCAAGCTGAATTGAATGATTTAGTCCAGGATTTAGGACTCCCAAAAGATGCTGCCCAACTGCTAGGTTCTCGGCTTAAACAGAAAAATCTATTGTCACCAGGAACAACTTTTTATTGGTACCGCAACCGCGAGACACAATTTTTGAAGTATTTCAGCAAAGAGGAAGATTTGGTATTTTGCAACGATATATACAGAGTGATGGAAAAGTTTAAACTCAAGTATGATCCTGCTGAATGGCGGCTGTTCATTGATTCGTCAAAAGACAGCATAAAAGGTGTTCTTCTTCATAATGGCAACACATTCGCTTCAGTTCCTATTGCTCACTCTGTTATTCTCCAAGAAAAATATGAGAATTTGGCCCTGATTCTTCAGAAGATTCGTAATGATGAGCATAAGTGGATGATTTGTGGAGACTTTAAAATTCTATCCATGCTATTAGGGCAGCAATCCGGTTTCACGAAATATCCCTGCTTCCTTTGCTTGTGGGATAGCTGGGCCCGCGACCTACACTGAGGGAAAAAGACTGGCCAATTCGGAATATTTGAGACCCGGTGAGAAAAATGTTCTTCATGAGAGCTTGGTACCTCATGATAAAATTCTATTACCACCTCTCCACATTAAGTTGGGTCTCATTAAGCAATACATCAAGTCCCTTCCAAAAGATGATGAGTGCTTTCGGTACCTTTGATCAAAGTTCCCCCGAGTTTCTGAAGCAAAGCTAAAGGAAGGAGTGTTTGTTGGCCCTGATATAAGGAAACTCATTTCAGATGGAGCATTCGCTGAAACGATGTCTGAGAAGGAAAAAGAAGCCTGGGATTCCTTCAAGGATGTTGTTCTCAAATTCTTGGGGAACAGGCGGGATAAAAACTATAAGGATATTGTTGCCAGGATGCTCAATGCCTTCAAAGAACAAGGCTGTAACATGAGCCTGAAAGTCCATTTCTTGCACTCCCATGTGAACTACTTTCCCGACAACTTGGGGGCGTACAGTGAAGAACAAGGTGAAAGGTTTCACCAGGACATCAAGGACGCAGAGAGAAGGTACCAAGGAAGATGGAACACCACTATGATGGCTGATTTCTGCTGGTTGCTGCTGCGGGAAACCCCAGATGAAAAATACGCCAAGCAGCGCACCAAGAGAAGCATTCGGGGGAAGAAGAAACGGGCCCACCAGGAGATTGATTGACCCAAGAATGACTTTAAAATCTAAACTGTGTTGACAAATATCGTGTTTTTACTAAACTTTGAAATAAAAATTTGCTAGTTATTACCACAGTGTCGGATCTCATTTATTAGAATTTTATTTTCACACCATCGGGTGTTTGTCTTCATGTATTGCAATGGTGCGGTTTGCGTTTTCTATTCTTACATACATACCTGTACAACATTTTTTGCACATTTCTTTGCTTTGCTTTGTGTCTAACCTCGCTCTTATATGCTCAATGTTTGTGCACATGTATGTGGCTGTTTTAAGTGCAGACAATTTTGCTACCATCACAGTGTGTTTTATTGACATTACTCTATTCTTATGTGCTGCCTTGTTACAATTTTCTTTATTCTTATTTGAATAACTACTAAACAATTAGTATAAAGAATTCATCCAAGAAACTTTTATCTCGATCGCACTCAATCTGAAACGTTCACCTCAAACTGCTAACCCAATGTAGCAAAAAATCTGTACGTGATGGAGCAAATTGGTTACCAGATTTGGATTCAGCGCACCAAAAAACGTAAAAATCAATCGAAACATTAGAGGCAGTTTAAAAAAATTTTTTTTAGTGTACCTGTGTAATGAGTGTTAGGATAATTTGGGAGGCAGTTGGACTCTATCAGTGAGTGTTGTCATGTAATGCACTGTGATGTCAGTGGGTGACATAGAAGTGGGTATGAGTGTACCTTGATGTAGCCATAGCAAGAATGGACTTGGCATCAGCGCTGTCCTGCATATCAGCTGTAGGTGACCTGTGAGTGATACGCTCTAAGGAGCAATGTGGCACAGAGTGACCCAGGGTGTAGCAGCTGCCACAGGGAATAGATGAGTGAGCATGATGGATATATGGAGATGGATGGGCTGAAAGATTGATGGAGGTAGATAACAGTGTTATATGGCAATGCTGCCCAAAGTATTCCAGCTGGAATTCTGTACTCAATATTGCGCAAATGTATGTTTGTATTGAATAAATTTTGGTAGTAGAGTATGTAACATGAATGCATTGTCAGTGTGACAAAATGAGCATGCATTATGCAGATCCGTGAAACAGAGGTCTGAATTCTGTATTCCCAATCCCAGCAGGAGAAGGAAATGGAGAGTGTCACAGTAATCCCTTGGGCATGATCACTGAAAGGATGGACAGTAATCATGACCTAACAAGTCAGCAAGTCTCAAAAGTGCAGTGGTATGTGTGTGCACGTGTTGGGCTGTGAAGGGCCTGATGGCCATCTTGGCACTGATGTGCAGGGCAGCAACTGTGGGACACAAAAACTGCAAGACAAAAACATGTTTGGTAGCACCTCAGTATATACAACTGTATTAGCTTCATGGTCTAAGATACAGTATGGTTATCCAGAGGATGAGAGTGTGAATCCCACTGAATCTCTGTGTTGACACACATAAGCAAACATAGCTTTTGTCATTGATAGTGGTGTGGCGGTACAAAGCATTGCTGCTACCTTTGATGGCATGTCAATGTCTGACAATTTGCTATACATCCCTCAAGATTGCACTATATTACAAATCACGATACTGTTCCACTTCTTTCAATAATAGAAGCAGCGGTATTTAAACAGACATTTACGGGTATACTTACTAAACAGTGGTATAGGAACAAGTGTGCCATTTACATGTGGTAACGGCAAACATGTCCCCCAATGCCGCGCAAATGCAGAGTTTCCATTTGCAAAAGGCTCCTGCAGCATAAAGGGGACAGGAGGCGGAGAGCGAGCGTGAAGGGATGGAAAGTGGGAGGAGAAGGGGCGGTAACACCATCTATTACTTTAATGCCTCTTGCGTTAACTGCCCCAAGAGCCCCTTAATGCCTGTAACCTTATTGCAATGTAAAACCTCATGGAAAGGGTGTCTGCAGAGGGTAGAAAGCCTATTCAAACATGAGCAGTGTGATGAAATGACAAGGGAGTCCAAATAAGTGATAGTAAAGCTCCATTAGCAGCAGCAGCATGGTGCACAAGTAGGAAAGGGAATCATGCTGATGCTGACAATGGAGCAAAAGGGGTGGCACATTGGTCATGCAGTCGTAGGTGCAGGTGGACATTGTGAACTGGGGAACGGTCCAAGTGGCACATAGTGGCATAAGAACAGAAGACCGCAGATATGCCATATTGGGTTAGACCATGATCCGTCAAGTCCCTTATCCTCTGTTCCACAGTGGCCAATCATGCTCACAAATACCTAGCTGGGTCCTTAAAATGTACCCATGTTCAACGATGCCTGTAGTGGGGCAAGTTGTGGATCCACAGTGCCCCCTGCATAATGATGCTGTGACTGTTCCCCTGGAACCTAACCAAACCTTCTCTAAGCACAGTTACACAAGCAGCTTTTACAACATCTTCATGATCAGCATGCCAGAGATGGCCTACATGCTGCCTGACAAACCATATGCCCCTATCTTTCCAGAATGTCTTACACTGTAGCAGCACTGCCTGTCCCCTTGTCCATCCACATTTTGATGGCGTAAGCAACCGATCAATGTTTACTCATTCCATGTCATTCAGTAATGCATGGATCCCCAGCATATCTCCCCTTAGCAGTCTGTCCTCCAGGTTGAAGGAGCTTAACCATTGTTACCATCCCCCCATCCGCACAATCTGTAATATCCGTCATGATCACACAGTGACTTTGGCAAAACACAGACAAATGGCAGTTGTGGAAAGGAGATCTGTGACATGGGGCAGTCCAAGGGACAAGGCACCCTAGGCAGAAATCCCAGTTGCCCCCCCCCCCATGGTGCTGCTGACCTCAGCTGAGGAGGAAGAGGTCGATAGTGCTTGTAGCTGTAGCCTCCAGGTAGCTGGAAGATGCAGGTGCCCAGAGAAATTCCACAGCAGTGGCTGCTACCCCCCCCCCCAAGATGTATCAGTGGCAAATGGTAATGGAGCCCCTGCATAGTCAGCTTGTGGGGGGGGGGTGCTGTGTGGCTGTCCATGTGTTCTTCTGACTCCCCCCCATCTGGGTCTTGAACTCAAAGGGGCCAACCTAACCCACATGTTTAACATGCTCTGACTGCTCACCATCACCACTGAAAGCACATGGGAATGTCTGCAGGATGTGGTGGTGGTGGTTGCATGGGCAGCGACACCAGCCTCCAGCAGTCATAAGCCTTATTCTAGTCCTGTGCACCATGCATATTGCAGCATGTGCCAAAGGCCAGCCAAATGGGGAGTATGTCAGCAACAGGGGCTGTTATCCCCATATGGCAGCACTGCGATGCAATATACACGGCCGGTGTGTATATGTGCAGAGAGTCACATGTTTAGGTCCCTGCTGGGGTTTCTGTACTGCATATTCCTGTTGACAAAGGTTTAGCCGACAGTGCAAGTACAGCTCCAGCATGGACAACCCCCAAGGAGGTGGCCATCAAGGGTGGAAACACTCACCAGCAGCACTGACAGGTTCCACTATCCACAGCTGGTTGGAGGCTAATAGAACACTGACCAGTAGCAACATGCGGTGAGGCCAAGGTACGCTAATAGCACCTACACACAGAGCACACGTTATCAATCCTTGAGCTGACATTGAGACAGGAGTGGCCAGTAGTTATGCCAACCATCCCCACTTTTGCACAGTGCACCAATGAGAGTGCATGTATGTGTATGTGTATGGCTCCCCTTTGTCCTATTACTTTGTGCACTTCACTTTGGTGCACATTGTCTGAGTTGTTTCCAGCCTTTGTTTGAAAATGTGAATAACACGAGGCAGAAGATTGTGGGCATTGCCTGAAACAGTGCAGATTGGCCTGGATGTGTCTGCCATAATGGTAGGGTCAATGACGTCATTGTCCCCGTCTGCCACGTATATTGCCTGGGTGGCCTCAGCATGTCATGCTGAGATGACACTCTCACTCTGACCAAAAGTGACCATGGCATGGTTATGTATCCACATACAGCAATTATAATGTCTGCAATATCCACAAACCTAAGCATAAAAACTACTTATAAACAGTCCGAGAAATGGTACTCATATGAACTAGCAAAATTAAAAAAGAACTAAGGAAACATGAGCATAAATGGAGATCTATCAAAACCTCTGAAGATAATTTACATAATTTACATAATTTACATAATTTAATAATTAATAATTAATTAATAATTAATAATTCAATAATTAATAATTCAATAATTAATTTAATAATTTACATGACCTCCCTTAACACTTACAAAAAAGCAATTAACAATGCAAAGAAGGTCTACCACACTAAAATCCTTAATAAAGCCCTCAACCGCCTGAGAGAACTCTTTGAAATCATGAAATCATTAACCGAAACTCCGCAAAATGAACCAAACAACATTAGTATAAAACCTCAAATACTAGCCGACTACTATGCAGACAAACTAAAAAGAAAGAGCATTGTAGACACTACCCTTCCCCCTGAGCCTCTCACAAACCAGAGCACATGGCACACCTTCCACCTAATAGACTAAAAACAACTTCTCAGCACAATCACAAAAATTAACACCACAACTTCACCCCTAGACCCCTGTTCCATGGCCTGGATTAAAGCAATGAAAACTGAACTAGCTCCTTACCTCCTCAACATAGTTAACCAATCCCTCCACCAAGGAATCATGCCAAAAGATCTTAAACTCACTGTGATTTGGCCAATCCTAAAGAACAAAACACTTAACAAGGAAGACCCTAGCTCATATGGACCCATAGCCAGTATACCTTTCATATCCGAAGTAATTGAGAAGGTTGTCCAAATACAACTTCAGGACTTCATAGACCTAAACATACCACTAGATGACCAACAATACGGCTTTCACCCATTCCATGGTGTCAAAACACTATTACTAGCTCTATTTGACACTCTCATACGTGGAATGGATGACTTGACACAAAACTTGACTTGGACACAAAACTTGACGTGGAATGGATGACACAAAACTTGACTTGTTTTCTTAGACATTGCCTCTGCTTTCGACAATTTTAATCACAACATCCTGCTCACAAGACTAGTCCAAATTGGAATTAAAGGAATGATATTCCAATAGTTTAAATCATACATCTCAGACCGCACGCAACAAGTCAAGTAGGACAAGTGACATCTACTACCTTCACACAAGAACAGGGAATGCCACAAGGATCCATCCTCTCAGCTCTCCTATTCAATTTATATCTCCAGCCAATCTGCAATATATTCAGAAAATTCAAAATAGGATATCATATCTATGCAGATGATATCATGTTATTTCTCTCCATAGACATAATGACCCCACCCATCATAAACTGTTAGTTTGTATCAAAGAAGCAGAGAACTGGCTAAACACATCAACTTTAAGAAAATTGAAGTATTATATACCACAAGAAACAAAAATTTTACCCCCACCCCAGACATGCATCATTCATGATATTGTGCTGCCAGTGAAACAAGAAGTAAAATATCTAGGAGTCACACTTGACCAATCCCTCAGCATGATTTCACATATAAAGCAAACAACTAGAACTATATTTTTCAAATTAAGGATCATACAACATCTAAGACCCTTAATTGACACCCATGATTTTAGATCCATGGCTCAAGCCCTAATCACTCCACACTTTGATTACTATAACAGCTTATTACAGGGAACAATTAAAAAGAATCTAAACTTACTCCAAATGGCACAGAATGTGACAGCTAGAATTGTCTGTAAAGCCCAATTAAAAGACCATATCATACCCATTCTACATAAATTCCATTGGTTACCAGTAACAAGTAGGATAAAATACAAAACCTTAATGACTACTTTCAAGATAATGAATAACATAGCACCCTCATTCTTCACAACTCTAATTCACTTTCCAACAGACACAAGATCCAGAAGAGGAAGCACACAGAACACTCTTATAGTCCCACTGGCCTTCCACAAAACAAAACAGACCACAAGCAACATTCTCATTCTCATCCGTAGCCCCCATACATTGGAATGCCCTTCCAGACACATTGTGTTCAATCAAAGACCTCCAAACATTCAGAAAGCAACTCAAAACACTGCTCTTCATTGAACATTATGGCAACAATGATAGTAATAGCAGCAGAGATAAAACCTAAAGCCATGCACATTGAACCTCTCTAATTCTATGGATACCAGGCTAATTGTCTTGCAACCCTTCAAATGCCTGCAAATGAAAACAAAACAAATGTAACATATGTAAACAATAACTGTTCAAAACCTGTATATAGTTACATATGTAAATAGTTTTATGTAATATAGCACTCTTGGCATTGTTCTATGTAACGTTTTTCTTTATTGTATACCACTCTTGATCTTCGGAAGAGGCGGTATAGAAAACATTGCAAATAAATAAATAAATAAATAAATAAAATGTCTGGCTCCGGTGATGTGAATGCAATGCAATGCAATGCAATGTCTGAGGCTGCCAAACACTTAACAAAATGCTGGGAGTCAATGCTGAGTATCCCAAGGCAGGATACTTGTGATCACTCTAAGCATATGCCATGCTGCTGGCCAGTAGACCAACCACAGTTGATTTGTGCATGGCTGACACAGCCTAGTGAAGAGCAGCAGGAGCAGTCTTACTGCATGTGCTGTGGCCAATTGTTGGTCCTCAATGGTTGGGGCAGAAGTGGTTCATAGTCTATTCAGTGGGGTCATGGCAGGAGAGTAGCAATAGTCCTATGCCAGCCTAAACATCTCACTGCAGTGGCTGTCCATGGCAATAGCACATTGGCATTAGGCACTGACCCGCACTGTTGGCAAAGAGTTAGTGTCTAACATGGGCAGAGCTGTTGCTGTTGCCTACAGCAAGTTACAAGCATGCAGGAAACAAGGAGAAAAGCATAACACACTGCAGACAATATCTGCCACACACCAGCAGTGATATGGACCTACAACACAGCCAGCAGAAACCAACTCTAACAGTGCAGGTTCAGTGGGCTAGGTGCTGGGCACCCATCCTCACCCTCAGGGTGAAAGCTGAAACTGCTCTGCAGCACGACTTGCAGTTGGTATGTGCATGTAGCACATGTAGTCAGTGCATCTTACTGAGCTGATGTGCTGGATCAGTGAATTCTTCATTGGTTCTTCAGCTGCAGAATGCTATTTTGCATGGGTAGTGGAAGGCCCAACCTAATTCAGCACACACAACAAACAGTTTGATCAGAGATTTGCAGGTTCTCCATCTGTATAGAGCTATGTGGAGGTGTAGCCTAGTGGTTGGTAAAATGTCTCTGTAATCAAAGGTCCAGGGTTGGAATCTCACTTGTTCATTTTGTGCCTGTGTTCTACTCAGGTCACAAGCCCGCTTTGTACAGTCCTGGCTCTGCTGTGACCTGCAGACAATCATCCTTCTACTTTTCTTTGAATTAAGGCCATATGGTGGGTAGCCCAACATGGTATTCCCCATCATGGACATCTGAGAGCATGACTTTAGTGGCTATGCCATGGTCCATTGCAGTCTGGGTTCTACTCAGGTAACTTGCCCACCTCGTACAGTCCTAGCTCTGCTGTGACCTGCAGACAATCATCCTTCTACTTTTCTATGCATTAAGGCCACATGTTGGGTAGCCCAACATGGCATTCCCCATCATGGACATCTGAGAGCATGACTTTAGTGGCTCTGCCATGGCCCATTGTAGCGGGTCAGTGATGTATATGCAGCAGATGTCTGGACAACTGGTATGGATGCATTTTCTATTGTGCCATCATTGTGACCTCCCAGCTTTACTTAAAGAGGATATATCTTATACATTCAGGCACATAACACTCATTGCATAGCCATTCCCTGCACTGTTCTGCCATCATTTCTAGCTTCACATGGGGCAAATGGGTTCAACTTGTCCCTTTCTGTCATGGCATTCTGTTGGGTGTATTGTCTTGCAGTTGCACAAGCTGAGACACCAGACCCACCCAAACAAATGGTATTTCATGTACCCCTTGGCACTGTTACTTTTGGATCACACACACCAAATGCTTTTGGCCAGTAAGATCCCATACATCCACCTACCACAGACATTGAAAACTCTCTACTTGGAAAATCCATGGCACAGCCCTGCACCCACTATTTGAAGATCAGGAGGATTCATGTATTTGCCAATAAGCTGCCCCACCATGGCCATTAAGGGTCATTTGTAGCAGTTTGCCATATCATGCACACCTTTCCTGTGACTTCTCCACATGAGCACTCATGAACAATCCTCACTAAGCTGCCCACATCAGGAACATGCTGCCTCCACCCAGACACTGTCCTGGCCTATGGCATGTTGCCCTGGATACAGCTATTATGATAGCTGGATTAAATCAGATATCTCACCTGTGAAGACAGGTGTGTCCTGAGGCCTGGATATTCAGCACACACATATCTGATGGCACTCTACTTGGTGAGATCATGTCCCCCCAGCTCACTAAAGTAAGATCAGCAGATGATATAGGAGCTGTACACCAGTATTATATTGGGAGATAAGTGGAGGGACATGCTGTGGGGATCTGGTTTACCAATGAGTGTAACTGGGAATTCATTTGAAGCTCACAGCTTTGGGAAAAACACATGTGCTGCCACACCTAGTCAGCCAGTGACCCCAACAGGTTACAACTCCTTACTGAAAACCAACTGTCTGCCCAACATTGGTGTCTCACAAAATATGTGGAACTACAGAATGGCTGACCATGCAGCATGTTGTATGCACAGCCAGAATGCCAGGGTATCACATGCATGCACAGTGCATTGCTGCAGCTCCCAGTCCTCTTGACACACACATAGACATGGACCCACTGATCAAAAGAGGTGAGTCCATGTATTTTCTATCAATTGTAAGCTGGGGTTCTTATTTGCCCCTTAGGCCTCCTTCATGTGCTTTCCAAGGAAGGGGAATCCAGGGAGATCCCATGCCTCCTTTAATGCTTGTCATACAACACTAATTTGAGGGTGCAAAATCCTAGAGTGTTCTGTATTAAAGACCAAAAAATTTATTTTTCACTCCAAATATATCAACAGTCTTATGTACGGAGTTCCCTTGATGGTCTCTTTTTGTGGATATTACTTAGCCAAAACATGCACTCTTAACTCAACAATAGAGGTCTCAGAAAATGGGAAAAATGTGGCCATTGAAGGACCTACCAAAAATCCCAATATTACATCAACGACCTCCTATAAAGTGACTCAGTGCATTAATTTGAACTGTTCCAGCCCACTTGCAGAGACTTCCAATATTCCAAATCAATCATCACTATTTCTTCCTGCCATTTGACAATTCTTCTTTCAAAAACATATAGTAGCTCGTGGTTATAACATCAGTAATAAATACAATGTATAAAATGTTAATACAAAGTATAAAAAATCTACAAAACCACCCAACGCTGTTCATCAGCACTGCCAACGCGTTTCTCCTTGCGGTTCATCAAGGGCACTTTTTCAAACGCCAAGACGCCACACTACTATTTTGTGGTAAAGGTTTGTTAGAGATAGCATTCAATAGGTTGAACATCAAAAATGTTTGGTGTAGGGATCATTAGATGTAGTTTTCTATCATAGGATGATGAGGTAATTACCATAGTGTGAGGACAGGTTCGTGTCATGGTTGACAAAAGATAGTATTCCCAACTGGGTTAGTTTGATTGTTGGAGGGGTGAAAGGATTGTAGCAGGGAGTTGATAATTTAGCGAAGAACCCTGGCATGTAGGGGGTAGGTTTAAAAACCAGCTGGGGACATTATCCCGCATGCACGGCATTTTTTTCAGTTTCTGCTGAGGTGGAGAGAATCACAGGAGTAAAAGAAGGTGGAGGACGTGGGCAGCATCGAGTAAGTGTATTCGTATAGTATAAGTGTGACTATTGGAGGGGAGTGAGGAGTCTTATGCAGGAGGGTTGGTAGTTTTGTTGTCTTGGTTTGTTTTTTGTATAGGTGTTTTGAAAATAGTAGTGTGGTGTCTTGGCGTTTGAAAAAGTGCCCCTGATGAACCGCAAGGAGAAACGCGTTGGCAGTGCTGATGAACAGCATTGGGTGGTTTTGTAGATTTTTTATACTTTGTATTAACATTTTATACATTGTATTTATTACTGATGTTATAACCATGAGCTACTATATGTTTTTGAAAGAAGAATTGTCAAATGGCAGGAAAAAATAGTGATGATTGATTTGGAATATTGGAAGTCTCTGCAAGTGGGCTGGAACAGTTCAAATTAATGCACTGAGTCACTTTATAGGAGGTCGTTGATGTAATATTGGGATTTTTGGTAGGTCCTTCAATGGCCACATTTTTCCCATTTTCTGAGACCTCTATTGTTGTCCTTTAATGCTTGGACATTAAGTCAATGCCTGCTCAATGTGTGCATACTATTAGCATGCAAACGCATGTGAGGATGGATAGCTGGTGCTGCTGCAGTTTCTCACTGTCTGAGGGCCTGGAGTGTGTGAGGACTTGGCAGAAGCATGTGCTGTTGAGGGAAGGGTAAGCCAGGGAGATCCATTGCTTCCTTTTCTCCTTGGACATTGTGGCAATGCCCTTCAGTGTATGTGTGCTATTAGCGTGCTATGCCCTACAGCCAGTGTTGGTATAGCTTCACTGTCCCAGTGGCTGAAGGCTCTGTGGAGCCATGTGAGAGTGACCCCAGGCAGAGGAGCTACTGGAAGAGATGACCAGAATTGCATATACATATACAGCTATGGAAATGTAGCATAAAGGAAACATATGTGGAAATGTTCCCGATCCATAGGCTGGTCTTGCGCCCATGACCCTTTCCTCTCAAACACAGTGGCCATAGGTTTGGCACTACTAAACAGCCCTGTATGAGTGTGGGTCCATCACTCCATATTGATATAAGCAATTGTGATATGTTATTTTTACAATGTAATATAATGCTTGTATTCCATTCATTCACCATTCTGTAATGTAATTTTGTATGTAATGACTATCTGACTCCCTTGCTGTATGTCTGCATCCTGGGAAGGGAAAGTCTACATGGCTAGTAATACGTAGCCTGTCACAGGTGCAGCGATACAAAGCTGACTCACCTTGCTGTATGTCTGCATCCTGGGAAGGGAAAGTCTATGGCTAATAACACATAGGGGTATATTTACTAAACTGCGGTAACGTTACAGACCACGCGTTAGGTAACATTACTGCGCGGTGCATAAATGTTACCGCACAGTAACATTACAACCCGCGCGGAAGCGTCCCGTGGTGCGGTACACACCACAGAGGGAGGAGAGAGGGCGGAGAGCAGGGGTCAATGGGTGGGGAGTGAGCGGGGAGAGGCTCCCTGCACACTAACGCACTGAACTGAAGGGCGGAATCCTACCGCGAATGAAAACCTGCCGTTAGATGCACATTTGCAGGAGAGAGAAACAATTTCAGTGTCAGCAATGTACAGCCTAGGCAGGGAGCCCGAGAAAGATGATAGTAGTGCTCCATGTGCAGCAACAGTATAGTGGCCAAGTATGAAAGGCTACTATGGTGATGGTGTAAATGGGGCATAGGGGGACTGCAGGCAGGACATGCAGTGGGGGCAGCTGGGGCACAGGGTGAACTAGGCCATCGCCCAGGTGGCACATAGGAACATAGAAACTGGAAATCAGCAGGACAGCAGCTGACCAGGGCCCAACATGCCCAGTAGTCCGTGTTCCACAGTGTCCCATCCAGGGGACATTACCCAGCAAGTACCCCAAAAGTCACACAGGTACCACTATGCCTGTAATAGGGCAAGCAGTGCACATCTGGGGACCACACTAACAAGGGTCCATAGACCATACCCAGGATGGGTCCCAAACAGTTCGTAGACCCAGCTAACTGAACACACTTTACAGCAGCCCCTAGTAAGGCATTGCAGGGTGTGCCTATATGTTGTCGGAAACATATATACACCCAGTAGGCCAAACTAGGTACACCGTACCTGAGGTGCATACCCTAGCCTGTCCACAGTCAGCAGTAACAACACACTCCACATACATCTACCCGGTCCACCCTAGCGAATAGTTGCTAGAGCACCAGCCTGACATCCCCCCAGCCATCACTCCCCCATGTGGAAGGGACATAACATTGGTAGGCAGTGATGGGGGGATGTGCGGATGTCCATGTATGCCTCGCCAACCCAGAAACCGCACCCTAGGCACCCACCTACCTGCACAGTGTATGGCCTGGGACCGCACACGACCAGCACCAACAGCATATGGTCATGTCTGCATGGCAGGGGGGGTGTTTGTGCTGGAGGGAGCAGTGCCAGCCACCTGCAGTGGACCTAGGCTATGCCCTGTACCAGTACGTGGTGTGCAGTGCAACAGAAAAGGTCTGCCTGAGGAAAGTAAGGGTAGCCCCAGGGACCACTACTCCCCTGTGGAAATAGTGTGGTGCAGTACACATAGCCAGTGTGTCGAGATGCAGAAGGTCACAGGATCAAGTCCCAGCTGTGGATCCTACAGAGCATCTCCCCACATTTTACCCTACAATGCAGATACAACATCAATATGTGCAAACCCCAAAGCAGCGTCAATCAGGGGTCAAAACACCCACTCACACAGGGTCCACTATCCAAAGCTTCATGGAGAGTCAGGCTGTTGGCCCCAGCACGGAGCTGCAGTTATCATCAGAGCACTACTACAACCCCCTGCACAGTTTAGCAATGTCAGCACTGTGATCAGGACCAGTGTGGCAAACAGGATTGCCAACCACCCCTATCATTGCACAATTCTGCAATAGGGGTGTGTGTGTATGTCTATCAGTTGTTTTGTGGCTGCCTACACCACTCTGGGCCCACAATGTCCCACTGTTACCAGCGTTAGCCTGCAAATGTGCCTAACGAGGGGCAAAGTATTGTGGGTATGGCCCAGACAGGGCGGGTTGGCAGGATGCATCTGCACAGGTTGTAGGGCAATGGCTGGGACACTGTAGTGCCCGACCACCACCTGCATGGACAGGTTGGCCACAGCATGGCATGCTGTGAGATCACTCTCACCCTGACCGAGCAGTGACCATGGCATGTCTATCCTCCCACATAGTGCTCCACACTATTTATCTTCTGTTATAATGCCCTGTTCAATGTAATTTCAGTTTGTTCAATGTAAACCGCACTGATGCAGAATAGCGCGGTATATAAGAGAATATAAATAAATAAAATAAATAAAATACCTGTGTGTTCACGGTTCTGGGGCTCAATCACTGAGATACCTGCTTGGTGTCTGTGCTGTACATCTCATCTCTGGGTGCACAGGATTCCCCTGTGAGCATGCACTATGGACTGGCTAGTGGACTGTCTGCAGTTAGTCTGTGCATGGTTGGAACACCTTGTAGGGTGCTTCAGGTGCAGTCTGACTGTGCCACCTGCTGGTGAGTGGCAGACTGTGGTGTGGGGCAGTTGAGGTTTCTCTGGCTTGTCCAATGCGATACTGCTGGTCTGCCACAGTCATAGGTATGGCTCTGGCCCACCAGCCCTGGAGGGCTCTCCTCTGCCAGCATGACTGCGGTTGCTTGTCCTATAGCCAGGGCTCAGGCTCCTGTCCCTCCACTCCCTCACCTACAAAATGGGTGATTGTGGGTCCTTTGGGGTATATAGTGTATACCACTTTGACCCATAGAGACAGTGTTATATCCACCTCATGCAAGTCTAGACACCCCTCTACCCTGATAACAGGTGCCCATGGCAACCAGGCCCTAACACTGGGTATGCACTAATCTGGGTGGTGTCTGGCCCCACAGGGCCACATGTGACTGCAGGACATAGAAGTACTTTCAGTTGCACTGCTAGGAACACCTAGCACACACTAGCAGTGCTGGGGATGTGCATCAGAACCTATCTCTAGCACCACATGTACTGCGGACCTAGTGCTGGGCATTCATCCTAACCCTCAGGGTGAACACAGAAACTGCACAATGACATGGTCTGTAGCTACTCTGTGCCTGTATCACGCACTATCAGTCCGTCTTACCACGCTGCAGTACCAGAGAGGTGCAGACCCCATCTGGTGATCAGCTGTAGACCGCTGTTCTGCATGTGCATTGCATCATGGGTGCTGGTGGGGTTACCCTATCTTGGCACACAGAGCAGATGGTTTGTGCAGTGACCTGCAGTCCTTCTGTACCCAGCCATTGCTGTGCAACAAGCCATAGAGGTATAGCCTACTGGTTAGTACAATGACATTCTAAGCAGTGGTCTTGTGTTTGATTCCTCATGGTTCCCTCTTTTCATGCATGTCCAACTCAGAAATTTTGCATGCCTGTAACAGTCATATCTTTGCAGATCCGTGCTGCCAGCCCATATTACCCTCACCACTGTTGCCAACATTCCTTCGGTCCATCTTTCTGCGTCTGTCAGCTGTGTAGAGTCCTGTCGTTCTATGCAGGCTGCCACCCTATGTCCTGCACTGCTACCCTTTCCTGCATTGTGCCTCTTCATGCTTGCCTCACCTGTGCCTGATCTGCATGGCACCACCACTCCTCTGACCACTCATCATTGTAACTATCCTTCCACCTCCGCCTCCACTGGGGGACACGTATTCCTATCGTCTGCCACCAGCTGTCTTTCCAGTACTTTACATTGCCAACACCCTGTGCTGTGGTACAGTTGCCCCCACCATGTTTGTAAATAGTACTGGCAGCCACATGGGATGCCCGCAGATATGGCAGGTCCAGAAGCTCCCAGCTCTCCCTCCTTCACTCACCTGTTCATTGCCTTTCCTGAGTGCTCTATCTAGTGTTAGGTCTACATCTGTCTCTGTGCCTCACAGGTCATGCATGTCATCCTGAAGCACCTTGCAGCCTTTAGGGTACACTAACCTAGGGCACCGTAACCTTGTTAGGCCACCTTAACCTATGGTTCCATAGCCCAGGTTGCCCTCTATGGTGCCTTGTCCAGGGGTGCTTAATACGGCGCTTAGCCTAAGCAGCCCTATAGGGCACCTTATGAGGCACCTTACAAGGCACCTAACAAGGCACCTTACAAGGCGCCTTGTAATGTGCCTTGTAGGGTGCCTTATAAGGCGCCTTGTAACGCGCGTTAGTCTAAGGTGCCATGTAACGTGTGTCAGCTGATATGGCTTGCTGTAACAATGTACCATCCACGCCTTTATATGGACATCTGTACCTTTACCGCAAAACCTAACACGGGTGACATTACCGCAATTTAGTAAACATACCCCCTAGCCTGATACAGGTGTATAAGTATTAACCAATGAATTATGGACATGCTGGAAAAAGGCGAGGACATAGTACAGTCAAACCTCGGTTTTCATTTGCCCCGGTTTTCATACGCTTCGGTTTTCAACGTCTTTTCTGACTGAGATTTTGTCCCGGTTTTCATGCATTGCTTCGGTTTTCAACGTCTTTTGACTGAGATTTTGTCCCTGTAGCAGGGAAGAAAAGCTGTCAACGTAAGCAGGAGATGTTGCATGAATGTGGGAGGCAGTTCTTTCTCTTGCAGGGTACGTCTGAAGCTATATCATTAAGATTTTCTGCCATTCTGAAGCATTGAGCAGATAATGTAAAGGTATTTTAATGGACTGAATTCAATGTGATTCCGAAGAGAGCTGGGCACAGCAGCTTGTCAGGGGTGGCTAAGGCCAGATGTTAACCTACTGTACTGTACAGTACTGTACTTAGCTTGCTTTCATTGATGTTAAATGTTCATTTATCCATTTCATTAGTCATTTATATTTATTTCTCATTGTTTTCTGTATGTAAAAATATAGTTATTCTCTATAAAATGTATTTTTTGTGAATATTTTTGGGTGTCTGGAACGGATTAATTGGATTTACATTATTTCTTATGGGAAATATTGCTTCAGTTTTCATACGTTTCGGTTTTAGACTTTTTCGAACGGATTAATCATGAAAACCGAGGTTTGACTGTATACTTTAAAAGAACTGTGAAACAGAGGATGTGTGTGAATGCTCAGTCAAGCATTTCACCCTTCCTTGCAAGAAAGTAATTAAAGTAACTCTTTGCTTCACTGAGGTATCTGTTATTGTGCAAAAAGTTATGTTTTCTTACAATATGTATATATGTGGTCATTTGTCAGGATGCATGACAGTATGAGCTGGGGTATGCCTATGTCTGTGTAGCTCTTTGTAGGCATTGTACCATAATTGTGTGACAAGATATGTTAGGCAGGTGAAGGACAGGAATATCTTTTTAGGTCTGTATGTACATCTACAATGATATGCTGCTGGTTCTACTGATGTTCATATCTTACATATTGAAGCTGTCCTGCAGAGGGGAAGGACATGATACACACATTCACAACAAGGACTGAGCTAGCAGAGTTGCCTATGTACCCATTTCTCACAGCTCCCAAAACATGCTGAGTAATTTTCACTCCCATGCAGATCTGGTGGATTTGGCCAATAACTGAGTGCTTACTCATGTAAGGGTCACTGGTTCATGTACAGCACCTGGTCATAATTTGGCAACTGAGAAGACAATGTGGGTCTTTTTCCTCTGATATGGGCTGTTATCATATTGGCTAGTCTTCCTGCCTGACTGGCATATTTGACACCCCCTCCCCCCACATGCACATATCCAGTAAAGCCGATATTGCTTACCCAGCTGGCATCCTGATCCGATCCTTCCCCCTCAAACTGCTCTAACAGTGCTGTTTAATGCAGGATGTATGGGTTGTGGGTGGACACAGAAAACTTGGCTACCACTTTGGGAATGATAATGTAGGCTTGACACACTACCTGCACATTCAGGGCATGAAGGCAATTGTGGTTGTGATGCACCACTTGCCAGTCTCTAGGTGGGATAGCTACCATATGTGTGCAGTCTGTAGCCATCATAGATTTTGGTTGCCCATGCATTTTCTCACACTGCAGGTTTAGGGTCACGCGCTGTTGACTCTCATTGGGAAATGCATGGCCACTCCTAACACAGCTGCTCATGGCTCACAGTACCTGATGGAGACAGCTGGAAAAGCTGGAATGGCCCATTCCTCCTAATGCAGCCACTGATGTTTAGAGGAAGCCAGAGCAAAGAAATGTAGAGCTTTCAGGAGCTTGACCAGCCCTGGTACAGCATGTGATGGGGCAGTTACAAGGTCAAGGTCAGGCCTCAGATGCCATACAGCTTGCGGGTAGATCCAAAGCTAGGCCTATGGAGGGTGAGCACTCGGTCCTGGGGATGGACAGGGAGGGTGGCTCTATCTCATAAGATATACTGCCTTCATGCCTGGACTTGCCTTCTCCAAAGACACAAGCATGGCCACTCTGCGCACAGTTGACCCTGCTGTCAACCAGCACCTGTGGGGAGGGGGCAGTTGCACCTGCTACCCCACAGCCTCTTCAGAGATAGTTCACTGTCTCACTCCCATGGAATGGACTTGTGCCACTGGCATTGCTATATGCATTGCCATAGGTGCCATTTCACTACAGAGCTTTCACTGAGAACACGCGTTCTGGTACATGCTAACGTGTTCTGGGACATGCACAGGCAGCTAGCATAAGACCATGACAGTTAGCACAGGACATTTCCACACAAACTGTATATCTCATGTTAAGGTAGCAAGTGGGCAGGGTGGGGCACAGTGTGGGCATAGTGTGCTCTGCAGTGTTTGCACAGAGTTCTCAACACACACTAACTGCCTTAGCACAGTATCACCTACCTGCACTTCAGTAGGTGGCGTTACATGCACCCATGCTAACACCATACACAGTATGGGATCCGCTTTACCTGACAGTGACATACTTTCCATGATATATCTTAAACCCTAATTGTATAGAACAATGTATTATAGCTCATGCTGTACTATAGCTCACAATGTACATAGTTCAACCTAATCTGTTACACTAACCTCTTACACGCAAATCATGACATTTTCACTGCATGAAATACCCTTCCACTACTATTGATTGTATTGCTGTGACACCGCCTTGATTGTATGATAAGGCGGTATAGAAATACCATTAAATAAAATAAAATAAAATAAATGTACCTGACAGTTAACACAGCAGCATTGAATCTGACTTTCGGGGATGGGCCAAACTTTTATTCTGTCCCAGAAGCCAGCACTCCCTCCCCCTCCTCCTGACACCAACCCCCAAATTCATCTTCCCATCTTGTGGGAGGGGTGACAGCACTAGCAGCTTTTCATATGGAGTTGTGTCACCGCTGCTGCCACCCCCCACCACCGCATGATGCGAAGATGGATTCACAGTGCTGGCACTACTCCTTTTTGAAAGCAGTGGCATGTATGTGTGCCGCCGTTTTTGAAAAAGAGTTGTGCTGTCTTTCAGGGTTGGCTACCCTAGGTGGCCACCTAGCCACCATAGAGGATGGGTTGGCCCTACTGACACACCATCATAGCACCACCTTTGCCTCGCTGTTACCAACACCATAGTGTCCTTAATTAAAAGGGCCCAATATTGTGACAGGGAATGGGCCACACCTAGCACTCATTTATGGGCTGGGGTCTGGGTAGTGCACACTGCATACATTTCAGTGTGATTCATATGTAGTCTATAACCTGCAAAAATGGCTGTCTCCCTGCAAGGGAGCCCTTAACGCCTGCTCTTAACTGGCGTTCAGTTTTCCGGTAGCATCCCATGTAATGTACGCTAATCTCTTCACATGTTAAGGGAGCACCCATTGGGGTATGTTTACTAAACGGCAATAAAGGAGCAAGTGTGCCATTAGCACACGCTAATGGGGCAATTGCACCTGTAGCATGTGCAAAATGCCGCCTTAGCACGCACTAACGGGACCGGCAGCATAAAGCGCCCAATAGGCAGGGAGTGGGCGGGAACAAGGCATGGCTCACTTAACGCTGTCACCTTAACACCAGGAACATTACCGCGAGTGAAAACCTGTCTGTTAGAGTGCACATTGAGGAGAGAGAGCCTATTTAAATGTCTGCAATGTGCTGCACAGACAGGTGAGCCCAAGAAAGTAATAGTATTTGCAGCAACCGCATAGTGCCCAGGTATGAAAGGGCATTTTGTTGATGGTGTAAATGGGGCATAGGAGAATGCATGTGGATCATGCAGTGGGGGCTGCAGGGGCACAGGGGGGCCAAGTGGCTGCCTAGGTGGCACATACAAAAAGAAGACCGATAAATATGCAAGACAGTGTCTGACCAAGGTCCATCATGCCCAGTATCCTGTGTCCAACAGTGTCCAAACTAGGGCACTGGTATGTAGCAGGTACCCTAAAGGGCACACGTGATCCACAATGCAGTGCAAAGCAGGGGTCCACAATAACAATGGCTTAGAGACCTTCCCCAGGAACCTGGCCAAACATATTCGAAACACAGCTACACTAGCAACCTTTATTACAGTCTCCGGTAATGAAGAGGTCGATCATGCATTGACTGAAAAACTAGTTTCACCCAGTAGTCTGGAAAGTAGCCGCAGTGCTTGTCCCCCTAGTCTGCCCACACTCTGATGGCAGAAACAAGCAACCAACATTTACCCGTTCCAGTCCAGGCAATATGCTCTAGACCCCATACCTACCACCCCACAGCCATCTCCTCCTCAGATTGTAGAGATATAACAGTGGCAAGCAGTGATGGGGGGATGTGTGGCTCCATGTATGCCTTCCCCCCGGACCCTGCATCCTAGGCACCCACTACCCACTGGTCTGTGACTGCACACCATTATCACTAAAAGCACATGGGCATATCAGCATATTGGAGGGGAGTGTTGGCGGAGTGGACAGCAGCACCTGCCAGCAGCAGACCACAGTCATGCCCTTTTCCAGTGAATGGTGCTCAGTGCACCATGCAAAGTCTGTCTGATGAAAAGCAAGGTAGACCCAAGGACTGATGTGCCTATGTGGCAACACTGTGGTGTATTACACACAGTTGGTCACATAGGCACATCAGAGTCACAGGTTTGAGTCCTAGCTGTGGATCCTGCAGTGCTAGCTGTGGATCCAAGGACTGATGTGCCTATGTGGCAACACTGTGGTGTATTACACACAGTTGGTCACATAGGCACATCAGAGTCACAGGTTTGAGTCCTAGCTGTGGATCCAAGATTTTACCGCACAATGCACATACAATACCAACATGTGCAATCCCCAATGCATCGGCCAACAGGGGTACAAACACCCACACAAACAGGCTCCACTATCCACAGCTGGATGGACCATCAGACTGTTGTCTCCGGCACCCAGAGCAGTGGTTAGAAGCAGAGCACTACAATGAGCTCCTGCACAATGAGCACAGCTTAACAATGCCTGCACTGAGATTGGGACCAGTGTGGCGGGCAGGGATGCCACCATCCCTATCTTTGCACAGTGCTGCAATATGAGTGTGTATGTCTATCCATTGTTTTATGGCTTTCTACTCCTCACTGGGCCTCACAATGCCTACACTGTTTCCAGTGTTAGCCTGCAAATGTGCATGATGAGGAGCAAAGTATTGTGGGTATGTCCCGGATAAGGCGGATTGGGCAGGATGTGTCTGCCTCTCACTTGCTCGTCCACTTTACTGGCTGCCAAATAGGGTGCCCAACAATATGGCAGGTTCATCAACTCCCACCTGTCCTTCCTTCCATCATCTTTACATTGACATTCCTTGGTGCTCTGTCCAGCGTTTGACTTACAGCCGTGGTCCTGCTTTAAGGTGCATGCTTTCCACCTTAGGGCACCTTGTCTTTCCTTAGGATGCCTTATCTCCTGTTAGGAAACCTTACCACATCTTAAGACACCTTGAGGCGCCTTGTCTCCTGTTAAGGTGCCTTAGTACATCTTAAATCTAAAGATCATTCACTGTCCCATATAATTCATCTGTCTTTGTATAGAACAGGAAAAATTCCTAACTCTGAATTTTTTTGTCGGATCGCCTGTCGCGAGGGTGTAACAACACTCTCAAATAACAGACCCTCCTTTTATTCAACTTTTTTAAGAAGGTCAATACGACCTGTACGCTCCAGGCTACAACAAGCCCTAACAAAGGACAAGCCTGTGCATAAATCAAATGTAAACGTGCTTTAGCACTTTCTAAGACAACAGAAGTAATTTCACTTAGCTGGACGGTGAAGTGGTCTGATATATTTCAGTCTGTCCGACTCAAAGATGGATGTCCAATGAAAGACCTCCAAAAAACCCCCGTAAGGGCTATTTACGGCTTCAGACGTGTCCTGCAACAATCACCTAGGATAACTCCACTTAGAAACTCGCCAACATTCTTCCGTGTCTGTCAAAGCTTGGTTGGGTTAAATGGCGACACAAACCGCTGAAGGTGGAGAAAGGCTCCCGGAGGGCGGAGGAAGGCTTCCCAGGGGCGGAGAGAGAGGGTCAATGGGTGGAGAGTGGGAGGGGAGAGGCTCACTGCACACTAATGCTGTGGAATCCGGGACTGAAAACTAACGCCAGTGAAACCCTGCTGTTAGAGCAGATTTAAAGAAAAGAGAAACCAGTTCCATCAGCAATGTACAGCAAAGCCAGGGAAACCTACAAAAACTGATAAGAGTGATACATGAGCACAGAACAAAAGCGCAAATAAACATTGAAAATTACCTGAACAAAATGAAAAAAAAAACATAACCAAGCCGGCCAATAGTGATATTAATGGGAAACAGCAAAAAACACTACCGACAAAGCTCCAAAAAAAAGTTATTAATTTTGGAAGGGTCTCTGCTCTGTCCCCATAAAAGGTGAATGATCCCACAGTGAAATAGCGCTGATCAGGGTTTCCCCTTGTTATTGGACAGGTTTCCTATGGCGTGCACATGTTCCGCAACAGCAGGCTGGGCATGTCGGAATGGGCAACTAGATAGATGCTGGAAAAGGAGATGATACAGAGGGTTGCAGGCAGCACATGCTGTGGTGCAGCTGGGCCACAGTGCGGACTAAGGTGATGCCTAGGTGGCCCATAGGAATGCTGAAACAGTAGAGCAGCCAGACAGCAACTGATGAGGGCCCAACATGGGCATGAGTGTGTTTTCCACAGTGTCACAGGGGATAGTACCCAGCAGGTACCCCCAAGGGCACAGAACATTGGCAGGCGGTGCTGGGGGGAAGCATGGACGTCTATGCAGTCACCCCTACCCCAGGACCCACACCATAGGCAGCCACCTACCAGCACACTGGATGGTCTGAGACTGCGCACCACCAGCACCATCAGAATAAGGGCATGTCAGCATGGCGACAGAGAGGTACTGGTGGTGGAGGGGGCAGTAGCATCTGGCCACAGCAGACCATGGCCTAGCCCTGTTTAGGTGGGTGCCGTGCACTGCAACAGACAGGCTCTGTCTGACAAACAGTCATGGTATCCCCAGGGAATGTTGTGACAGTGTGGTGCAGTACGCACAACCAGTGTGTTCAGAAGCAGAAGGCCACAGATTCAAGTCCCAGCTGTGGCCCCCGCCAACCCAGTCCCCTTCTTTTACCCAGTACTAAACCGTGGTAATAAAGAGGGAACCTTTATTGCAGATAACATAAACATGCCAGAAATGCCTATATTTTACCCTACAGAGCACAGACACCATAGACATGTTCAATACCTCGAGCAGAGTTTCCCAAATGCAGTCTTGGAGGGCCAAACTCCATTCAGGCGTCATGCTGTCTCTAATAAAGATGCCTGTGCTGCATTTCTATGTGCCGCCCCCATGGTATGCAGATGTATCCATGCATATTCATTAGGGACAGCATGAAAACCCGAACAGTGTGTGGCCCACCAGGACTGGAGTTGGGAACCTCTGCCCTAGAGCAGCGTCCAACAGGGGCAGAAACACCCGCACCCACAGGCGCCATTATCCAAAGCCTCATGGAAGGGCAGGATGTTGGGCCCTGCGTGCAGCACCATCACCCAATACTAGCACTTGCATACCATAGCACTGCCACCCTAAACCTGGGAATACAGTACACATATATCAAAAGGTTGCTATGATTACTGACAGATAGCAATCCCTAGGTTAAGCACAATCTGCTCATTGAGCTGTATCATAGCAACCTCTCTGATGTCTGTGGAGTGTGTTTCAGGTCTGGTGTCTGACAGTGTTTACCACCCCAGGGAGTGACCCCAACAGTATTGTGTACCATAGCCATGCCTGCACTGTGCCCAGGACTGGTGTGGTGGACAGGGCTGCCAAAAGCCTCTATAGTTGCACAATGCTGGCATAGGTGTGGGAGTGTGTGTCGGTCTACCCAGTGTGTGGTGGCTGCTAACACCTTCCTCAGCCCACACTGCTTGCACTGTTGCCAGTGTCAGCCTGACAATGTGCATAATGAGGAGCAAGGTACCATGGGTATAGTCTGGACAGGGTGGCCTGGCCAGGATGCATCGGCACAGGGCATAGGGAAATGGCTCGGATATTGTAGTGCCTGGCCACCACCTGCATGGACAGGGTGGCAACAGCATGTCCTGCTGAGAGGTCACTCTCACCCTGACTAAGCAGTGACCACGGCATGGCTAGGTTACCCCATAGTGCTATCTTAATTTTCTTTTAAGTGATATTTGTGGGTGCTCTTTTTTGTGGCCTAATCACTGACTTATCTGCTTGGTGGGTGTGCTCACATCCCAGTTCTGGGTGCACACATCTCCAGGAACATGCACTATGAACTAGCTAGCAGACTGTTTGCAGTTATATGTGTATGGCTGGAACACCTTGCAGGGTGCAGCGGCTGGGGGGCTTGCTGCTGGAGAATGTCAGATGGTGGTGGGGAGCAGCTGAGCATTTCCAGGCCTACTGTCTGCCTGCCATTGCCTTATGGCTGTACAGATCTGCATTGACTGTCCTGTCCTTATCATTCATCAAAGCGGTTTCCACGGCAAACAATCAAGGGGGCAAATGCTTTCATGTAATGTACAGAGTGGTGTGTATGTGTTGGCGGGGATGTGATTAGATTTGGTTTATCTACATAGTGCGCTATTATACATCATGAGCTATTATACAGTCTTATATACAGTCTTGGGGTGGTGGGGGGGGGTTGATGATCTGACTTGTATGCTGGTTCAGGGGGTATGTCCATAGTAATCGATGAACAGGGTTGTCTTCAGCTGTTTTCGGAAGTCCTTGATTTCTGTGGTTAGTCTCAGATCATCTGGGAGGGAGTTCCATATGGATGGAGCAGCCAGGGAGATTGCTCGTTGTGCGTGTCTTTGCGGGTCTTGGTGAAGTCTTTTGGGGTGTTAACCCGATTGGAGGTGCCTCTTCTTCTTGGCCGTGTGCTTGTGTCGGGTTGTATGAGTGTGTGTAGGCTTATGGCGGAGGAGTGTTGTTTGATCTTGAATATGTTTATGATAGTCTTGTATTTGATGCGTGAGATGATTGGGGGCCAGTGCAGTTCTTTCAGTATGGGTGTGATGTGATCGTGTCTTGTAGTACCGGCTATTATGCGGGCAGCTGTGTTTTGGGCCAGTTGTAGTGGTCTGAGGGTCTGCTTTGGTAGCCCGGTGAATATTGGATTGCAGAAGTCTAGTAGAGGGGTTATCAGCGCCTGGCAAATGGTGCAAAAGTGCTCTGGGTCGAGGAGGGGCTTGAGTCTTCTGATGAGTCGCATTCTTAGGTATGCACGTTTGGTTGTTCTACCTATGTGTGCTTGTAGGTTAAGTTCTTTGTCCAGGATGACTCCGAGGTACTTAACTTCTGATTTTTATGGGTATGAGTGCACCTCTTATCTTGATGTCGGGTGGAGGGATAAAGGCCGGCTTTCGCGTGATGATCAGTGCCTTGCTGTAGTTGATTGATAGGTTATTTTCCTGAAGCCAGTTTGCCATTTGGGTGAGGCAGTTTGTTATGTTGGTGTAGTCCGGGTTGTCGACTGAGATGAGTGTGTAGATCATGATGTCATCTGCATAGATTGTATAATGTATGTGGTGCTCTTTCATGATGGCACATATTGGCTGGATGTATAGGTTGAATAGGAGAGCTGAAAGGGCCGATCCCTGTGGCACTCCTTGTTTGACTTTTATGGGTTGAGATGTGTTGTGTCCTACTTTGACCTGTATTTGTCTGTCGGTTAGGTATGAATGGAACCAATTCAGGGTGGCACCGTGTAGACCGATGTTCTGTAGTCTATCCAATAGAGTCTTGTGGTTAACTGTGTCAAATGCAGATGAGATGTCAATGAATATCATGAGTATGCCTTTCTTGGTGTTGTCTATGATGCGGAGGACGCTGTCGAAGAGGTATATCAGAAGAGTTTCTACCCCGTGGTTGGGGCGGAACCCGTGTTGATTGTTGTCCAGGGGAGTGTGGTTGTCTATGTGTTCTTGTAGTTGGTGCTGTACAGTTTTTTCAATTATTTTTGCTAAAAGTGGTATGCTGGAGATGGGTCTGTATGCTGCTGGATTGTTCTTGTCAAGTGTGGATTTCTTCAGGATAGGTCTTATTGTTGCGAGCTTCAGTTGATTTGGCATGCGCCCTTGGGTTAGGGAGGAGTGTACTATCTTGTGGATGGTTTGGATGAAGTTTGATTTGGTGGCCTTGATCCAGGGCACTGGGCAGGGATCCGTGGGGGCAGTGCTTGTCTTGATTGCTGAGATGATGTGGGAGAGTTGCTCTGTGGATGGGGTGTTGAATGTTCCCCAGGTGTTCAAGGGTGTGATAGTCTTTGGGGTTGGGCTGGGTCTTGTTTGTTCTGCTCAGTGGAACTTTTCTTGGATGTGGTCCGCAAAGTTTTGTTGGTCCAGTTGCACTTTGTCTTCGGTATCCTGGTCTTTGGTGAGGGCTTTTACGATTTCAGTATCCTGGTCTTTGGTGAGGGCTTTTACGATTTCAAATAGTTCTCTGGGTTTGTTGTTGGAGTTGCGTATGAGGTTTGTATGGTATTCCCTTTTTGTTTGGTTGATGCATTCGTTGTATTGTTTTTGCTTTGTTAGGTATAGTTCCTGGTTCTCGAGTGACTTGTTCTGTCTCCATCTCCATTCTATTTTTCTGAGGCTCCTCTTTTCTTTTCTTATAGTTTTAGAGTACCATGGTTTGTGTTGTAGTTTGTTGCAGCGAGGTGTCCTGTGTCTATATTCTGTTGCTTTGGCAGCGTTGTATATGGTGTTGTTCCAGTTGGTGATTAGTTCATCTAGGTCATCTGTTTCATGGTTTAGGTTTTGTATTGTGTCCTGTAGGAACTGGTCTCTGTCGAAGCATTTAAATCTTCTTTGTGTGGGGGTGTTGTCCGGGTATTTGTTTAGTATCTCCTCATTAGGTGTAATTTTACTTCAATTAAGTGATGGTCAGACCATGGTACTGGTGTGGTGATGGGTATTGATATTAGGCCTCTTGAGGTTAGGTAGTTGGGTGCAAAAATAAGGTCTGGTGAGGATCCATGTCTGTGTGTCGGGGTGGTGATTATTTGCGTGAATTGGAGTGAACTCATTGCTTGGAGAAAAGCTTCTGCATCTTTTTTGTTGGTAGACTTAAGGTTGAAGTCTCCTAGGAGTATTGTGGGTTTGTGGCTGGAGTTCACTGTGCAGACTGTCTCTAGAGTTGATGCTAGTTCTTCAGGTGGCACATGGGGTGCTCTGTAGGTGAGACATATGGCCATATGTTTGTTCTCTATCGAGATGGTGTTAGAGTGTTGGGTGTCCATGTTACTTTTTGATTTGAATTTTAGGCTGCTCTTTGCTATTATGAGTGCCCCTCCTCCTCGCCTATGAGTGTGCGGGCAGTTGTATGCTGTGTATGCGTCGGGCACTAATTGATTGAGTAGGACGTTGTCAGTGGGACTGAGCCACGTTTCTGTGATGCAGAGTATGTCGGGCTGATGGTCATCTATGTGGTCAACTAGAGTATAGATCTTGTTGCATATTGACCTGGCGTTTATGAGCTCAATTGTTATTGGTCTTGGGGTGTTGTGTGTCTTGTGTGGTTCCTTTGTTTTGGCGTGTATGTTGGACTTGTGTTTTGCTTGTCTCTTTGTTGTAGGAGAACGTTGTGAGTCCCTGTGGGTATGCTGTTGGTCTATGTATGTCCATATAGTTGTTGGAGGCCATGGTGAGTATGTGCGTGGGTGGTTGTAGTGTGTGTGAGGTGGAATGAGTAGTGTGAGTATGAGGCCGAGGGGGAAGATCAGATTTGTGTGCATGTTTTTGTTCAGTTCTGTGGTTTGCACTTACGGTTGCTGCTCTTCTCTCCTGGCTGCTTGCTGGGTCTTTTTGTTTCTTTTGTGTGCTTTTTGGTGAGGCTGTCTCTTTTTTGCTCTTTACACCTTTGTGTCACGCCTAAGGGCCAAGCCAAAGGGCCCTCTGGCGAGGCCCTCAGGCGCGGGCCCGCCAGGCGCAGGCGCTCTGGCTGGCGCCGGCCTTTTCAAGCCGGCTCGGCTCTGCCTCCCACTGCCCTGATTGGGCAGGAGCCTCCGAGCAGGAGACAAAGGCTTCTCTCCTGTTCGGGCGCTCTACCCCCGATCAGGGGAGCTGCTGGACCGCTGGCTGCTCTGCTCTGTTGGAGCCGGCCTTTTAAAGCTGGCTCGGCTCCGTCTCCCACTGCCCCGATTGGGCAGGAGCCTCCGAGCAGGAGACAAAGGCTTCTCTCCTGTTCGGGTGCTCTACCCCCGATCGGGGGAGCTGCTGGACCGCTGGCTGCTCTGCTCTGTTGGAGCCAGCCTTTTCAAGCCGGCTCAGCTCCGCCTCCCACTGCCCTGATTGGGCAGGAGCCTCCGAGCAGGAGACAAAGACTTCTCTCCTGTTCGGGCGCTCTACCCCCGATCGGGGGAGCTGCTGGACCGCTGGCTGCTCTGCTCTGTTGGAGCCGGCCTTTTCAAGCCGGCTCGGCTCCGCCTCCCACTGCCCCGATTGGGCAGGAGCCTCCGAGCAGGAGACAAAGGCTTCCCTCCTGTTCGGGCGCTCTACCCCCGATCGGGGGGAGCTGCTGAAAAAGTTGCCGCCACTAATATAGATAATGGCAGGCACTGAATATCTAGATTCCACAGAGACCAGTTCCAATATCCCAATAGCTGTGATATTGATCTTGCTATCTGAATAGCTAACCAGATAAAGTTAGGGCAGCCTCTTGGCTGTACTATCTTTATCTGGATAGTTATCCGGTTAGCATACTGAATATCACCACTAAACGGATAACTCATATCTCCACCTACATTCTACTCATGTACTGCCTGGCACAATCCAAATAGTGCTGAAGTGAACAGAGGGAATAGTCAGTGATATTTAAAGATTGTACCCGTGAATATCTCACTAGCCAGCACTTATCCAGTTAACAGGTGCTACTAACAAAATAAGTGCTTTGAATATCTCTCCTAACAGAATTGTCCCCGGAATCACTGGTGAAGACTCTTGGTCCCAAGGAGCAGGTAACTGACATTTGCACGTGCCTAGGAGCAGCTGTAAAACCTGTCACAAATTTTAGTACATCTATGTGTATTCCTATTATAAATTGGGAAATCTATGCATTCTTTAGGCCTGCCCAAACCATGCTGAAAATATGCCCCTTAGATTTTCTGCATCCTGAATAAAAGGCTTGGACAAGTTCCTGGAAGAAAGGAACATAAACCCTTATTAAAGAAGACCCTAGAAATCCATTGTTTGCCCCAGGATAAGGATTGTGGAACCTGTGTGCCTCTTTGGGAACCTGCCAGGTACTTGCGACCTGGATTGGACACTGACAGGATACTGGGCTTGATAGACCTTGGCCTGACCCAGTAAGGCATTTCTTATATTTCTGTGTTCTTAAAAGATTAACAATAAATAAGTTATCTCATGCCACCATACTAAAAAAACAACTTATTCCTAAGTCATGAATGGCCGCAATCCTTCAGTTGTGTCTTCTAAAGGGCAGCATCCCTTAGTTTTGCCCCTTAAGGAGCCATATGCCTCCCCCCTGTGAAGCATGCTTAAGTGACCCAACCAAATGATAATAGTGGAAGGCAGGAAGGCCATTAGCCTGAACAGCTGAAAACTGAGCAGTTCATTGGCGCAAAGCTTAGTCCCAGAGCTTCTCAGGCCTTCATGAAAACTCTACAAGTGGTAGTGTCTTCTCTCTCCATGGGCAGGGGTTGATTAAGTACCCACCCCTCCTCATGACATCAGTAGGGATCGGGTAGTAACTAGTATGATCCAGCAGCCAGTACAGTAGAAAATTTGGCAGCATTCTGGAACACAGCTCAATCATGGGGCTCCTCCACGTATTCTATGCCAATAGAAGCAGCAAATTCCCTCTTTTAACATGCATGGTAATGAAGGAAGAATGGTGTGTTTTTGCACGCCTGTTCTGAGAGACTTTGGTAAAGTATTAAACACATTTGGCTGTGTAGATAGTAATGGTACAACATAACATCTCTCTTAAATAATGCTATTAGGGTATATGTAAACTATTTTATAGAAATGGTCACAAATATATTAGAGTAGTACAGGTTAGCATTGAAATGCTTGCTTACAATATTTTCATGTTAAATATATATCTTGAGGTTGTGTAAGCAAGAAGGCAGAGAAAAAAATTCAAGTTAAGCTGGGCAACAGTCCAGAGAGGCAGCTGATTATTTTTAAAAATCTATGAATTCCTACATAATGATTATTATGTAGGATTACTTTTTATTTTTGTTAAATTAATGTTTTATTTGGATTAGACTATTTTGGGAAAGAATAGCTAGAAGACATGCTTTGACATCACATATTCCAGCATCTTTGCTTTCATTAGTGCACTTTCAAAAAGATAATGGAATGAAAGCATGAGTAGAACAATGGACACAAATTGCATAGTGAAAAGATGAAATTTAATGTGGACACTTAAGGATATTCAGAAAAATAAACTCAGATGCTTTTAGATTATAGCTTGTCATTTTTTGCAAGTTACAATGTGCAAAATAGTTTACAAAATGGCAGGAAACACAAATGTATGTTTTAAATACAAGTTTCTATAAAACATAATAACAGAGTAAGGTGTCAAGCTTCACAATGCAAATAAAATGCTCAAAAGGTCAAACTTTAAGGGTTTGTGCATGTGCCAGTCTTAAAATGATGTGCAATATTTATTCAGTTGATCACATCAAGGATCTAATTCATATCCTTTTTCAGAAAAAACACATTTTAAAAATTAAACTCTTTTAGCAGATACACATATGGAAGGACTCAAGAATTACGGAGGGTAATTCTATAACCTCATGTGCACTCGACCCATGCTATCTGCCTGAGGACATGCCATGAACACCCCCATTTGTTAGTGCAGGTCCGACGCTAGCCCTGCACTATTTTGGGGGGATAAATGCATTATGTTTTTGCTAAGTGTCATCGAGTCGGTGTCAACTCATGGTGACCCTCTGGGTAGTTGTCTTAAACTGTGTTCAGTCTTCAGGCAGATGGCTCATTGTAGATACAATGACAACCATAGCTGCTGTTATTGTATCGCTCCATCTCATTGCTGGCCTTCCTCTTTTGCATTGACCTTCTACCTTGCCAAGCATGATGTCTTTCTCTAATGATCTCTCTCTTTGCATAATGTGTCCAAAATATGAAAGTCAAAGTCTTGTCATTTGAGCATCTAAAGAAAGCTTAGCTTTGATCTCCTCTACTACTGACTGGTTTATTCTTCGGTAATCCATGGTATTTGCAAGGTCGCGGGGCAGGGTCCCGGCGGCCGCCTGTAACCGGGTGCTCGGCCCGTTGCGTGAGCGCAGGGAAGCCAATTGGGTCAGCTGAGTGGTGGGACGTGAGGGGGAGGAGCCATGAGTCGGCAACAGTTCACCCTCACTCCTGCGCCTCCTGGGCTCCCAGTGCCTGCTCGGCTGTGTGGCTGCACGAGGAGAAAACGTTTGGTGGAGAAAAACGCGCCCACGGATGGCGGAGGTATAGGGACCGGGCACGAAGGGGTAGCAGGTGCTGAATTGAATCAGGCCCCTTTTTTTACCAGCATTACCAGGTGAAGTCAAGAGGCACCATGCGACATACTGGAGGCTTCTTGGGCAGAAGGGCAAGTGTTGTCCTAATTGGGGCTGACAGGTAATTAAAAAAAAATACTAATATTAAGATAAATGCAAGGGGAGGGTGCGGAGTCGGCTTGGGGTTTGGTATTGCTGTTTGTGAGCTGTGCCTGGAAGCTTTAGAGTGCTGGATCCATTCTCACTGCTCCTTTACGAGTAGCCTAGGGGTTAGAGCACTTTTTTGTGACCAGAGGACTTGGGTAAATTCCAACTAGCACCTTGTGGTCTTGGGCAGGTCAATTAACCCTATATTGCTCGGGCGCCCTAATTTTGGACAAAAAGGATTTAAAAATAAAAAAAGGCTAGCCTGATGCCTCCATGCAAGGGACAGCAGGGCCAGGTTGGAGGGCTTGGCAGGGCAGGCAGGGCTTCAGGATGGTGTGACACCTATTCACTGGGGAACTTGGAGTGACGGGTTGAAAGTGATTTATTTTTATTTATTTATTTACATTCTCTTATATACCGCGCTATTCTGCATCAGTGCGGTTTACATTGAACAAACTGAAATTACATTGAACAGGGCATTATAACTTGGAGATAACTATTTTACAGGGAACATGGGCAATGGAGGGTTAAGTGGCTTGCCCAAGACCACAAGGAGCACCTGTGGGACTAGAAACTCCAGTCCTTCTGGCCCAAGGTTGCTGTCCTCTAGTGGGATTTGAACCCCTGACCTTCCGGCCTGAAGTACCTTGCCCCAACCACTAGGCTAGTGATGTGGCTGAAGGGAATTTGGGGGAGCGTGTGAGTACTGGAGGGGTTAGGGGTCAGTTGGGTCTTGTGTCCTCGCGTCGGGGATCCGAAGAGCTAAGGGTCCTATAAGGGGGCGAGGAGGGTCACTAGCTCTACGCAAGATGGGTAGGAGTGGAGTTAGGTCTTGTAGGGCTTGGGCTCGGGGACAGGAGGGGCCATTCAGAGGTAAGATGGGGTCGTATCCTGTTTTTTTGCAGGCTAGGGGGCTGGAGGGGGGGACTGGTGGAATAGTGGCCAATGCTAATGCCATGCACAGCGGGGAAATGGGTGTTAGCAGCATGGTGGAAGCAGCAGACACACCCACTGAAGGTGGAACTGAGAGAGGGCAGTTGGGATCTATGCATGCCTGCTTGGGGGGGGGGGGATATGGCTGTTGGGGGCAGGGTCATGCCTGTTCAGGGGAACTCCAGTTTTAGAGGGCAAAGTGTAACCCCCCCCTGTTGGCTGGCCGGCAGTTCAAGGAGGCTATCTGCCGGTAGGGGGACCTGCATCATGGGAACATTGGCTTGGGGGGCAATGTCCATTCATGGCTGAGTGGTTGGGGGCTTGGCAACCTTTGTGATCTCCAGCGGTTTCCCCCCCCCCCCCCACACACACACACTGTTTTTTCTTTTATGTCTCCACAAGTACAGGCAATGAATCAGCACGCTGAGGGGCAGGGAGTAAGAGGCCAATTGAGAGCGGAGAGCATGGATGTAGGAATAATGGCAAGGCAAAGTTTTTCAGAGGATGCTACCAACGTGAGAAGAGACAGGCTGCATCAGCAAAACGAGGATGTCTGCCAGTTGACGATGCATTCAACGGCAGCATTGACGACGGATATGGTGGTGGCAGGTGAGTTGCAGGACAAACATGTAGAGGTTTTGGAGCGAAGTAGCTTGCGGGAGGAAAGGGGTGGGAAAGTGTGCAAGAAGAGGAAGCATTTCTGTTGGCAGCATCGTGGTTTGGAGTCATCCTCCTCCTCGTCCTCTGATTCTTCATCATCGTCATCGGAAGCTGAATTTGCAGGGCAAGGGGTAGGCAGCAGTGTGGCAGTGGTGAACAGGTTAGGAGGCAGAGCTCCTACATTAGCCTCTTTTTCAGAGTTATGGGAGGGAATTCCAAAGAATTTGCACCATAAGACTAGGAAGAGACGATATATAGATATTTTCCGCCTTCTAGAAGGCAGGAAACGGTCAGGGGAGAGTAAGAAAAAGAGGAAAGAAGGCGAGAAGGCAGGCCACATCAAAAAGGTCACAGACCCATGACGGATGGGTATGGTTAAATTACAACAAGAAGTTTCAGGACAAAATGGAGGAGAACAAATTATTGTTGTGGGGCATGCAGGATATTAACCTTTGGCTGACGCAGATGTCAGCCAGGGCAAGTTCGGGGGGAGTGGGCAGAGTGAAAGGAGGGACAGTGGCCAATGCGGGTGGGGGCCATTCCTTTTGTACAGGGGAGGCTGCGCCACAGCAGAGAGTGGGGGAAGCAGAGCAGGTGATGTTTGCTGGAGGTTTAACAAGTCCTCTTGCCCATTTCCCGACTGCAAATTCCGACATGTATGCTCCGTCTGTAGCACTTGGCTGCAAAATACATTAAAAAAGGGGCCTCTTTGGCCTCTGTGCCAGCCCCCAAGTAATAATGACGTATTCAGCCTGGCCCCTACACCAATACAGGTAGAGGCCTTAAGGACCTGGCTTCGACAATACCCGAAGTGGCGAGATAAGGAGGTATTAAAGTTGGGATTTCAGGGGGATTTCATTATACCACGGAAATGTTTTAGCATCTAAGGCACAAAATTTGCCCTTTGTTCGGTGCTTTGCAACCATAGTGAGGGATAAGTTGACAGTAGAGCTGAATTTAGGCAGAATTGCAGGCCTGTTTATGGAACAGCCTTTCCCGAATTTGGTGGTATCACCTTTGGGAATCATACCTAAAAAAGAACCAGGGAAGTTCTGGCTGATTCATAACTTGTCTTTTCCATTGGGAGCATCGGTGAATGATCACATTCCTCGGGAGCTGTGTAAGGTTCGCTATGCTTCATTTGATCGGGCGGTTGAGTTGGTTAGAAAATCAGGTCACAGGGCGTTGATGGCAAAAGTAGATATCGAATCAGCTTTCCGTTTGTTGCCAGTGCACCCGTCAGCGTTTCATTTGCTAGGTTTCTGCTTTGAGGATGGAATTTATTTTGATAAATGCATGCCTATGGGCTGCTCAGTTTCTTGTGCCTACTTTGAGAAATTTGGTACTTTCCTGCAGTGGGCGTTAGTACAGAAGGTAGGCAGTGCGAATGTTGTTCATTATCTAAATGACTTTTTGTTTGTTTGAACAGCACAGTCAGCGGAGTGCCTTGAGATCTTAGAAGGTTTTGTGGAATTGTCTTGCAAATTGGGCGTGCCATTAGCAGTGGGTAAGATAGAAGGCCCGGTGACGAGAATCACTTTTTTGGGAGTGGAGTTAGATTCCGTGGAGATGGTGGCTTGTCTCCTCTTGAGAAGGTGTCGAGATTGTGGGTGTTGGTCGCTAACATGTTGGCTTCCACTAAATTAACATTGAGGGAGATGCAGGCTCTGATAAGCTCTCTGAATTTCGCGTGCAGAGTCATCACGATGGATCGGGTGTTTCTGCGTCAGCTGGTGGCATCAACATCGATAGTGCATTACTGCATCACCGTATTAGAGTCTCAAAAGTTATGCGGGCTGATTTGCGGGTCTGGGATGTCTTTTTGAAAGACTTTAACGAGACTTCAGTGATGATGGAGGCCAAGATGTCCAGTGTAGATTTGCAACTATACACAGATGCAGTGGGGGGGGGGGGGGAGGGGGGGAGGTTTGGGAATTTATTTCAGGGGGGGGGGCGTGGTGTACAGATAGCTGGCTGCAGTCATGGCACGAATCTAGTCTAACCAGCAACATAACCTTCCTGGAACTGTTTCCCATTTTAGTGGCATTGGAGTTGTGGCCCGATAGGCTTCACAACCGCAGGGTGGTGTGGTGGTGCGACAATGCAGCAGTGGTCAGCGTGATTAACCATTACTCACCAAGATGCGTTCAGGTGGCGGCCTTAATGAGGGAAGTGGTATTAGCATGTTTGTGTTTGCATGTGTATGTAAAGGCCCGGCATATCCTAGGATGTACTAACGAGATTGATGATGCTCTTTCCCATTTCAAGTGGGACCGGTTTCGGAATCTGGCACCAGAAGCAGACACAGAAGGATTCTGTGATTAGCGGGGTGCTCCAGGGTTCGGTCCTGGGTCCGGCACTGTTCAATGTATTTGTGAGTGATATTGCTGAAGGACTGCATGGAAAAGTCTGTCTTTTTGCAGATGACACGAAAATTTTCAACAGAGTGGACTTCCCTGAGGGAGTAGAGAACATGAGGAAAGATCTACAAAAGCTGGAAGAATGGTCTAATGCTTGGCAGTTAAGATATAATGTGAAGAAGTGCAGTGTCATGCACTTGGGAAACAGAAATCCAGGGGAAATGTACACGATAGGAGACGAGAGGTTGGTGTGCACGGACCAGGAGAAGGACCTTGGTGTGATTATTTCTGAGGATCTCAAGGTGACAAAACAGTGCAACAAGGCAGTGGAAAAAGCCAGGAGGATGTTGGGCTGTATACAAAGAGGAATTGCCAGCAGAAAGGAAGAAGTACTAATGCCACTGTATAAGTCACTGGTGAGGCCTCACTTGGAATACTGTGTTCAGTTTTGGAGGCCATATCATGCAAAGGATATGAAAAGACTGGAAACTGTTCAGAGGAAGGTGACCAAAATGATTTGTAGTCTGCATCAGAAGCCTTATGAGAAGAGACTTGAAGACCTAAATATGTACACTCTGGAGGAGAGGAGGGACAGGGGAGATATGATTCAGACCTTTAAATACTTAAAGAGAAATAATGAACAAACAGACCTCTTCCAAAGACGGGGAAGCTGTAAAACTAGAGGGCATAACATGAAGCTGCAAGGTGGTAAATTGAAAGGCAATGAAAGGGTAGTGGATGCTTGGAATGCTCTCCCAATGGAAGTGGTAGGGGCAAATACAGTGCCAGAATTCAAAATGGCATGGGACAGACACAGTGGATCCCTTTACAGCAACAGGATAAAATAAAAAAAAACTTTATCTAATTTCTCAACATACAGGGGTGTCCTACACAGAGCAGTGGGTTTACCCCTAAAACAAAGATATGGGGAGGGGTGTCCTGCATGGAGCAGCAGGTGCACTACTCTTGCCATCTTACTGGGCAGACTAGATGGACCATACTGGTCTTTATCTGATGTCATTTACTATGTTACTATGATTCTTGGTCCCGGAGAAATTATTGGAGCGTTGGTCAAAGGAGATGCTGAATTTACTGTGGAGTTCGGTGTCGATGGCGACGTGGTCAGCATATCGGCGAAGTTGCGACAAAGTGGTTAAATTCCTTGTGGCCCGTGGATGGCAGCCTGGTTTAGTGTCCGATCAATTGATGGGACAGTATATAGTGGATACCAAAGAAAAAGGGGTCTCCAGATCATCAGTGCGTACTTAGTGGGTTTTGCCTTTTTTGCCAGAGCAGTGGGATGGGGCTCCTCAGCAGGAGGATTTCTAGCTCGCAGACTGCTACAGGGGTGGGAGTGTTCGAGGCCAACACCTCGTGACTCCAAGCAGCTGATTACACATGAATTGCTCGTGAGACTCTGTGCTGCCTTACCCATGGTAGCGGTGTCATGGCATGAAGCCACCCTCTTCCGGGTGTTTTTTTGTCTGGCTTTTTTTGGCGCTTTCTGTATTCGTGAGTTGGTAGCGAACTCCAGCAGGTCTGGGGTTGGAGGCAGTATGCAGTGCCAGCATGTGCGGGTCGAGGAATGGCTGCTACGGGTCCTCCTAGCAAAGTCTAAGATGGACCAGCAAGGAAAAGGATTGTGGGTGGTCTAGAAGGAGATTGTTGGCCTCTCAACATGCCCGGTGGCCACATTGAGGTCGTATTTGCAGTTGTGGCTCGCGCCAGAAGGAGGGCTCTTCATGCATGAGGATGCACAGCTGTTGACGCGTTTTCAAGTTTCAGCAGTGCTGAGGATGGTGCTGCGGCATGTAGGAGAAGACCCACATCAATTTGCAGCACACTTCTTCTGCATTGGCACAGCAACTAGTGCGGCCGCGGCAGGATTGCCTGAGCAAGAGATACAAAGCATCGGCAGATGGCGTTCTTGGGCCTTTTTGGGTTATGTTTGTCTTTGAGGTGGAGAAAGGACAGGATACTAACTGGTATTTTCTTTTTCAGATGGGGGTCAGAGTCCTTGGGTTTGTTGGCTGATCGGTCATTCCTTCGTTCATTGGGCTGGTCAGCAAGCAGCGATGCGGCCGGTGGGTCCTAATCTGGGACTGGATCCTGCTGTGGTGTCCGTTTTATGGCTGGGCGAGTGCAGTCTCCATTGGACACAGCTAATGCCTTTGCTTCGGCACCATGAGCGATTAAGGAGTAAGCCTGAATTGATACTGTTACATTTGGAGGGCAATGACCTGGTATCATGGGCATGCAAGCAATTGATAAGAGCGGCGAAGAGGGATCTCGCTGAGGTACTGCAAATGTTGCAGGGCGTCGTATTGACGTGGTCGGATATCATTCCAAGGCCTGCTTGCAGGGACCAATGGCGCTGGTCGCGGGGACTGACAAAAATTAATCGTCAGATCGACCGTTGGGTCTGTGAGCAAGGAGGTTATCAAATCATGCATTCCTGGATTGAGATTGATTGTGCAGGGTTGTATAGCCAGGAGGGAGTGCACCTATCCCCAGTGAGTGTGGATTTGCTCCTGAATGACTGGCAGGAGGCTTTGGAATGTGTGGTTCGGCGGGATGCTCGCTGGTCGCAGCTTGGTGGTGGGGGTGGGCAGCGTAGGGACATTAATGTCACCTGTGCCAGTGGCGGGGTCCTGGAGGTTTCCGGGGTCCGGAACCTTATGCTATACTTGGGCCTGGGGTGGGGTGCCCCCGACCCAGACAACCCCTGGCCGACTTTTGCTAATTACATGGCGAGGTCGGGGAAAAAGGGGGGGTTAGAAATCTTGCCGTTGGCATGACCGTGGCAGAAGCGGAGGTGATGTCACCTTGCTAATTGCATGGATGGTGAGGCATTGTTCCGCTGTTTGGATTGTTAAGAGGATGATTCCTGGAATGTAATGTTCGATATGCTATAAAGGTTAATAAAATCCACAGACTCCTTCAGTGAAACAAATAATAATAGCTAGTGTACAAGAATCACCAAAAAGTGAAAACCTCAACAAAAGCTCATTTTTTTGTCGGAGCTAAACCGAAGGAGGGATAGTATGGAAACTTATCCCACACCAGACAGTTAGCTACTTTTTCTCAATTGTGGTTCCCCACCATCCAAACAATTCTTATATTCATTTGTTCAATCACTTATCTCAGTTATCTTGTTCATATTCATAAAATCCGTCGCTCCCAGTGGAACAAATTGGCACGATGTGCATGTTTCGGGCTGACGCCCTGTGTCAAATGCTTCCAAATCTTCTCTATTCCAGGCAACGAAATCAGCAGAACGCCGTCAACACGGCTGAGGTTAAGCAATTTTGGAGTGGAGGAGTGGCCTAGTGGTTGGGGGCAAGGTACTTCAGGCCGGAAGGTCGGAGGTTCAAATCCCACTAGAGGACAGCAACCTTGGGCCGGAAGGACTGGGGTTTCTAGTCCCACAGGTGCTCCTTGTGGTCTTGGGCAAGCCACTTAACCCTCCATAGCCCATGTTCCCTGTAAAATAGTTATCTCCAAGTTATAATGCCCTGTTCAATGTAATTTCAGTTTGTTCAATGTAAACCGCACTGATGCAGAATAGCGCAGTATATAAGAGAATGTAAATAAATAAATAAATTTGTTCCACTGGGAGCAATGGATTTTATGGATATGAACAAGATAACTGAGATAAGTGATTGAACAAATGAATATAAGAATTGTTTGGATGGTGGGGAACCACAATTGAGAAAAAGTAGCTAACTGTCTGGTGTGGGATAAGTTTCCATACTATCCCTCCTTCGGTTTAGCTCTGACAAAAAAATGAGCTTTTGTTGAGGTTTTCACTTTTTGGTGATTCTTGTACACTAGCTATAAAGGTTAATAAAGCTTTGACCAAGAACAGTTGTGTGTGTGTGTGTGTGTGTGTAGTTTGTGGGTAAAAGGAGGGCGGAGGAAAAAGGGGGGGGGGTTGTGGATAGTTGAGGGGCATGGAGCATCGGGTCCGACCTACCTCGGTTAGTGCAAAGCTGTGGGGCAGGGTCCCGGCGGCCACCCATAGCCGGGTGCTCGGCCTGGTGCTGGGACCCTGCGTATGGCCATCGGCAGGGGAGGCAGCAAGCAGTGTGACGCTGGGAGGCATCATTTGAAATCATTGGCTCCACCCGCGTGCATAAGTGCGGGGGAGCCAATTGGGTCGGAAGAGCAGCGGGATGTGAGGGGGAGGAGCCAGGAGTTGGCAACAGTTCGCCTTCACTCCTGCGCCTCCTGGGCTCCCGGTGCTTGCTCCCCTCCCTCTCACCCTGTATTAGGGATGTTTGGGTGAAGGGGTGTTGTAGTGCTGGGGGAGGGGTGGGATCCTGGAGTTTTCTGGGGTCCGTAGCCTTAGGCTATACTTGGGCAGGGGGTGGGGTGCCCCCAACCCAGATAATGCCTGGCTGACTTTTGCTAATTACATTGCAAGGTCGGGGAAAAAGGGGGATTAAGAAGCTTGCTGTTGGCATGACTGCGGCAGAAGCGGAGGTGATGTCACCTTGCTAATTGCATGGCTGGTGAGGCATTGTTCCGCTGTTTGGATTGTTAAGAGGATGATTCCTGGAATGTAATGTTAGATATGTTATAAAGGTTAATAAAGCTGTGAGCAGTTGTTTTCCCAAAAACGGTTGTGTGTGTGTAGTTTGTGAGTAAAAGGAGGGTGGGGAAAAAATGGGGGGAGGGAAGGTTGTGGATGGTAGAGGGGCATGGAGCTTTGGGTCCAACCTACCTCGGTTAATACAGTATTCGTCTCCAGCAACATACTTCAAAGGCATTGATTTTCTTCCTGTCTATCTTTTTCACTTTCCAACTTTTGCATCCATATGATGTTATTAAAAATACCTTGGCTTGAACAAGTTGAATCTTTGTGTGGAGAGAGATATCTCTGCTCTTGAGAATCTTGTCTAGGTCCTTCATAGCCATTTTGCCACAAGCAATGTGTTGTCGGGTTTCTTGACTATTTGTCGTTTCTTTATTGATAGCTGATCCAAGTAGGTTAAAGTTGTCAACTATTTCAATTTCTTTTCCATCAATGATGAACTTATTGATTTTGCCAGTTTGCCAGGATCTTTGTCTTTTTTACATTAAGGTGCAGACCCATTTTAAGACTATATTCCTATGTTTATCCTATACACTGTAAGCTATATTTTAGTAAGCATGATCCATAGTTTTCTTTCTCGTATTCCAGGACACTTGATTCGGAGTACCAACTGGCTAAAAAATTGTTGTATATAGGTCCCATCCAGATGTCATTTCTTTATTTGCATCAGGTGGGTGAGGGGAGCTTAAGTGTAATTTAACTTTTGCAGCCCAGTTACTGTTTATAGTGTTATACATAGCACAATTGTTATGCTTGGTACACTTTTCACAGCACTTACATGATATGCATTGTTAGTGTACTACTATACTGTTAATAAAGCTAACAAGGCAAATGTTAAAATGTGCACTAAATTTTAACAGGTTTTTAGTATGATTTTAATGCATTAGCCCAATAGTCAATTAAGCTCCAACAGTCACGCTCAGCATTCTGAGATACATATACACGCACATGTTGTTAGTAGATCTAACAAAACACAATTAGTCAGCCATGGAACTTTTATTCCTTTGAACAATATATCACTGCATTTCATTCAAATTTATATCAAATGTGATCCATATGGGACTTTTCAAAAACTCTATATATGATTCTTTGGTATCAAGAAATACTATACCTTGGAAAAATCTTATGAACTTGTGATATTTTAGCTATTCATGTTGCTCTTACAATCTTATGTGTTCATTGTAGATCTGAAAAAAACCTTTTCATATTTTTTTTAATTTTAAGACCCATATGAGTTACATTTGATGTAAAGCTTAGTGGAACTGCAGCAAAATATTGTTCACTTTTAGAACAAGTCCTCAAAAATAAATTTAAAGAAAGTATAATCCCAAGGACTGTTTAGTAATCTAGATGCCAACATGACTCCAAATTTCCTCTAGGAATCTGCATTCATTAATGTGCGTTCAGCTTATTGGTGCTTTAAGAAAATTAATATATGCAACATAGTAGCATAGTATATGATGGCAGATAAAGACCACTATGGTTCATCTAGTCTGCCTTCATGGTGGCAAGAGTAGGTGCACCTGCCGCTCCGTTCAGGTCACCACTCCCCATGCCTTTCTTTAGGGGTGTATCCACCGCTCCGTGTAGGTCACCCCTATTTGTTGAGATATAAGAGATAGTTACGTTTATTTTGATTTTATCCTCTTGCTATAAAGGGATCCACTGTGTCTGTCCTATGCCATTTTGAATTCTGTCACTGTATTTGTCCCCACTTACATTGGGAGGGCATTCCAAGCATCCACCACCCTTTCAGTGAAAAAGTATTTCCTGACATTGCCTTTCAGTTTACCTCCTTGCAGCTTCATGTTATGCCCTCATATCATAGCTTCCCTGTCCCTCCTCTCCTCCAGAGTGTACATATTTAGGTCCTCAAGTCTTTTCTCATAAGTCTTCTGACACAGGCTCCAAATCATTTTGGTTGCCTTCCTCTGAACCGTTTCCAGTCTTTTTATATCCTTTGTGAGATATGGTCTCCAAAACTGAACACAGTGCTCAAAGTGAGGCCTCACCAGTGACTTGTACAGTGGCATTAGCACCTCTTCCTTTCTGCTGGTAATTCCTCTTTGTATGCAACCCAGCATTCTTCTGACTTTTGCTACCACCTTGTTGCACTCTTTCGCTACCTTGAAATCATCAGAAATAATCACACCAAGGTCCTTCTCCTGGTCCATGCACACCAACCTCTCGCCCTCTATCGCGTACATGTCCCTTGGATTTCTGCTTCCTAAGTGTATGACACTGCACTTCTTCACATTAAATCTTAACTGCCAAGCATTAGACCATTCTTCCAGCTTTTGTAGATCTTTCCTCATGTTCTCTACTCCCTCAGGGGAGTCCACTCTGTTGCAAATTTTCATGTCATCTGCAAAAAGATAGACTTTTTCATTCAGTTCTTCAGCAATATCACTCACAAATACATTGAACAGTACAGGTCCCAGGACCGAACCTTGGGGCACACCACTAATCACCTTCCTTTCATCTGAGTGAGTTCCATTTACCATCACCTTTTGTCCTCTGACAGTCAACCAATTTCTGATCCAGTTCACCACTTTGGGACCCATCCCCAAGCTGTTGAGTTTATTGATAAGCCTCCTGTGAGGAACAATATCAAAGGCTTTTCTAAAATGCAGGTAGATGACATCAGGGACGGATTTACCTATACGCCAGTTGCGCCGTGGCGTAGGGCCCACAGCTGGCAAGGGCCCACAAAAATTGAATAGTTTAAAAAAAAACGCTGGCTTCTACCGCGGCAGCATGAACTGTCCCGTGGGGCCCCCTCTGCCCGGCTGAGCCCCTCCGTGCCGGCTTTGAGAGGCGCGAAGGGAGAGTGTCTCCCTCGCGTCTCTGTTAAGCCTGCAGTTTTTCATCAAATCTAGTTTGATGTGAAGGGGTGGTAGCAGGATTTTGTGAGCCTCAACCAGAGCTGGGTGCTGAATATTCTTCTCTCCAACTGTTACATTTTGTCTGTGATTCCATTCCTTCCACAAGTAGTGTCAATCCCTTGCTCGGCTATCCCACTCACATAAGAAAAACATGTATTTTACATATCCCTACTGCAGTCCCATTAAAAGGGCACCTACTTTCAAGTCACCACAGAGGTGCCAGCTGTACTTGTTATAGTTAATGGAAGTCAGTAGATGCTTTATGTTATCATATGTCTCTTTCATGTGGACGGCATGCACTACTGGAATAGATGGAAGACGGTTTCCATTGTTCAAAAGCACAGCCTTCGAAGAATCTATAAATAGTCTCCAGTCTTATGAGTCATGAGTGATTTTTAAGGCATTCATGAGGCTTTCAATATCGCAACAGAATACCAGATTACTTTCCTTTCCGACTGCTTATAGTACACTACTGACGTCAGATGGTTTCAGCAGCCATCTGGCAGTGGTATTGCATTGCATCAGAAAATGATGCAATAAACTCTGGATGATGTGTGCATGCTGGTATTATGCAATGTGATGCAATATTACATCATTCAAGGCTTATTTGGGATGTTGTTGATGTCCTACTGGATAAATTTACACGGTGAAACATCAAAAATGAACTACATGCAATATCTTCAAAACAAGAGCCAATAATTTTTTTTAAATATTATATTTGTGTTCAGCTCACCAAGATACAACAGATTAGGGCCTTTTAAAGTCAGTAACGATTTCAATGTTGACCAGTGTTATCTTATGAATTAACGAGCAGAAAGCCAATTAATATGTTAACAAATTTTAACATTTTAAAAATATTTTATTTAAAAATGTTTGAAACAAACAAATGTTTCACAATAGGAAAAGTTTAAAAATGACCCAATAATGAATCAAAATCTTTTCTGTTCACATCCCTACATTAATCTCTTATTGCTCCTCCTTCAGGGAGCCTCCTATAGAAACATGATGGCAGAAAAAGACCACATGACCTATCTAGTCTTCACTTCCATAACGACTAACACAATAGTCCCCTCTTTCCCTTAGAGATCCTCTGTGTTTGTCCCATGCTTTTTTGAATTCAGACACTGTCTTCATCTCTGCCACCTCTACTGGGAGACTAGTCCACACATTTATCACTCTTTCTGTAAAGAAATATTTCTGCATATTACACCTATCTCCTTTCACCGTCATCCTATGTCCCCTCGTAGTAGAACTTGCTTTCAATCAAAAGAGGCTCTCTTCCTGTGCATTTGTGCCATGGAGATATTTAAACATCTCTGTCATATCTCCTCTGTTCCGCTTTTCCTCTAATGTATACATATTAAGATCCATAAGTCTATCCTCATATGCTTTATAACGAAGACCACTAACCATTTTAGTAGCCACCCTCTGCACCGACTCCAGCCTGTTTATATCCTTTTGAAGGTGTGGTCTCCAGAACTGCACACAATACTCTAAATGAGGTTGCTCCAAAGACCTATACAGAGGCACTATTTACCTCCTTTTTTCTACTGACCATTCCTCTCCTATGCACGATGCATCACCATTGCCTTTTCTATCTGTTTAAGTATTTTATGATCATCAGACACAATCACACCCAGGTTCCGCTCTTCATTTGTGGACAGAAGTACTCCCCCCCCCCCCCCCCCCGCGTACCACTTATTTGGATTTTTGCAGCCCAAATGCACGACCTTGCATTTTTTAGCATTAAATCTCAGCTGCCAAATTCTAGATCATTCTTCAAACTTAGCTAGATCCCTCCTCATGTTATCTACTCCTTCCTGGGTGTTTACTTTATTACAGATTTTGTTATCATCCACAAAGAGGCAAACCTTACCCAACAGCTCTTACACAATATCACTAACAAAGATGTTAAAAAGAATCGGACAAAGGACAGATCCCTGCAGCACACCACTGGTAACCTCCCTATCCTCAGAGTAAGCTCCATTTACCTATACCCTTTCTTGCCTCTCCCTCAACCAATTTCTAACCCAATCCATAACTTTAGGGTCCATCCCTAGGGTGCTCAGTTTGTTGATAAGTCACCTGTGCGGAACGGTTTCCTCACATGCATGAACAAACTCTATCCACACTCTACCCAAACCATAACACTAGCTGTACAGTGTCCTGTTTCTAACAATGGCCAATCCAGGTCACCAGTGCCTGGAAGGATCCCAAAAGCTATATAGATTTCATGCTGTTTATCCCAGGAATAAACAGTGGACTTTCCCCAGTCTACGTTAATAATAGTTTATGGACTTTCCATGTCAAAAGCAAGTACTTTTTCGCTGATTGGTATTTTTTAAGAGGTCATTGAAATAATTATGTGGCCACATATGTGTGAGAATGACTGCATAAAATTAGCCCCTTAGAGGGTAATATTATAAGTGGGAGCCCACTTTAAGTGTGGATGTATGTGCCTACAAAGGTCAGTTTGATAAAGAAATATAGGTACTCTGCATCTTTCTAAAATACTACCATAAGTGGCATAATGCATGATGACATTGCAAGCTCATATGTTTATATGTGCTCTGGAGCATGCCTAAAATTTACAGTACTGTACACACCTGGAAGCATATCTACATATCCACGTTCTGGTTTCGCAGCTAAAGTGGTACATTATCTGCTAAAACCACATGGCAAGAAGAAAATCTCTGTGGCATCTGCAGGGGATATTCCTGGGGTATATTTATTTATTTTATTTATTTAACATTTCTTCTATACCGCGCTATTAAAATCAGTGCGGTGTACATTGAACAAAACATACTGCAATGCATACAGGAAACATTGAGTTTACAGGCAACATTGAATTTACAAAGAACAGGGAAAAATAGCACATGGGATAACCTGGAGAACTATGTACAGGTTAACTTTATACTATATATACTTCAACTATATACAATATTCTAAACTCGTTTGGATATTGTGCGTGAATTCATGTGGATGGTGCAGGTAAATGGTTATCATGTGGGCTATCGTGTAGGCTAACCATTTTCTGGTTGTATTAGGCTGCTAGGGTGTCTGGGGTATGTGGGAAGCTTGCTAGATGTGTGAGTGTCCGGGATAACTTCTGGGTAACATTTTGTGAACAGATGGTGTTTCACGGCTTTTCGGAATAGTATTAGGCTTTTGATGCCACGGATTTCATGGGGAAGTGTATTCCAGTTTAGAGGAGCGAATATTGAGAAAGCTCTGTTTGACGTAGCCTTAGTACACGATGTCATCATCTTAGGAACTATTAAGGTGTTCATAGCAGTAGTCCTCCTGTTTCTATTTTCGAGGGTGCTATGAATTAGCTTGCTGATTGGTGTAGGTGGGTAGTTATTCATGGCTTTGAAGGTCAGGACTAGTGACTTATAGTGGAGTCTGGCTTGTAGAGGTAGCCAGTGCAGATCTTTCATGATAGGCGTTATGTGTGCAGATCTTGGTGACCCAGAGAGGACTCTTGCAGCTGCATTCATAGCCAGGCAAAGCGGATCTAAAGTTGATTGAGAGATCCCGTGGAGGATGATGTTCGCAAAATCTAGGTGTGGGAGGACTAATGCCTGGAAGGTTGATCGGTAGTCAGTATAATCAAGTAGGGGGCGGAGGTGGCGTAGTGTTCTGATCTTATGATATATAGTCTTTGTCACATTCTTCACATACATTGTCATATCCAGGTGCTGGTCCAGTGTGATGCCGAGATATCGGATTGTGGGTTTGGACTTCAATTCTATGTTGTTGACCAGTAGTGATGGAGGAGGTATGAACTTACGATTCCTTGTAACAAAAAGAACATCAGTTTTGCTATGATTGATTCGTAGGTTTTGTGTCAGCAGCCATTCAGCTACTGCTCAATTAGCAGAGGGTAGTCTCCTCTGCACCGCACCTAAGCCTACCTTACTGATACCTGATGGTCTAGTGGCTTCAAAAAGCAGAAGCAGTCCTCTCCATTCCTGCCCCATCATTCGGCCAATCCAGAATTACTGCCATCATGAGGTGCACCCTCTAGACTTACATTAAGGGGCAGCACCGTGAGATTGCAGCCATCTTTGTTAGGGCCTTTGAGAAAGGCAGTGGCTCCTACCCCCATTTCCATGCCTACTGCTTTCAAGAATTGTGATGCAAATATTGCAGATTGTAAACTCTATGGAATAATGACTGTCTCTCTTGTAGGTGTTAATACAGTGTTCCATATATATGCTAGCATTTTAGAAATAAGTAGTAGTACCTAATAGTGAATGACTGTCTTCCTCTGACTATCTGTCCTCACTCTGCTCTCTTTGATTTATCCATCTCTATTACTCCTAAACGATGTCTCTGACTTTGGCTGTTTTTCTCTCAAACTTGCCTTGATCTTTGGATGATCTCCTTTTCTAGACCATTTGAACTTCAACAAAATAACTTTCCAAAGCTTCCAATTTGGTGTTGGCTTCTCTCTGAATGTACAAGAGACAACGGTGCTTTAGTGCTGATGCTTATTTCAGTTTTCCTGCTAGCTACTAATATCATTAGACATGGGAGGTAGGGGTAGCTTGTTTGACTGCTTTTCAAAAAGTTAATATGACTGGAGAAATGTCTCATTCTTCTTCCTTCTCTGCTCCCCAAGCTAGCTCCATTGTACCTGCTCCAAACTCATAGGCTACATTGTTTACTGAAAATGAATGTATTTATATGGATTTGGTTTATTCTGGTGCTGCTGTCATGTGTCCATGTGTTTAAAGGTACAAGAACCAAAAACAGTCTCCTTTGTTATGTTTTATCATTAGTTTTAAAATGAATGCATATCCCTAGTATAGTATATTATGAGCCCATGGAAATTGCTTAGGAAATTTTGTCATAGTGCCCACATAGGGGCAAAGACTGCCACTAACTTTCAATGGTTAGTCTTTGCCTCTGTTCTCAAAAACAAAAGTGCATTGAAGCTTGCTCTGGGTACAAAGTAGGAGCAGTTATTTGGACCTCTTTGTTCAACAGATAGAAAGTTGCTGGAAAAGCTTGTGTGAAGATTTAAAAATGAAACTACACAATTACTTCTCCTTCTCAACCTATTCACGCCTTCAAGAAGAGGGGAATTCACACAGTCGATTAACACAGGTAAAATGCTTTTTACCCAAGTTAAAAACTGATCCTTCCATATCTACTTATACATAACTATCATGCGTTTTTGTGCAAAATGTTATTCTATTGTCATATTTACTCCTTTGAACACGTGAACTTTTATTTTATTTTTTATTTTATTTATTTAACAGGTTTTCTATACCGCCTTATCTTAGATTCAAGGCAGTTTACATTGTAACAATAGTGTTTTATATTGAACAGGGAAATATGATTTGGATGTTTCAACATAGCTTTACATTGAACAGGGAAAATTAACTTGGAGGTTTCAACAGGGATTAATCCCAAACATAGGCAAAGCTGGGTATCAGGATACTATAAGCAATAATGAATTAAGAAGGTGTGAAGTCTTACATTGTTGTGATGAGGAACAGATAGTGGTATGATATGTGGATTAGTTTATAGGCACTTGACTGGTTTAAAAATGTAAACGTGCAGATGCTTTCATATGAGAAATAAGAGGACAAAACCCTCTGAAATGGTGAATTGAAACAAATGATTATAGAATCAACTTGGGATGGAAACGACTTGACCTTTTGATTTACTCTGACCCAAGGTTTCATTGGTCTTATTCTGTTCCTATGACTCACAACTCCTGCATTATCTGCTGTTTTGGTAATAAAATAGGTAAGAAAGCAAATTATGTCAAAAGTGTATCTATATCTGTAAAAGACAAAAATAGAATATGGAAAAATACAATGATCACAAAAAATCAAGCACAGTCAAATCAAATCAAATGAAACCATCAACTACACTTGGAGGCAAAAATAAAATAGCAAAAAGAGACAAAAGACAGAAAATAACTGAAAGTATAGAGGAAATTGAAAAGCAAAAGAAGAAAGCGAATTAGACAATTTAGTAAATAATATAGTGATGATAAAAAGATGAAGAAAGAAAAAGGTAACCTTGTATAATCTTGGCAGAGCATTGCACACAAATCTCCAAACCAAAATATAAGTTGGAGGATTGTTCACCAAGGAACCCTCTTTCCAACCCTGTGTTGCAGCCTTTTTCATTGATCTCATTGTTAATACATCTCATGAGATTCTTTAAAGAATGTAGTGGAGATGGTTATATCTAAAGAAAGGCAAGTGAGGAGGTCACCTATTAATTTAATAATAAAAAAAAATGCTTGCCACTATGAACATTCTGACACTTTCTATTAGACCCATCTTGACCTGTGCGTAAGATCATTTGGCAAGCTGAAACTGAAACAAACATTTAACGCTTATTCAGTAAAAAAAAAAAAAAAAGTGCATGTAAGAAAAAGCATCAGCACAACAAAATCCAAGTTCCTGAGCAATCGCACAGAGCAATGTCAGAGACTTGAACTGATAAAAATTGTTTAAAACAAAAGGTCATCATTCAAGAACATATTAGTTTGCCTGTGCTATTTATTTCTTCTTTAAAACAGAGTGTTAGTGCTCTTTTATAAATACCTGTTTTACTCCATAAAAGAATGTCCTTTTTTGGGAATAAAAATTAGATTTACAACAGTCAACTCACATTTTCATTTCTGTAGAGAGAGAGAGAGGTCGATGTTCAGAGAGCTTTATTCTGGTTAATTTCATCTAGAAATTTTATCTGAATTGGCTCAGGAGAATATGTAGTGTACCACTAAGCAGAAAAAAAGTTGTCTGTTAACCTTAGGGTTGCTATTTGGGTGGTGTGAGTTACCCAGAAAACTTTGTCCAGTACAGAATATCAAAACTGACTGATAAAGTAAAAGCAGCACTGCCTTATTTTAAGCCGGATATATTTAAAAGTAGATGGTCTTTGATCTTATTTGCATTGCAGAGTTCTAGAAGCGATGAGCCCAATAGTCAAAGGCATTTACATAGTTTACAGACCTGTAAACCAACTAAATGCCCCTAAGCGGGATATTCAGTGGCACTAACAGGATTAGTGCCAATGGATATCCATGGGTGCCACTGCTATATGCCCCGATGCTTTGTGGTTAGCATCGGGGAATGTCATGGGCATTCTGGGGTGAAGCGGAGGTGGCGCCCATTGCTAACGAGGCAGCGGCAATATTGAGCTACTGCCTAGTTAGTGTAAGGCCCTGTTACTCACAAGAGACCGATTACTAATTCTCCAATCCATGCATACACTCTGCTAAGGCTTATGATATCCTTATGCTGGCCTGGGTTTTTTCCTTTGTCCACAATATAGTAGTTTGGTTGACATATATATTTTTATTAGAGCAGAATAAAGGCCATAGAGTGATTATGAACCAGGAACATATCCCTAAACCTTATAATCCCTACAATTTTCGGCACCAATTGTAAGGCCCTGTTACTCACAAGAGACCAATTACTAATTATCACTAATTTCCTGTATAGTCCAGATCCAAAAGTCAGTACAGGTGCAATCAGAATCTCTGTTTATTAGATAACTGATGGACAAATACAGGCAAGGGAGAGGAGAATTTCTGTCAGTCATCAGACATCAGAATCCCTCCTCCCCCTGAGTATAATAATCATATTACTTATATACATTTTTTGCTTCCGTGTATTACTTCCGTATATGCATACAGTCTCCACATTCATCCCTCTGTGAGGCCCCCTCTCCTCTCTCCTTCTGTTTCCTGTCATTGACCTTTCTGACCCCTCTGTTCCTGTTTCAACATCCCTCAGGCCTCTCTGTCTTGGTTATACTCACCAACTGTCAAAAACCGTCTACTCTCTTCAGGACTAACAGCTCAGCTTAAACATTTTTGCATGGTTTCCTGTGTACGTGCCTTCTGCAAAAAGTCTCTGCATGAATTCTCCAATCCATGCATACACTCTGCTAAGGCTTATGATATCCTTATGCTGGCTTGACTTTTTTCCTTTGTCCACAATATAGTAGTTTGGTTGACATACATATTTTTATTAGAGCAGAATAAAGGCCATAGAGTGATTATGAACCAGGAACATATCCCTAAACTTTATAATCCCTACATTAGCAACCCACGGGCAAAGTTAGGTTCGGCAAAGACTGACCTAACTTTGCCAGTGGGAGCTAACTGCTCTGTGTGGAGACCCAAATATTCAATGCTGGTGGCTACATATGGCCCTGCCATTGAATATTAGAGGTTAAACCTCAGCAGCGAAGGCAATGCACTTTAGCAACCTAGCCACTGCTGCTGAATATTAGGACCGATATTTCTAGTGCAAAAAACTAGAGCTTTTGTAGGTTGTAATATTTCAATGACTCAAAACTAACACTTAGGGGTATGTTTACTAAGGTGCAGTAACACAGCACTGGTAACGTTACCGCGCATTAACGTTAATCGATGTAACATTAACGCGCAGTAATGTTACCCGGTGTAATGTTAACACACGTTAACGTTACCGGCAGCGGTAACTGTCCCAGAGGGTGGAGAGAAGGGGTCAATGGGCGGGGAGTGGTCATGGAGAGGCCCCTGCTACACTAACGCTGCAACATTAACGCTGGGACAGTACCGCCAGCGAAAACCTGGAGGTAGAGGCACATTTGCACCAGAGAGAAACCATTTAAGTGTCAGCAATGTATAGCACAGGCAGGGAGCCCAAAAAAAGTGATAGTAGTGCTCCATTTGCAGCAACAGCATAATGCCCAAGTATGAAAGGGCACTATGGTGATGGTGCAAATGGAGCATAGGGGGCTGCAGGCGGGACATGCAGTGGGGGCAGCTGGGGCACAGGGTGGACTAGGCTGTCACCTAGGTGGCACATAGGAACACAGAAACTGGAAATCAGCAAGACAGCATCTGACCAAGGTTTTCCATGCCTTTAACAGTCATATCTTTGCAGATCTGTGCTGCGAGCTCATAATATCATCACCACAGTTGCCAACAATCCTTCAGTCCATCTATCTGCATCTGTCAGCTGTGTAGAGTCCTGTCTTCCTGTGCAGGCTGCTACCCCATGTCTTTCACTGGTACCCTTTTCTGCAGTGTGGCTCTTCTTGCTTGCCTCACCTGTGCATGATCTGCATGGTACCATTACTCCTCTGTCCTCCTATCATTGTAACTATCCTGTCACTTCCGCCTCCACTGGGGAACATGTATTCCCATCCTCTGCCACCCATTTTCATTGCAGTACTTTACATTGCCAGCACCCTGTGCATCAGTACAGTTGCCTCCAACATGTCTGTCCACTTTACTGGCAGCCACATGGGATGCCCGCAGATATGGCAGGTCCATCAGCTCCCAGCTCTCCTTCCTTCAATCACTTGTTCATTGCCTTTCCTTGGTGCTCTATCCAGTGTTAGGGTTACATCTGTTTTTATGCCTTACAGTTCATGCATGTCAACTTGAAGCACCTTGCAGGCCTTAGGGCACCTTATGTTAGGGCACCTTACTGCCCTTAGGGCACCTTACCTTAGGGTACCGTAACATTGCTGGGGCACCTTAACCTAAGGTATCTTACCCTAAAATGCCTTCTAAGGTGCCTTAGCATAAGGTGTCTTAGAGGGCGCGTCAATTAAAGGTGCCTAAGAGCTGTAAGGTGTCCTGAATTAACGCACCGTAGGTTAACACGCCTTACAGATCTTAGGGCACCTTGAATTAATGCATCTTAGGTCAAGACACCTTAATGCAAGGCACCCTAAGGGCTTTACAGTACCTTAGGTTAAGGCACCTTATAAGGCACCTTATAGGGCACCTTAGGTTAAGGCACCTATAAGGCACCTTAGGCTGAGGCACCTTATAAGGCACCTTAAGGCTGAGGCACCTTATAAGGCTGAGGCACCTTACATTAAGGCACCTTGGCTCAAGACATCTTAATGCAAGGTACCTTAAGGACTTTAAAGTGCCTTAGGTTAAGGCACCTTATAAGGCACCTTAGGTTAAGGCACCTATAAGGCACCTTAGGCTAAGGCACCTTAGGCTAAAGTGCCTTATAAGGCACCATATAGGGCACCATAGTTTGAGGCGCCTCATAAGGCACCTTAGGCTAAGGCACCTTATGAGGCACTGTATAGGGCACCTTAGGCTAAGGCACCTTATAAGATGCCTCAGCCTAAGGTGCCCTATATGGTGCCTTAGCCTAAGGTGCCTTATAAGGCGCCTCAAACTACGATGCCCTATACGGTGCCTTAAAAGAGAACCTTGGCCTAAGATGCCTTATAAGGTGCTTCAACCTAAGGTGCCCTATACGGTGCCTTATAAGGTGCCTTAGCATAAGGTGTCTTATAGGGTGCTTCAACCTAAGACACGTCAATTCAAGGCACCTTAGAGCTGTAAGGTGCCCTGAATTAATGTGCCATAGGTTAATGCGCCTTACAGCTTTTAGGGTGTCTTAAATTAACGCGCCTTAGGTCAAGACACCTTAATGCAAGGCAACATAAGGGCTTTACAATGCCTTAGGTTAAGACACCTTATAAAGCACCTTATAGGGCACCTTAGATTAAGGCACCTATATGGCACCCTATAGGGCACCTTAGGTTAAGGCACCTATAAGGCACCTTAGGCTGAGGCACCTTATAATGTGCCTTAGCCTAAGGTGCCTTATAAGGCGCCTCAGCCTAAGGTGCCCTATACAGTGCCTCATAAGGCGCCTTAGCCTAAGGTGCCTTATGAGGCGCTTCAAACTATGGTGCCCTATATGGTGCCTTATAAGGCACTTTAGCCTAAGGTGCCTTATAAGAAGCCTCAACCTAAGGTGCCCTATACGGTGTCTCATAAGGTGCCTTAGCCTAAGGTGCCTTATAGGTGCCTTAACCTAAGGTGCCCTATAAGGTGCCTTAACCTAAGGCACTTTAAAGCCCTTAGGGTACCTTGCATTAAGATGTCTTGACCCAAGGTGCCTTAACTTAAGGCGCGTTAATTCAGGGCACCCTAAGAGCTGTAAGGCACCTTGAATTGACACGCCTTAGGTTCAGGTGCCTTACGTTCGGGTGCCTTGTCAGCCTTAACATGCCCTGCTTGTCAGCTTAACATGCAATGTCCCGTTAATGTGTGTTAAATGGCCAAGGACATTGCTACCTTTATGCAGGAACACCCCCTGCCTGCCCACTGCCTAATATGGCGTCGGTAACATTAACGCTGCACTTTTCGCCGGTGACATTACCGCCGCTTAGTAAACATACCCCTTAGAAACATAGATACAAGAAACATGATGGCAGAAAAAAAAATACTTGGTATATCTACTCTGCCATTCCATATCAACCACTACAAGAGTCCCCTTTTTTCCTTTAGAGATCCTCAATGTTTGTTCACTGCTTTATTTGAATTCAGATATTGTCCTCATCTCTACCACCTCCACTGGGAGACTATTCCATGCATCTACCACTCTTTCCATAAAGAAATATCTCAGCATATTACTCCTGAGTCTATCCCCTTTCAGCCTCATCCTATGTCCCCTTGTAGTAGAGCTTGCTTTCAATTGAAAGAGGCTCTCCTTCTGTGCATTTATGCCATGGAGGTATTTAAATGTCTTTATCATATCTCCTCAATCCTGCCTTTCCTCAAATGTATACGTATTAAGATTGTTAAGTCTATCTTCATATGCTTGTTAACGAAGACTACTAACCATTTAAGTAGCCACCCTCTGCACCAACTCCAGCTTGTTTATATCTTTTTGAAGGTGTGGTCTCCAGAACTGCACACAATACTCCAAATGAGGTCACACCAAAGACTTATACGGAGGCACTATCACCTCCTTTTTTTCTGCTGGCATTCCTCTCCCTATGCACCCAAGCATCCATCTAGCTTTCGCTGTCACCTTTTCTACCTGTTTAGCTACTTTAAGATTGTCAGATACAATCATGCCCAAATCCTGCTCTTCTTTTGTGGATAGAAGTACTTCACCCCTTGCACTGTACGGCTTCCTTGGATTATTGCAGCCCAAATGCATGACCTTGCATTTTTTAGCATTGAATCTCAGCTACCAAATTCTCAAAAATTCTTCAAACTTAGCTAGATCCCTCCTCATGTTATTTGTTCCTTCCTAGATGTCTACTCTATTTCAGATTTTGGTATCATCTGCAAATAAATATAAATAAAATATAAATAAAAATAAATAAAAATAAATATAAACTAACAATACCAAAAGAATTCATTAGGGCCAAAAAATCCACTAATAAGAAAGCCTTCTCCCACGCAGCCCCCATTTTGTGGAACGCAACTCCAAAAGAATTAAGACAATTACCTGAAATCAAGGAGTTTAGAAAAAAACTTAAAACTCATCTCTTCACACTGCACTATGGTTCCGAAACAAACTCACCCAGCACCTCCCAGCTCGATAAAGGATAACTCTACCATAGATGACACATATTAAGATAAGGAATGAAGTACCGTGACACTAAAATAATGCATTGAAAACTGAACAACAAATAACTCTGTATATAGTTTAATCCTGTACAATTGTATATAGTTCTCTAATTGTTACTTGTTAACTGTTAAATAGTAAATGCAACCTCCAAGTTACTACTGTTATATGTAAAACAGCCTGCTCTGTTGATTGTTGTTATATGTAAACCGCATCTGATCAATGGAAGAAGCGGTATAAAAAAACCTGTTAATTAAATTAAATTAAATCTGCAAAGAGGCAAACCTTACCCAACAGCCCTTTTGCAATATCACTAACAAAGATGTTAAAAAGAATCGCACCAAAGACAGATCCTTGCGATACACCACTGGTAACCTCCTTCTCAGAGTGAGCTCCATTTACCTGTACCTTTGTCGCATCCCATAACCAATTTCTAACCCAATCAGTAACTTTAGGGTGCTGTTTATTTATAGGTCACCTGTGGTCATCTAGGGCTCTACCTTGGTCCAACTTCCTGGTGACCCAGTCAAAGAAATCAATAAGATTTGTCTAACAAGACCTGCCTCTGGTGAATCCATACTGCCTCCGATCCTGTAATCCATTGGACTACAGAAACCTCACTATTTTCTTTTTCAGTAGCATTTCCATTAATTTACTCATCACAGAGGTTAGACTAACCGAACTATAGTTTTCAACCACATGCTTACTTCTGCTTTTGTGTGAAGGGACACATGTGCCTCTCTCCAATCCTCTGGAACCACTCCCGACTCCAAAGAGGCATTGAATAAGTCAGTTAGAGGAGCTGCTAGAATGTCCTTCAGTATTCTCAGATGTATCCCATTCAGTTACATCACTTTGTCTACTTTTAATTTAACTATTTACTGAGACAGTCTTCTGAAAATTGTTTGAGATCCACGTTGCTTCGGTTCCTATTTGTGGATGTTTTCTGAGGTCCTGCACCTGGCCTTTCATTTAGAACACAGAAAATAAATACTTGTTAAGCAATTCTGCTTCATCCTAATCCGCTTCTTCATATTCCTTCCCTTCACCCTTGAGTCTGAGAATATCACTTTTGTCCTTCCTCCTCTAACATATTTGAAAAAGGTCTTATTCCCCCCATTTTATTGCATTGTCTATTTCTTTTTCTTTTTGTTTCTTTGTTTTCCTATTTTGCTAGCTTCTCTAAGGGGTATGTTTACTAAACTGCGGTAACATTACAGACCACGCGTTATGTAACGTTAACGCTCGTTAGGTAATGTTAACGCGCGGTATGTAACGTTAACGTGTGTTAACATTACTTAACGAGCGTTAACATCCCCGGCCACGGTAAACACCGCAAAGGGTGGAGAAAGGGCGGGGAGACGAGGTCAATGGGCAGCGAATGAGCGGGGAGAGGCTCCCTGCACTCTAACGCGCTGAACTGAAGGGCTGAATCCTACCGTGAATGAAAACCTGCTGTTAGATGCACATTTGCAGGAGAGAGAAACCATTTCAGCGTCAGCAATGTAGAGCATAGACAGGGAGCCCAAGAAACGTGATAGTAGTGCTCCATTTCCAGCACCAGCATAGTGCCCAAGTATGAAAGGCAACTATGGCAATGGTACAAGTGGGGCATAGGGGGCTGCAGGCGGGACATGTAGCGGGGGCAGCGGGGGCACATGGTGGACTAGGCAGGCGCCTAGGTGGCACATAGGAACATAGAAACCGGAAATCGGCATGACAGCAGCTGACAAAGGCCAAACACAATCCACCTACATCTACATGTTCCACCCGAGCTAACAGTTGCCAGGGCACTGACCTGACATCCCCCCAGCCAACCCTTCCCCAAGTGGAAGGGACGGGCTATTGGTAGACTGTGATGGGGGGGGATGTGAGGATGCTCATGTATGCCCCATGCCCTAGAGCCCGCTCCCTAGGCGACCACCTACCCACACAGTGGTTGGCCTGAGACTGCGCACTTTCAGCACTGACAGCATATGGCCATGTCAGCATGGCAAGGTATGTATGTGCCTGTGCTGGAGGGGGCAGTGACAGTAGGTGACAGTAGGTGGTATGCAGTGCAACATAAAAGGTCTGGCTGAGGAAAAGTACAGCTAGCCCCAGGGACCACCTTGCATCTGTGGCAACAGTGTGGTGCAGTACACCCAGCCAGAGTGTCCAGAAGCAGAGGGTCACAGGTTCAAGCCCCAGCTGTGGTTTCTGCAGAACATGTCCCTATGTTTTACCCTACAATGCAGATACAACAGCAACATGTGCAAAGCCCAAAGCAGCGGCAAACAGGGGTACAAACACCCACTCACACAGGCTCCACAATCCAAAGCTGCATGGAAAGTCTGGCTGTTGGCCCCAGCATTGAGCTGCAGTTATCACCAGAGCACTACTACTACCTCCTGCACAGTTTAGCAATGTCGGCACTGTGATCAGGACCAGTGTGGTGGGCAGGGTTGCCAACCACCCCTATCTTTGCACAATGCTGCAATGGGAGTGTGTGTGTGTATGTCTATCCATTGTTTTGTGGCTGCCCACACCTCACCGGGCCCACAATGTCCCAGTGTTAGCCTGAATATGTGCATAATGAGGAGCAAGGTGTTGTGGGTATGGCCCAGACAGGGTGGATTGGCCAGGATGCATCTTCATAGGGTGTGGGGCAATGGCTGGGACACTGTAGTGCCCAACCACTGCCTGCATGGACAAGGTGGCCACAGCATGGCATTTTGGGAGGGCACTCACTCTGACCGAGCAGTGACCATAGGTTCCCACATAGTGCTCTTCACTACCTCTCTCCAGTGATGCTATTATGTCCCCAGTGCTGGGTCCCCAAAATCAACACGATGCCTGCTTGGTGCACATAGTTCCTCTGTGAACATGCACTATGGATTGGCTAGTGGACTGTCTGCAGTTAGACTGTGCATGGTCAGAACACCTATATAGTATAGTCTGACTGTGCTGTCTGCTGGTGACTGGAAGACAGTGGTGAGAGGCAGTCAGGGTTTTCCTGAGCTAACCCCATCATTGTTGCTGGTCTGCCACAGGTATGGCTCTGGCCCACCAACCCTGGAGGTCTGTCGCATGCCAGCAGGATAGAGGCTGCTTCACAGGGGCACCTGTCCCTTACCTACAAAAAGGGTGATATGAGCCCTTTTGGGGCATGTAGTGTATACCACTTTGACCTATAACAGCACTGCTACACAGGTTCGCAAGTCAGCCAGACCGTAACACAGGGTACACACTAATCTAGGTGGTAACTGGTTCCAGAGGGCCACATGTGACTGCAGGATAAAGATGAACACCAAATTACCTTCAGCTGCACTGTAAGGAAGACCTGTCATACACTGGTAGTGATGGGGATGTACAGCAGGAACTATCTCTAGCACCACATGTACTGCGGACCTAGTGCTGGGCACCCATCCTATCCCTCAGGGAGAACACAGAACCTGCACAATGGCATTATCTGTAGCTACTCTGTGCCGGTATCATGCACTGACAGTTCATCTTTCCAAGTTGAGGTACCGGAGAGGTGCAGACCCCATTTGCTGATCAGCTGTAGACAGCTATTCAGCATGTGCATTGCATCATGGGTACTGGTGGGGTTATCCTATCCTGGCACTCAGAGCAGACAGCTTGTGCGGTGACCTGCAGTCCTTATGTACCCAGCCATTGCTGTGACATACACCATGGAGGTATAGCCTACTGGTTAATACAATGCCATTCTTGGCAGTGTTCATGGGTTCCTCATTGTTCCCTCCTCTCATGCCTGTCCTACTCAAATAGTGTGCATGCCTGTAACAGTCATATTTTCACAGATTTGTGCTGCCAGCCCATAATACCCTTGCCACAATTACCAACATTCCCTTGGTCCGTCTATCTGCATGTGTTAGCTGTGTAGAGACCGGTCTGCCTGTGCGGGCTGTCAACCCATGTCCTGCACTGCTACCCTTTCCTGCATTGCACCTCTTCATACTTGCCTTGCCTGTGTCTGATCTGCATGGTACCACCACTCCTCTGTCCACCCATCATTGTAACTATCCTGCCACCTCTGCCTCCACCGGGGGACATGTATTCCCATCATCTTCCACCAACTGTCTTTCTAGTACTTTACATTGCCAACACCCTGTGCTGTCGTATAGTTGCCCGCACCATGTTTGTCATCAGTACTGGCAGCCACATGGGATGCCCGCAGATATGGCAGGTCCAGAAGCTCCCAGCTCTCCCTCCTTCACTCACCTGTTCATTGCCTTTCCTGAGTGCTCTATCTAGTGTTAGGGCTACATCTGTCTCTGTTCCTCACAGGTCATGCATGTCATCCTGCAGCACCTTGCAGCCCTTAGGCCACACTAACCTAGTGTACCATAGCTTTGTTAGGCCACCGTAACCTATGGTTCCGTAACCCAGGGTGCCCTCTAAGGTGCCCTGTCCAGGGGTGCCTAATACGGCGCTTAGCCTAAGAAGACCTACTGTATAGGGCACCTTATAAAGCGCCTTATGAGGCACCTTACAAGGCACCTTATGGGGCAACCAACAAGGCACCTTATAGGGCACCTAACAAAGCACCTTATAAGGCACCTTACTTATAAGGCACCTTACAAGGCACCTAACAAGGCACCTTATAAGGCACCTTATAGGGTACGTTACTTATAAGGCACCTTACAAGGCACCAATAAGGCACCTTACAAGGCACCTAACAAGGCATCTTATAAGGCACCTTACCTCTACAGCACCTTACAAGGTGCCTTGTAATGTGCCTTGTAAGATGCCTTATAAGGTGCCTTATGAGGCACCTTGTAGCGCGCCTTACTTTGTAACATGTGTTAGCTGAATCGGCTTGCTGTAACGATGCACCGCCCATGCCTTTATATGGGAATCCGTACCTTTACCGCGGAACCTAACACGAATGACATTACCGCAGTTTAGCAAACATACCCTTACGTTTTTCCAAATAGAGATGCCTGTCTTTCTCTCTTTGTGATCTCTTGTATTTCATTAAGGCCTCCCCCTTTTTCTTCACCATTTCAGCTACTTCTTTTGAGAACCATAGCGGCATTCTTTTCCTTTTACCTTTATTTACCTTTCCGGTTACCCTTAAAATATCCCCCCCCCCCCCCCAGTTTTGAATGGATTTTACCAGCCCTAGTCCTAATACTGAACCACACCATCTGGTGATCACTGGATGCAAGATGATCCCCTACTCTAACATCAGAAACACTTTCTCAATCGGTAAGCAGCAAGTTCAGTATGGCCCCTTCATGTGGGAGTTCTGTTACCAGTTGCCTGAATAGTTCTCCCTGTAGAGAATCCAGGTTCTCCTAACTTCTAAATGACACTGCAGCAGGGATGTGCTAATCAACATCTGGCATATTGAAATCACCTATCAGTAGCACTTCCCCTTTCCTGGCAATGCTGCGTATAGAAACATAGAAACATGATGGCAGAAAAACACCATATGGCCTATCTAGTTTGCCCTTCCATATCAACCACTACAAGAGTCCCCTCTTTTCCTTTAGAAAGCCTCTGTGTTTGTTCCCTGCTTTTTTGAATTTAGATACTGTCCTCATCTCTACCACCTCCACTGGGAGACTATTCCATGCATCTACTTCTCTTTCTGTAAAGAAATATTTCTGCATATTACTCCTGAGTCTATCCCCTTTCACCCTCATCCTATGTCCCCCTCGTAGTAGAGCTTTCAATCAAAATAGGCTCTCCTTCTGTGCTTTTATGCCATGGAGGTATTTAAACATCTCAATCATATCACCTCTGTCCCATCTTTCCTCTAAAGTATACATATTAAGGTGCTTAAGTCTGTCCTCATATGCTTTATCACAAAGACCACTAACAATTTTAGTAGCCACCCTCTGCACTGACTCCAATCTGTTTATATACTTTTGAAGGTGTGACCTCCAGAATTACAGAGTCTATTAAATCTCTGTCCACTTCTCTACCTGTGAGGGGGGTCTGTATATCACGCCAGTGCAAATAGATTTCTCTTTCCCTCTTTCTAGTTTAAGCACAGTGCCTCCTCTCTCCCTTTTAAGCCCTGTAATTCTATAGCTTTAATATTATTTTTTACATATAATGCCACTCCTCCTCCTCTTCTTCCTACCCTATCTTTCCTGAGTAAAGTATAGCCTGTTATAATTACATCCCAGTCATGGTTGTCCGTGAACCATGTCTCTGTAACTGCCACTAAATCCAAGTCAGTCTCTTGCATTAAAGCCTCAACATCTGGGATCTTATTTCAATGCTATGGGCATTTATACATACCATAATCCAGATGCTGCCCCTTTTACCCTTTGTTATAGAGGTATTTAATGTTTCACTTACCTGGAGGCTTTCACTTACCAGGGTGCTTTTGTCACTTACTGTTCAAATGCCTTTGAAATATTGGGCCCTAGATGTTCAGGTGGCAGCAAAACTAGTCTTGAAAGATGTATGGCTTAATGTAGGACTTTCTAGTGACACAAACTGAGGGAGGGAAAAGTAGTTATCGAACTGGCATAGTGGCGCTTGGATAAGGCATTTCGTATAAGCAATCCAACTTCTGACTGACAGATCGGACATCCTTGCTATATGGACAGGAAAGGCTCCACAGATTGGATGGGCCAATTTGTTGTTTTGTGCTGTCATCTGTTACTCAGGGGGTCAGTTTTCATAAGGCTTACATAGTTAACTGTAGATTTCCCTCACTGACCTGCTATATACAGGGTGGCCCAAAGAAAGTGAGAACATCTCGTAAATTAAAAGCTTAAATAGTTTATTTATTTACCTTTTTAGCTATATAACATCTTTATTTAGACAATTTCTGGTCGCCATCTTTTTTTTTTTAATTTGACAATCGTTTACATCTGTCTTTTTGAATTTTTAAATAACTTATATGCTATGAGATGTTCTCAGTTTTTTTGGGCCACCCTGTATATCTATTTAAATTCACAGGGCAATCAAATTACAATCCTATAAAGAAATAGTAAAACATTAGCCTTCCAGGAAGGCTGGAGAGACATGTATGAAGGAACCATGGTTAAAACTCTTTCTTCAGTCTACCCCTTGTCTTCTACTACAAAACTCCCACAAAAGCTCCTGTTCATAGAACCCTACCTCCTCCCACCATGCAACCTGTTAACTGGGCTCTTAACATTTTAGTTGGTGTGCCTTTTTTATCACCCTGGCCCAATGAAAATGTTGAATTTTAGACCCAAACAGCAGATATTAAATAGTGCATGGAGGAGAGCATATAAAAATACTTCTTGAATGTTTGCTAAAGCCTATTTTGTATCTATCATGTCTTTATTTGCATGCATGTATGCACAAATGTTTGTAAGCACCAGAGACCAGATTAGAATGTGCGGTGATATATTATGATATAATACGCTATTCTATGTGAATGCTAAACAACCTTTATTTATTTAGCAGGCTTCTTTTATATCGCTTTATCTAAAAGTCAAAGTGGTGTACATTTAACTTAAGTTATAAACATTTACAAGGAACTTGAAAAGAACAATATATATTTATTAGTATTTAGCTTATACCTTTCCAGGCAAACTGCATACTGGTAAAGTAGTTATTTCTCTATTCCCAAAGGGTTTATAATCTAAGCTTGTATCTGAGACAATGGACAGTTAAGTGACTTGCCCAAGGCCACTAGTAGAGTCAGTGGGATTTTAACCTTAGATTTCTGGTTCTAGGCTGTTGCCCTAACCACTAGGCTACTCCTGTTCACACTTGGATCTAAAGGCTCTGTTCTTTCTTGGTTTGTATGTTCTGATGACTCTTCCTCCCCTGCTATCCTGCATTCAGTTGATGTACATCAGGGCTTTCTTGGGATATCTTCTTTTCTCTCTCTATACTCATTCCTTTGGTGCCCTGATGGCCTCACATGAGTTTCAGTACTCTCAGATTTATCTCCCTACACCTGAAATCTCTCTAGGAATCCAGGTCAATATTTCAGCCTGCTTGTCTGACATTGCTGCCTGATTGAATTGAACATGACCAAGACAGAACTCCTTATCTTTCCCCCTAAACTCATCTCCTCTTTTCCTCCTTTCTCTTTTTCTGTGGACAACACTGCCATCTTCCTGGTTTCCTCAGTTTGCAACCCTCGGCTCATCTTTGATTCCTTTCTCTGCACACATACAATAGATAATTAAGACCTGTTGTTTCTTCCTCTCTAACATCAGAAAAATTAGTCCCTTCCTTTCTGAACACATTACAAGCACCCTTATCTATCCTCTAGTCACTTACAGTTTAGATTATTGCAAACTGCTCCAAAAAATTCAGTTGCTTGGCTAATCTTCTGCCAATGTCACTACACTTATGTAACCCTTCTTCTCAAGTCACTTCACTGGCTCCGTATCCGTTTCTGCATCTAAATTAATCTTCTCCTCATTATCTCTCTCTACTGAGAAATTGAAGCTTATCATTTCTCTCCCTACACTCAGAAACTCTTGCCTCAGAAACTCCACAAATTCCGTTCACAGATTCTCCAGTACGGGGACGTTCAAGAAGGCATGGGGGTGTGGCGGAGGTGTGTCTGGGGAGGGGCAATGGACTTACATGTTCCCATTCAATCTCCGAAGCAAGGAGCCATCTGCAGGCATGTGCATGTTTATTCCTGCTCCAGGCATGAATAAGTATCAGGAAAGTGTTTCTTTTCAATTTAAAACATCCAGCAAGTGTAGAGAAAATGGAGAATTAAAGGACTACAGTAACTTTAGATTACAAAGTCCCACACTGGGATTTGAATACTGGTCACAGTTCTCAAACCACTACTCTAACTATTATGCTATTTGACATTTAACTCTGTAAAATTCTTCTGGGAAAATCTATATAGATATTTGGTATATGTGCATATTGAGCACCTCCACATTTCTGGACTTGTGTCTGAACTTGCATGTGCCTGCCTTTCGTTTCAGACATTCTGGCTTGACGTCTCAGAATGCACTTGAATGTCTCATTTGGAATGTGCCTCCACATGGTTAATGCAACATTTTAGAGCATGGTAACTGGCAGTGAAAGGCAGTGGTAACTTTCTGTGCAGGCATGACAATTACTGCACACTAATTCCCTCAGAAACTGCAAAATCGTGAGATGGGGTGGGGAATGGATGCATTAGGAAGAGAGAGATATGTATTGCAAGCTGTCCTTGTTGCAATTACCATGGGTGCACTTAATGACACCTCAATGGTAGCATTAAGAATGCCCGTTGTAATTGTGAAAGTCTCTGCCACATGTTTGTATCTGTGTCTGTGGGGCTAATACTGGTAGCAGGAATATGGCCTCATGAACCAGCTATTATGGATACTTGCTACAGAAGACTCTGACATGTTCCTTGACTTCAGACATGCTGATGACTCCAAATCACTGCCTGCAAAATGTGTATGTTTATGGACACATAAAAATTTCGAACTTCTCCATTATCAGAAGCCTCAAATTACTCCTCTGCATAGGCTCAGACTGTCTCATCAAGCTGAGAACATACGTGGTTTCAATAAGCAACATCATCTAGAGTAGGATGGAAGGAGAACTAATAGAACCACCTCACATTTATCCATCACTGAGGTCACATTTATAATGTGGTAAGTGCTGAAGATGCCTTAACACTAGGAAGGATAAAGAATTGTCCCCTAAAGGTATATGTCAATCAAGGTGAAAAAGTTTCAGACAAACTGCTTTTCTTTATGCCCAGCTCCAACTTTGAAGGTGGAAATAGAACCTACCTTTCATTTGATGGTCACCAACCTTAAACCAAAAGAGGCTATCATCAACAAGAGAGAACCCCGGGGGGGGGGGGGGGGAGTAACTAGATGGATAAATAAAATAAAATTCACCAGTATGGATAGTTTAGGCACTCCGGGAATGTGGGACTGCTCAAATGGCAGCATGGTACTTTTTTCTCTTCTCTCTGTGGGTCGGGCACCACTCCAGAGGATGCTCATGACAGCCAGCATTTTTTTTCCCTTCCCCATGACTGGTGGGAAAGAAGAGAGAGCCGCATTTAAAAAAAAACAAAAAACAGGGCTCTAGCAGTTGCTTGTGGATCCTAGTAGGCAGCCACGGTTAAAAAATAATAATAATATGAGGCCTTGGGCCTATAGTGGGGGTTACACTGCAGAGGCATGTTCCAGGTCCAGAGAAGAAGCCATCGGGAGGTTTGTGGCTGTGATTGGGTGAAGCCGTGATGGTTCGCGGCTGACCCCAATCACAGTAGGGAGATCAGTGGAGCAAGGAGGAAGGAAATGTATACCTTGGCTCTTCCCAATGCAAGAGAGGGGAGCTCCAGGACACTGAGAGGTGGCCCAGAGAAGGTTTTTTTCAGCCCGGATGACACAAGGGGGTATGTTTACTAAACCGTCTTAATGTTACCGGCGTTAGCTCCAGCGATAATGTGAAGAATGCCATAAAAGGAGTGGACATTCCGGTCTTAAGGTAGCATTTCAGGTTATCGCGCGATAAAATCCGTTATCGCGCGATAGAGGGATCCGTGGCATGTTAACGCACATTAGCCTTAATTAGGAATGCTGACATGGAAGCACAGCAATAGAGGTGTAGCACAATGGTTAATACATTGACTGATGAAACAGGAGTCATGAGTTTGATCCCCCAGTGGGCTTAATGAATAAGGCTGTCTGAGGCATTACCCCCCCCCTTACTTTAAATCAGTGCTGTCTGAGGCATTTTCGTTTTTAATTTAAATTAGTGCTGCCAGCACACACACCCTCACATTGCCGTAACTTAAGGTGCCGCATAAGGTGCCCTATAAGTCACTCCAGAGGGCATATTATAAAGTGCACAGTCCGCCAAGGCACCTTATAATGTTCCCTATAGGGCACCTTATAAGGCACTCCAGAGGGCACATTATAAAGTGCACTGCCCGCCAAGGCACCTTATAATGTTCCCTATAGGGTACCTTATAAGGCGCTTTATAGGGTGCCTTATAGGGTGCTTTACAGGGCGCCTTATGAGGCACCTTAAGGTTACAGAACTGTGAGGGTGTGTTTGCTGGCAGCACTAATTTAAATTAAAAAAGGAAGAGACTTCCGGTGATGCGGTGAGCCGGGGCAGTCGCACGCTGCTCGAGCTCTGGGCCCCTTCACCCCTCCGGCGCAAAGAAATGCAGTGACCGGGGCTAATCTTGGGGTTTTTCACCCCCCCCCCCCCGGGCTCTCCTGACCGGACCGATGCAGGGGAAGGTGCCCCGGTGCTCTCCACTCACCCCCACACGCTGATTTATGGAGGCGGCCTGGACCCGGATGGCAGACGCCGCGCTGTAGGAGGAGCCGTGCTGTGAGGTGAGCCGGCCAGTTGACGACTTCAGCGGCGGTCGGAGCGGGGTCCCGCGGCAGCAGCGGCTCTCCGCTCGGTGCACTTCGCCCCTCCCCGCCCCCCCCCCGCGTGTCTGCGGTGGGGGCCTTGAGAGGGGGGCTGACACAGCAGCTGCCAGGGGAGGCCGAGAACTGTTGTTGGGCCTTGGTCTGGGTCACCGCCTGCTTTACCTGCCCCCCCGAGAGATTCTAGAGGGTGCCTGGGACCTGTGCTTGGCCTTTGGCACGCGGGGGTCTGTGACCTGCGCCCTCTCTCAAACTTATGGGAGCCTGAGTTGTACCCCCCTGCCTCCAGCACACCGGAGCCTCCGCCCGGTGCCCTACCACCGGCGCACAGAAGCCTGTGACCTGCACCCTGCGCCCTCCCCCCGGCGTACCGGAGTCTGAGACTTGTGCCTCGTGTCTGGCGCATAGGTGCTGAGACCTGCGCCCTTCCTCCAGCGTTCAGGAGCCTGGGACCATTGCCCTACCCCTAGGATCTCGGAGGCCTGAGAACTGCCCCTGCCTCCGGTGCATGGGAGTTGGAGACCCCTGCCCTACCTCCAGTGCATAGACACCTGAGACACGTGCCCTACCTCTAGCGCATAGCAGCCTAAATTAAAAAAGGAAATGCCTCAGACAGCTCTATCAAATAACACTACTGTGGGATCAAACCCATGACCTCTACCTCCACAGTCAGTGAAGTAACTAGTGGGCTACATCTCTATAGCTACCAACAAACCCCTGGCTGGCTACAGAAGTACTGCGGGTCACCACACAAACTGTATTCTGTGGTTACCAGGATAGGGTTAACCCACCCGTACCCATGATGCACTGCACATGCAGATCAGCAGTCTACATATGATCACAAGATGGGGTATGCACTCCCACAGCACCTCGGCCTGGTAGGGGGAACTGACCGTGTGTGTTGCTGGCATAGAGTAGCTACAGACCATCATATTGAGGGAGGTACTGTGCTCACCCTGAGGGCGAGGTAGGGTGCCCAGCACCAGGTCCGCAGCACTTGGCTTAGCTGAGATAGTCTATGCTGCGGGTTGCCATCATTGCCAGTGTGTGATAGGTAGTCCTTGCAGACACACCTAGGATGCACCTGTGTCCATCCATGTTTCCCAGTCATGTCTAGCCCTTGTGGACTATAATGCACCCAGAATAGTGCATATCCTGTGTCAGTGCCATGTTCACATGATTTAAATGAAGAGGGATGTTTGGACCCATAGGCGGATTATGTAGCACCACCCTCTGGGGCTCAGAGTGAGGGAACAGGATCTCCCACCAACAGATATGCATTCTACATCCCTGCAATGGTGGCAGTAGAGGGGACCATCAACCCCAATCCTGCTGGGGAACAGGCACCCTACAGGGCAGTCAATGTAGATCTGTACACATCCATAAGGCAATGGCAGACAGACAATAGGCCTGGAAATGCTCAGCTGCCCCCCACCACTATCTGACATTCTCCAGCCATACACATACTAACTGCAAACAGTCTGCTAGCTAGTCTATAGTGCATGCTCCTGGAGGAGATGCTTGCACCCAAAACTAGGATGTGGACATGGACGTGGATGTGTGCACATGTATATATGTGTGTGTGTGTGTGTGTGTGTGTATGTGTGTGTGTATGTGTATGTGTATGTGCGCACGCACACGCACACCAAGCAGGTAAGTCAGTGACTGGGCCCCAGAAAAGAGAACCCATAAATATCACTTGAGAAAAATATTATATAGTATTATGGGGGAACCTAGCCATGCCGTGGTCACTGCTCAGTCAGGGTGAGAGTGACCTCCCAGCAGGACATGCTGTGGCCACCCTGTCCATGCAGATGGTGGCCTGGCACTACAATGTCCCAGCCATTGCCCTCCACTCTGTGCAGATGCATCCTGGCCAATCCACCCTGTCTGGGCCATACCCACAATACCTTGCTCCTTATTATGCCCATTTGCAGGCTAACGCTGTAAGCAGTGTGAGCAATGTAGGCTCAGTGAGGTGTTGGCAGACACAAAACAATGGAGAGACATATGCACACCCCCATACCTATCTAAGCATTGTGCAGAGATGGAGGTGGTTGACAACCCTACCCGCCGCACTGGTCCTGATCACAGTGCTGACATTGCTAATCTGTGCAGTGGGTAGTAGTAGTGCTGCTCTGGTGATAACTGAAACTCTGTGCTGGGGCTAACAGTCTGACACTCCATGAAGTTGTAGATAGTGGAGCCCTTGTGAGTGGGTGTCCGTACCCCTGTGCGCCACTGTGTTTGGGTTTGCCCATGTTGTTTTTATGGCTGCATTGTGGGCTAAAACTATGGGGAGATGCTCTGCAGGATCCACAGATGGGACCTGAATCTCTGACCTTCTGCTCTTGGACATTCTAGATGGATGTACTGCACCACACTGTTGCCACAGCAGCATAGTTGTCCCTGGGGCTACCCTTATGTTCCTCAGCCAGACCTCTTCTGTTGCACTACACACCATGTACTGGTACAGGGCATGGCCTAGGTCCACTGCAGGTGGGTGCCACTGCTCCCTCCAGCACAATCACCCACCCCCTCTGCTAGGCAAACATGACCATATGCTGTCGGTGCCGGTGGTGTGCCATCCCAGGCCATCCAGGGGGCAGGTTGGCAGCTGCCTAAGGTGTGGCTTCTGGGGTAGGGGTGCCTACATAGATTTCCACGCTTCCCTCGGCACCGCCTGTCAATGTTATGTGCCCCTTGGGATACCTGCTGGGTAATATCTCCTGGATGGGACACTGTGGGACACAGACTCATGGGCATGTCTGACCCTTGTCAGTTGCTGTCTTGCTGTTTTTTTATTGTCTGCATTCCTATGTGCCACCTCAGCAACCGCCCAGTCCACCCTGTGCCCCAGTAGCCCCCACTGCATGTCCTGCCTGCAGCCCCCATGCCCCATTTGCACCATCACCATAGTGGCCTTACATACCATGGCATTATGTTGTTGCTGCAAATGGAGCACTATTATCACCTTTCTTGGGCTCCCTGCTTATGCTGTACATTGCTGACACTGAAATAGTTTCTCTCTCTTGTAAATGTGTGCTAACGCCAGTTTTTCAGTTGCGTTAGGATTCAGCCCTTAATTTCTCTGCATTAGTGTGAAAGGGGCCTCTCCCCGCCCACTCCCCACCTATTGACCCCTTCTCTCCGCCCTCTCGCCACCCTTTTCTGGACTTACCGCGGCTGGGGACGTTAAGGTGCGTTATGTAACGTTAAGGCGCCTTAACGTTACAGAACGTTAAGGCGCCTTAATGTTACAGAATGTAACGTTAAGGTGCCTTAACATTTACCACATTGAAATTGTCCTTTATATTTTGACAGAAATTTCCTTTCTGTGAATGCTGATGGGACCAGAAGATTCTGTAAATTAATGTTACGCTTATGTGCAATCGTTACTTAAGTTCTGAAATGCTGGAAGGTTTGTACCAAATGCCACTCTTTATGTAATATCTTAATGATGTTACATGATTGTGAGGAGTATAAAAGGGGACATACTATACCTATATCGTCTCTCCTAGTTTTAACTTTAAGCAATGTCTCCCGAGAGGATTCTTGGGCCCTTTTCTATGCTTTATCAAGGTGACAGACTGGATATTGTCTTGCTAAAAATCTCTCCCTCATTTCCTTGGCCTGTGTTTCAAAATCTTGTGGCTTAGTACAGATCCTCTTTGCTCTTAGAAATTGACTCACCGGAAGATTTCTTTTGAGTGATGGGTTGTGAAAACTATTGGAATGCAAAAGGTTATTCCTGTCTGTCGGTTTTCTAAATAATGTAGTAGAGAAAGCATTGTCTTCTTTCTTAATAAGTAAATCTAAATAAGAGATCTGATTAGGATCATAAGTCACCTGGAACCGTAAATTTACATCTAATTGATTTATCCACAGATTAAAATTTGTGAGTTCATCCATTGTACCCTTCTAGAGAACTAAAATATCATCTATGTAAAGTATCCAAAGTGATATATTGGACTTAAAAGGATGAACCTTCAGAAAACTCTCCTCAAAGTGAAACATGTACAAATTCGCTATATATGGGGCCATAGAGGACCTCATAGCTACTCCCTTAATCCGCTTGTAAAACAAATCTCTAAAGCAGAAAAAGTTCTCACAGAGGGCTATTTGTGCTAGAGTCCCTTATTATAGGGAACATGATGTTTATCAGTTGTGTGTCTTATTTCCTCCGTTCTCCATGTTACATTCATGTATTTCATGCATTATCTGTTTATAATTGTTTTTAATTATTTATTCACATTCCTTCTAGAGTGTACAGATTTCTAATAGTTTAAAAACAGTATGGTACAAGACCTTCTGATTTAACGTTCTTCATCAGAGGTATTTATGATTTATATGTCACATTCTTTTAACTTTTTAACGTTTTTAGATATATGAAAATTTTGTATTTTGGGAACATTTGTTCAGTCTTTTGATTTTATTTACTTTTAATTGATGTTTTTAAATGAAATGTTTGATACTTTTATCATTTGTTGCTTTTTTTTTCATTATCAGGAGTGGCCTAGTGGTTGGGGCAAGGTACTTCAGGCCAGAAGGTTGGGGTCCAAATCCCACTAGAGGACAGCAACCTTGGGTCAGAAGGACTGGGGTTTCTAATCCCACAGGTGCTCCTTGTGGTGCTGGGCAAGCCACTTAACCCTACATAGCCCATGTTCCCTGTAAAATAGTTATCTCCAAGTTATAATGCCCTGTTCAATGTAATTTCAGTTTGTTCAATGTAAACCGCACTGATGCAGAATAGAGCGGTATATAAGAGAATGTAAATAAATAAATTTGAATTATTTCATTATATTATTATTATTATTTTATTGTATTAGTGATTATGTTTTGAGTGTTCTGTTCTTTTGTTTTTTTTTTTTTTAAACTTTTATTTTCATTTTGCAACAAACAAAAGAAACAACACACCAAAGGAGACAAAACAAGTATACAATAAGGAAAAGCAAACCCAATTACCCCCCACCCCCATGCTTCTTCTCTAGCTGATTATGTCGGCATGTGAGCGCTTCCAAACAACAGTGATTATACAGCAAAAACAATCAAAAGAGTATCTGCGATACAGAATAATCATGGGACAAAGATATATACAAATTTAGACAGTCAGATGAGAGCATTGAGCAGAATGTACATAGTCATTGAGCATCTTCCATTTAGACCGATGATGAGGAGTCTGAATGGGGGAAGCAAACATACGAGGTATTTGTTCATATTTACTGTAGAGACAGACATGATTCCACCATTCATTGGGGCTCAGCTGAGAGCTATTTTTCCAGTATTTCGTAATTAGGGAAATAGCAATGCCAAGCATAAAGTCCAAAAGGAAGTAAGCCGTTTTTGGAAGAGAGGGGATCCCCGCAGCTGAGCGAAGTCCCACTATCTTCCAAGAAAGGGGCTCTTGAAAGTGCAAAATAGACTGGATACGACCCCAAACCCGACGCCAGTAATACTGTAGTGCGGGGCATTCATACATAACATGAGGTAGTGAACCAATGGCCGCATGGCATGACCAACAACTATTGCCCTGAGTAGTGTTCCATTTGGCTAATCTGTCAGGAGTGTAAAAACACCGGTGGGCTAGAAAGAAGAGTGTCTGAGTGAGTGAGGCGGATCGGGAGACCCGTGTCACTCTACTCCAGACAAGGCTCCATTGCTCCGGGGTCAAAGTCACATGCAATTCTCTCTCCCATGCTTTCGCGCTATAGGGGTATCTCTAATTATAGCATTACATAAGGTTTTGTAAAAATTGGATGCTACACCCGGTGAACTACCGATAGATCGGATAGTCTCCAACCAACCTTGTGTAGGGGAGGCCGATGGCGGGAGCACCTTAGCACTCCGAAGGCAATGCTGAAGTTGCACCAACTGAAAATAGTGTTTCGCTGGGAGACCAAATTCAATTTGCAATTCACTAAAAGTTTTCCAGCGACCTTCATGGAACAACTGACTAGGAATCCAAATGCCCCTAGTGTACCAGGGGCTCCACGCCATCGGCTTATTTTGTATTCGAAATCGAGTGTTATACCAAAGTGGGAGCTTGTCTAACGGACAGAGTCGGGAGTCTAAAGAGTGCATAAGATTATTAAAGGCACCTAAGGTGTCTAAAAGCATTGGTGGAAAGTGGGAGTCTGATGGGAGAGTCATACCAGGGAGAAAAGTAAGAGGAATCGGTTTGCAAAGGTCCTCTTCTATGTCTAGCCACACAGGTCTACTCGGTACTGGATCTTCCAGCCAACGAGCGCCTTGTTTGAGAAGAAAAGATTGATGATACTTCAGGAAATCAGGGAATCTGACACCCCCATTTTCCTTATCTGCTTGCAGCTTATGTTTCGCTATCCTAGGTGTCTTGTTTTGCCACAAGTATCTAGTCAGAAGGCCCTCTATATCTTTATATATACGTCGAGGGAAGAGACAGGGCAACATTTCTAAGATATAATTCACTTTCGGAACAATCATCATTTTTATGGTTTCTAATCGACCCCACCAGGTAAGTGTTAAAGGAGTCCAGCGGTGAGTAAGCGCCCGGACTTTAGAGGTTAAGTCTTTGGCATTGAAGGAGATAGTGTCTTCCAAAGGAGAACAATAGTGAACCCCAAGGTATTTGACCATGCGAGGTTGCCATAAAAAGGGGAAGGGTTGCATATCTGCCTGATGAAGCAAAGGATTTAATGGAAAGGCTACCGACTTGGTCCAATTTATCTTATAACCGGACAGTTGTGAGTATTTACCAATTTGCTCTAGGACAGCCGGTACTGAGTCTATAGAGACAAAAAGCATAAGGTCATCAGCATACGCTGAAATTTTGATTTCCCTATGGGTGAAGGGGACTCCATGAATCTCCTCCGATTGCCGGATTAGTAAAGCCAAGGGTTCAAGTGCAAGATCGAAGAGAAGTGGAGACAGTGGGCATCCCTGGCGAGTGCCGCGTTGAAGGGGAAAAGGCTGAGACTTTAAAGCATTGGCACATATACTGGCTGTAGGCTGTGCGTACATGGTGCGGAGACAACGGAGAAAACCTTCCCCGAATCCGTACCAGCGGAGGACTGCAAACAGGAAGGGCCACTCTAAGCGATCAAAGGCCTTCTCAGCATCAAGTGAGAGGCCAACAAATGGGCGATCAAGATTAACTGCGGTAGTCAGTACATGGCATAGAGTCCGAGCATTGTCAGCAGTTGATCTACCAGGAATGAAACCGCATTGATCTGGGTGTATTAAGGTAGGCATCCTATCCGAGAGCCGGGTAGAGAGAATGGTGGCAAATATTTTATAGTCCGCGTTTAGGAGGGAAATTGGACGATAATTAGCTGTTAGTTGCGGGTCTCTCCCCTCTTTCTCAAAAACCACTACATTTGCCATTGAAAAGGACCCAGAAGGAGAACCCTCCTCGGCCAGAGCAGAAAAATAAATTTTCAAAACTGGAGCTAAGTCAGCGTGAAAAGTTTTGTAGAATTCAGCAGGGAGACCGTCTGGGCCTGCGGCTCGACCTGAGGCACATTTCTTGATAGCAGAATGAATTTCTGAGACAGTAAATGGTGTGTCCAAGGCCACTCTATCTTCGTCAGATAGGGTCGGTCTTTGTACCCCTGAAAGTAAGCGTTCAAATACATCTGGCTCAAAATCACATTCAGATTGATAAAGCCGAGTATAAAAATCACGAAAGAGTTCTAAGATTTCGGTATCTTTAGTGACCAAGCCCCCCCCCGACGGATTACGGAGGGCGGTAACACGCTTGGCTTCTTTTTGACCTTTTAGGGCATTTGCTAATAATTTGCCAGCACGATTATTTTCCCGATAATATAGCCCTTGTTGTGATTCGATATGTTTAACAGCAGCAGTGTACAAAAGCTGATTGTATTGAAAACGCAAGCGTTGTAAACGGAGTAAAATACATGGGTCAGTGCGGGACGTGAGGAGACGCTCCCCAGCTTGTATCTGCTGCTCTAGAATCAGTAAATGCTGCTTTCTTTGTTTCCCCTGCCGAATTTGATAGCTAGTTATAGTGGCGCGGATAGATGCTTTAAAACCCTCCCACCAAGCCCAGCACGCTGTGTCATGGGGTGAGTTAAAATGAAAATAATCTTGGATAGCGGCCTTTATATCAACCTGAAAATCTTTTTGACCCAGTAGGGATCTATCAAAAAACCAAGCTCGGGGAGAATCGTCCCGCGCAGTGACACGTAATGATAAAGATATGGCAGCATGATCTGAAATATGGAGAGGATGAGTCCTAGTCGTGTCTACTTGAGAAATCAGTGCTTTGGAAATGAGAAAGAAATCTATTCTAGATTGGGAGTGATGGGGGGCAGAAAAGAAAGTGAACTCTAAGTCGGAGGGGTGGAGTAGCCTCCATATATCTACCAGCGCAAGATCTTGCATCAGAGCTGTAAGGGTAGCAAGACTCTTGGGTGGACTACTCGTTCTAGGCGGCTGTCTATCTATCAGAGGGTCTAACACTTGATTAAAATCACCACCAAGTATTAATGGAGTATTGGCAGAGGCCTGTGCCAACTGCGCAATACTTGCATAGTAAGCAGGGTTGTCCACATTCGGGGCATAAATGCAAATACATGTAAATTCACTATCTCCAACCTTAAGATGTACGCGGGCCCATCTACCCTCCTTGTCAGCGCTAGTATCAATTACAGTAGCTTGCAAAGATTTCTTAACCAGAATGGCTACCCCGCACCGTTTGGAAACGGCGGGAGAATAGGCAGCCACCATGTAAGGCTTAACATTGAGTTTCAGTGTTTCAGCAGAGTTTAAGTGCGTTTCCTGAAGAAACGCTAAATCAGCATGCTCATGGCTAAGATAGCTAAGGATTTTCTTTCTCTTGATTGGACTATTAATGCCCTTTACGTTGAGTGATAAGATTTTACATAAAGCCATTCAGACAAGTTAAAAATTCTGAGCATGATAGCGCACATAATTTCACAATGTCCCTCATATTGACTGTATCTGGCTGTACATATGGCAGAAAAGAAAATAAGCTTAGATAATACAATGAAGCGCCCCACATGAAAAAAGAAAAACCGCAGCGCGGCAGAGAAGAAGCAGAACCCCAAAAATTACTGGCGACCATGTGTCTGCGGGGAGAAGCCCCAGAGAAGGCCGAAATTGAAAAAACACATAACCTGTAGGACTGTGCGTGCTCCGAATCCGACCGAGGCACACATCATGGAGGGATAGGAGACCACACAACAAAAGTCATAGAAAGAAAGAAAAAAAAAAGTCCAGGCAGTCTCTGTACTGAACTATGACCACCGCTTCGGGCCCTTCAAAATGGCGGACAGGGCCGGCAAATAAAAGTCCAAGTCGTTGGATTAGCGCATCTGCTCTGCTTCTTTGGAGTCTAAAAATGTTGATAGTAGATCAGGATCTTCGAATGTCCTGGTTTGGTTGTGGAGAGTCACTCGGAGCTTCGCGGGATACAACAGGCCAAAGCGAGCCTGTAGCTGTTGAAGTCGAGGGCGAAAAGCAAGGAGTTTCTTCCGTCGGTCGACTGTAGGCTTTGCCAAATCAGGGAAGAAGGAGACTTTGTGACCTTCAAATTCCAAATGATGGTTCGCCCGGGCAGCATTTAAAATTTGTTCCACTTGTTGATATCGTAGCAAGCGAAAGATAATAGGCCGGGGGGTCATTCGGTTGAGCGCCATGTGGGTAGGAACACGGTGTGCTCGATCGATTTCCAGTTCTTTATGAAAGGTGATCTTCAGCAAGGAAGGAAGAGTTTTGAGCAGGAATTCTCTCATATCTCCCGCTTCCACCCCCTCCGGTATTCCAATGAGCCTCACATTGTTGCGACGGGCTCGATTATTGCTATCTTCTAACTCCTTTTGAAGATTCTGTATCTGGCGCTCAGCCTTGTCCAGTGTGCTCAAGCGCACCGCGTGCGAGTCGAGGACCCCCGCCATATTGTCCTGCCGTAATGAGAGACCTTCAAGTCGGTCCTGGAGCACTCCAAAGTCTTCTCGCATGGCTCGAAGCGCTTCTCCATTGGACTGCACCAATTCCTTCACGCCGCGTATTTCCTCTAAAATCTCCAGGTGCATTTCGGGGTTCTCCCGAAATGGAACCATCTTCTGTGGGGAGGACACCTCTGTTTTGGAGCGTTTTCCGTGAGAAGAAGAAGGAGACCCGAAGTCCAAGCGCGCTGGTTTATGGGCCGCCATCCCCCCCGAGGTACCCCGGTCAGCCCGGAGCGAAATAGTAAGTTTGTATAGGTATTATGTCAGGATTCTAAGTAGGCCTCTCGGGAGCTTCAGCGCGAAGCGTCTTACCCGCTGGACATCAGGCTCCGCCCCCCCCTCTGTTCTTTTGTTTTAAGTATTTGTACATTTATGTTTTTAGCATACGCCAGACAAACCCCTGATGAAGGGTAGTGAAACACGGCCTGTGTTGGGTCATCATTGGTTCAATAAAAGCTCTGTCTTTCCACGATATCACGTTTCAGACTGTGCATCTGTAGCTACTCTGTGCCAGTATCACGCACTGTCAGTTCATCTTTCCAAGCTCAGGTACCGCAGAGGTGCAGACCCCATTTGCTGATCAGCTGTAGACAGCTATTCAGCATGTGCATTGCATCATGGGTACTGGTGGGGTTACCCTATCCTGGTACTCAGAGCAGACAGTTTGTGCGGTGACCTGCAGTCCTTCCGTACCCAGCCATTGCTGTGACATATACCACAGAGGTATAGCCTACTGGTTAATACAATGCCATTCTTGGCAGTGTTTATGGGTTCAATTCCTCATTGTTCCCTCCCTCTCATGCCTGTCCTGCTCTAATAGTGTGCATGCCTGTGACAGTCATATTTTTGCAGATTTGTGCTGCCAGCCCATAATACCCTCGCCACAATTACCAACATATCCTCGGTCTGTCTATCTGCGTCTGTCAGCTGTGTACAGTCCTGTCTGCCTGTGCAGGCTGTCACCCCATGTCCTGCACTGCTACCCTTTCCTGTATTGTGCCTCTTCATGCTTGCCTCGCCTGTGCCTGATCTACATGGCACCACCGCTCCTCTGTCCACCCATCATTGTAGCTATCCTGCCACCTCCGCCTCCACTGGGGGGCATGTATTCCCATCGTCTGCCACCAACTGTCTTTCTAGTACTTTACATTGCCAACACCCTGGGCTGTGGTACAGTTGCCCCCACCATGTTTGTCATCAGTACTGGCAGCCACATGGGATGCCCGCAGATATGGCTGGTCCAGTGGCTCCCAGCTCTCCCTCCTTCACTCACCTGTTCATTGCCTTTCCTGAGTGCTCTATCTAGTGTTAGGGCTACATCTGTCTCTGTTCCTCACAGGTCATGCATGTCATCCTGCAGCACCTTGCAGCCCTTAGGCCACACTAACCTATGGCACCTTAACCTTGTTAGGCCACCGTAACCTATGGTTCCATAACCCAGGGTGCCCTCTAAGGTGCCCTGTCCAGGGATGCCTAATACGGCACTTAGCCTATGGAGCCCTACTGTATAGGGCACCTTACAAAGCGCCTTATGAGGCACCTTACAAGGCACCTTATAAGACACCTAACAAGGCACCTTATAAGGCACCTTACTTATATGGCACCTTACTAGGCACCTTACAAGGCACCTTATAAGGCACCTTACTTATACTGCACCTTACAAGGCACCCTACAAGGTGCCCTACAAGGCGTCTTACAAGGCACCTTGTATAATGCCTTGTAAGGTGCCTTATAAGGTGCCTTATGAGGAACCTTGTAGCGCGTGTTAGTTTCTAACATGCGTTAGCTGATACGGCTTGCTCTACCGATTCACCACCCACGTCTTTATATGGGCATCTGTACCTTTACCGTGGAACCTAATGCAAATGACATTACTGCAGTTTAGTAAACATACCCCAATATTGAACTGAAAAGCATTATTAAGAAATGTCATGAAACATACTAGAAATGTAATTGTTCTTCTGCTTTCTTACAGCTAGAGCCACTAATACACATTCACACTATACCTGTGCATTATCACTAGCTAGGTCTCATTAAAATGATATCTACAGTAAAACAAATGTGCACTATTGCAGTAGTAGTGCATATTAATAACTCTAGCTGTTAGTCTTCCTATGTGGAGCCTGAACCTTTGAACTCTGGTAGCTTGATAGCACTATCTCCAAAACCTGGAGGGGGGGGGGAGGTGAGGGGAAGCATAAGCAATACTGAATCTTTAAGCAGCACAAAGAAGCCTTAATTGAAAGTAATGGGCTGCACCCTTTAAAGACGTTGCAATGGTGTAGCTAAAAGTGCAAGTTCATAAATGCACAAAATACATTTGCCATCACATCTTTTGACAGAAAGTGGTAAGTGCCTCACCAATTTGGAATATCATAACCTGTATTTACTGAATAGTCATCCTTGGGTACAGTACTGATGTTAAAATAGATGCACTTTTTTCAGTCCCTTCAAAGGGTCTATGTGTTGTGATTCTGAAGGCTCTTTATAAATGGGTAAATTATCAAAATCAAAGAGGAGACAAGGTATTAGAATTTGAAAGAGAAAAGCAATTTGGTGTGTCAGCAGGCAGCCTAGCAGTATGAAAAACAGAACACTATGTAAAAAGAGACTGCTTTCTAAAAGATTATTTTAAACAGCTTGGATCTATAGCTTGTTACTTTCATTACAAAATTAAAAGAATGATTCAAATAGGTTGGAAATAGAACTGGGCAGCTATATTTTACTTAGGTAAGCAAATAATAAAAACATGGAACATGCAATGAAAGTGTACTCTACCTCTATACAATGTTGCCCACTAATTGGGACATAATTTTGTACACAGAGATAGGAAATCCAGAGTAAACTGAAATAATAGATAGATATCTTAGGCTCCTTTCACCCAACGTTGAAATTTAAATCATTGAGAGAAGGTGAATCAGATAGGCAGGGCCGGATTTACCTTGAGTGAGGCCCTATGCCAACAAAAATTGTGGGCCCCCAGCAGGGGCGGCCCAAGGGGGGTGTGGGCCTCATTTGCATAAGGGGCCTCATTTGCATAAATATTTGCATAATGTTACCATATACTAACTTTTAGTAAACGTGCCTCTTAATGAGTGTATGGATAAAGAAAGACTAAAAGATTTCTACATTACTATAATCCAGTGCCAACTGCCAGACACATTAGGAACTACTACAAACACTGCCCATTTAGAACCCATAGCAAACCCGCCGTATCCTAACAGCACTACCAGGACTCACAAAGCACCATACTCTACCAATCAAAAGGCAACACTGCAAATATTAAACCAATACATTTCAGAGAACAACAATACATGACCTACTGGGGAAAGAGAACAAGTGGCAATGTCAAATAGGAATTATATAAACAGAACACCTCAGCTCAGTTACACATGCAGAACATAGACCATCACCAAACAAGTAATCACATTTTAGAAACAGGAAGACAATAATTAAACTGGGAATCCCAAAAGCCAAACTTGGAATGTACAACACTGTAGAAATAAAACTATACATTAATTTGCTCTTGTACTAAACAAAGCGCAGACGTTAATGATGCACATTTACCAGAGCTGACATATTCCAATTAATAAATTCAAAATAAAGAGATATTTTTCTACCTTTTGTGCATTTTTTTCAGCTGCAATTGCTCCAGCCACTTTCTTCTGGTTTCTTCATGTGTTCTGCTAACTCTCCATCGTCTGCTGTCCATTTGTCCTTTCTTCTCTCTTCTAGTTTTTTTCCATTCTCTCTCTACATCTGCTTTAACATACTAATCTTTCTCCTTTTGCTCTTTCCTCATTCCTATTTCATCCACTCAAATTTTACCCCTCCATCCTCAATCCCCACTTACTCTCCCAATACCCGGCCAATTGTAGATTTTTTTATCCCTCCCACACAAAATATTTTTCCCTTCTCCATTTTACTCTTCCAGCCCCAACCCATTCTAATCCTCCCCCAACATCAGCTCCCTTCTAGTTCCAGCCTCACCCAGCATCCATTCCCTTCTAGTCCCTGCATCAGCCCATTTCCAGTCCTAGCCACCCATCAGCCCATTTCCAGTCCTAGCAACCCCCCAACCCAATACCAGTCCTAACCCCCCATCACCCCATTTTCAGTTTAAGCCCCCCCTATAACCCATTACCAGTCCTAACCCCCCATCAGCCCACTTCCAGTCCTAACCCCATCAACCCATTTCCAGTCAGCCCCCCATAGCCCATTGCCAGTCCTAACCCCCCCCATCAGCCCATCAGCCCACAGCCCATTACCAGTCCTAACCCCATCAGCCCACCTCCAGTCTTAACCCCCCCAGCCCATTTCCAGTCCTAACCCCCCCATAGCCCATTACCAGACAGCCCCCATCAGCCCACAGCCCATTACCAGTCTTAACCCCCCCATTGCCCCTTACCAGCTCAACACCCCCCCAACCGCCCTTTATCTGTCCTAACCCCATCAGCCCACCTCCAGTCTTAACCCCCCAGCCCATTTCCAGTCCTAGCCCCCCCATAGCCCATTACCAGACAGCCCCCATCAGCCCACAGCCCATTACCAGTCTAAACCCCCCAAAACCCATTACCAGATCTCAACCCCCCCCCAACAGCCCATTACCAGTCCTAACCCCATCAGCCCACCTCCAGTCTTAACCCCCCCCAGCCCATTTCCAGTCCTAGCCCCCCCCATAGCCCATTACCAGACAGCCCCCATCAGCCCACAGCCCATTACCAGTCTTAACCCCCCAAAGCCCATTACCAGTTCTAACCCCCCCCAACAGCCCACAGCCCATTACCAGTCCGAACCTCATCAGCCCACCTCCAGCCTTAATCCCCCAACCCATTTCCAGTCCCAGTCCCAGCCCATTTCCAGTCCCAGTCCCAACCCATTTCCAGCCCCAGTCCCAGCCCCCCCAATTACCAGTCCTACCCCCTCCCCCTCCCCCGGCCTAAAGTAAAATTTAATTTAAAAAGAAAAACCTGCTGGCTGCCGCCGCGGGGCCCCCTCTGCTGCCGCGGCAGCATGGACTGACCCGCGGGGGCCCCCTCTGTAAGCTCGGTCCCTCCCTCCGTGCCTCCGTGTCTCCCTCCGTGCAGGCTGTGAGAGACGCGAAGGCAGACTGTCTCCTTCGCGTCTCTGTTAAGCCCGCAGGGGCTGATGGGAAATTTCCCATCAGCCCCTGCGGGCTTAACAGAGACGGGAAGGCAGAAGGAGACAGTCTGCCTTCGCGTCTCTAACAGCCTGCACGGAGGGAGACACGGAGGCACGGAGGGAGGGACCGAGCTTACAGAGGGGGCCCCCGCGGGTCAGTCCATGCTGCCGCGGCAGCAGAGGGGGCCCCGCGGCGGCAGCCAGCAGGTTTTTTTTTATTTTATTTAAAAAAAAAGCCTAACTAGTTCAATTTTTGTGGGCCCTTTGCAGCTGTGGGCCCTACGCCATGGCGTACATGGCGTATAGCTAAATCCGGCCCTGCAGATAGGTGTTCAGGTAATAGTCTCCACCATCCTCCCCATTGAGGGTAAAGGCCAAGATAGAGAAGCTCACAACCTAGAGATAAATACATGGCTGAATGGATGGTGTCATTGACAACATTTTGTTTTCCTGTACCATGAGCTGATTTTCCAAGGGCTGTTGAGCAAAGATGGTGTCCTCCTATCCAAGAAGGGTCAAAGTGTCTTCCACAGCGGACTGGCTGACCTATTTAAGAGGGTTTTAAACTAGATTTGTTGGGGACAGGTGAAAAAAGCCCCCAGTTAAGTGAAAGTCCTCACATAAGTAAAACAAATACGTCTGTAGACATGGGTAAAAAGGGCAACATCTGGAAAGCAGGGTGTATTAATGCCCATATTATGGTAAATATGATTTTGGATATTGAGGCTTTAGTGGAAGAGGTTGACTTGGATTTAATGTACTCATACTGTTGCTCCTCACTACCTTTCCTCTCTTATTTCTCCCTACAACCTTCCTCAGGAGCTCCGCTCTTCTGGCAGATCCCTTCTATCTGTGCCCTTCTACTGCTAATTCCAGACTTTGATTCTTTTACCTTGCTGTTCCTTATGCCTGGAACAAACTACCTGAATCTATACGTCAGGCTTCATCTCTGGCCCTTTTCAAATCCAAGCTGAAAACTCACCTATTCGAGGCCGCTTTTGGATCTCCTATGTGTTTCTTTACCATTTTCCTAGAACTATCCTTGCCTCAGCTGTTCTGTTGTCTGTCTTGACTAGATTGTAAGCTCTGATGAGCAGGGACTATCTTTTACATTTATCTGTATAGTGCTGCATATGTCTTCTAGAGCTATACAAATGATCAGTAGTAGTAGTAGTTTATTGGAATGGTGAAAATTACTGGGGCAGTGAAAGAGCTTTCTTTTCTTCTCTGTATAGGTCTTTGATTGCTGAAACAAGTACTTTGTAGATGCTTATTCATGCCCAGGGGTGAGTATCTGTAGCAGCAGAACGTAGACAAACCAATGATACCAGGAGTCTGTTCAGAAGGTCCAAATCATTTATTTGTGCACAAGTCTCAAGCAGAATCAAATTCAAAATGGCTGAGCAATGGCTGTTAGTAAAACAACAACTTATATACTTTTCTGGTCCATTCTAGGTATAGGCAAACTTCTCATTGGTCCCGGTAACTCCTTTCACCCCATCTATTGGTCCCGGTAACATTACGTAGTCATCCAATTAGGACTTTGGTCTGGGCTCAGCACCTGCTTACCCCCCTTCTAGTCCCAATTACAATGGTCAGTTCTTCCAACTTTGATACTTCTCTCCTCCAAGGTCACTTAGCTAGCTAGAACATGTGGGAAAGCAGGGCACTGTAACTTTTCTTTCAGCAGTGTTAATTAATTCCATAGAAGCTGTGCTCTCTTATCAATACCAATTAGAACTGTTTTCTGTCTTTTCTAAGTTTCGTTTCTGCTTAGCTATGTTCCGTTAAGCTGAGTTAAGTTTCAATTCTATGGAAGCAGTATTGGGGGGGGGGGGGGTCACTCCTCTGGCCTAACCACAAGCTTCATTTACAGGTCAAGCTGCTTAGGTCTGTCTGTTTAGTTCAGGCAGCATGGATCATAGGCCTTCGCCTACCACATTCCCCCCTTTGATTATTCTCACCCGCAAGTGAGAAAGGGTGAGAATCAAATCACATAATACTAGGTAAAGGTATCACTCTGTGGGATAGGGTAGTAGTTTCACATAGCTAGTATCTTTGTAGCTGCCTTACGCTCTACAGTGCTATTAATAACTGAAGTTATCATTCACAAGCAAAGTGGCAAGAAACAAGGGAGCAACAAGCAGATAGTCAGAGTTCATAGTTTGGCAAGAGTGGGAAAAAGAACTAAAGAGTAGAAGGTTCAGGAGCATTTATGCCGGACCACCAAGATGTCTTCTTTGTTGTGCTGTTGTAAAACTTCTGATTTAGACAGTCCAGCTGTCCAATCTTCATAGCAAATTGTGGTCCGGTGCGAACAAAACACAAACTGTCAACAATGGGGTGGGCCAATACCCACTCACTAGTAGCATTATGTAAATCAGTCTGACTGTAGGGGATGGAATAATTCAGTTCTTGAGCCTCCCAAGGCCACTGATCTCCCATCTTGGTTCCTCCACAAAGAAACAGTAATACATGTGGAGACTAGATGCTACTGCTTTGGCAAGTTCAAGAAACAAGTTCTGGGAGGCATGAAGAACCTTCAGCCCAGTTCGCGTGGTACTTATACAGGCTGCACAGGGTGGTAAAGCAAAAGTCATTTCAAAGCACCCCAAGGCTGCTGCCAGAATAAAGCAATAATAAGAATTCATAATGGGCATAGTCTCTGGAAAAGTGGTGGAACTGTCGGCATCCACAACAGATAACAAATGTAGAGTTGATTGTAGATCCTCAAGCTTCTGCCGTATGTAGACTTACCAGCTTTGTGGCAGGAGTAGGGCTGTAGATTCCAAAGTATCACTATCCTCTGGGATGTCTCAGGTTCTTAAAATATCATAGTACAGTCTCTCAGGCTATTATTGCCTTGAGGAGATCAGAGCATTTGAACACAGTCTCTTAGAAGACTAAATTTCTTAACACAACACAGTCTATTTCTGATGATTGCAGCTTTCTCCAGATGCGAGGCTTACCTTCAGATAAACGAACAGTCTTGAAATAGTGCAGTTTCTGAGGGACCAATAAGTCTTAGGTCCGTAGCTGTTGTCGTAGGGTGAGGCGCAATGGAGTCTCAGGATGCTGTACAGTAGTCCAGTGATCAGGTTCAGAAATAGTTGCTGGCTTTACTCGACTATGATGGATCCAAAATTCGAATTCTGCGACTTTTACTGCAGTTGGAGTTGACAGGATGACAACATAGGATCCCTTCCAATGCAGGGCTAACGGTATCCTTCTCCACTCTTTGATCCACACCGAGACTCCAGGCTTGAAAGGATGCAGGGGTTCAGGCAAATTGATGGGTAATCGATTTTTGTACCCAGGTATGAAGACTCTGCAAAACAGAACTTAAAACCAATAGTTCATGCCTAATAATTTCAGATCCTATCTGTCTCACATCTCCTTTTATTCCCTATAAATAGGCTACAGATTCTCAGAATCTCAAAAAGGGGAACTCCTAAAGACTTAGCAGGGGCTAAGTATATCCTAAGAAGGGCTATAGGAAGAACCTGGGGCCACTTCAGGTAAACCTTTTGGCAAAGTTTGGACAACTGAGATTTCAAGGTTCTATTCATACATTCTACTTTTCCTAAAGTTTTGAAAGCTGTAGGTAGTATGCACCTGATAATGTCAATATCTCGGGGCCATACTTAATGGTCTTGCTGCCTAAGGTTATCCACCCTCATTATTTGTACAGGGTCCCATGTGCATGCAAGATTGTAAGGGCATACTTGAAATCTGGGTACACATTTAGACAGAGCCCTTTTCCTATTGTTAGTGCTCTAGTGAGGGCTATCAGTTCAGCCTTCTGTGGTCAAGTTTCTGGGGCCAGGGCTGAGGACTCAACTACCAAATCAGGGGTCAGCAGCACAACAATGTCTATTGATGATGAAACTGCCTTCAGCCACAAAGAAGGTCTGTTCAGGGTTCTCCAGAGGGACATCAGTCAAATCCAGGCGGGTTGAGAATACAGAGTCCATAATTTCTAAACAGTCATGATCAGAGGGAAACAGTCATGATCAGAGGATCAAGACCAACTGATAACAACATAGCAGGATTCAAAGCTTGACTGACCTTCAGTTGTATTTGGGGGTTTTCACGCAACATACTCTGATACTTCAACATTCGTAGATTTGTTAGCTAGTAGTTTCCTTTGTGTTTCATATTGGTTAGAACAGAGTGTGGTACAGTAACTGGAAGATTCTGTCTCAAAATGATCTTGTTAGTTTTGCTCACTAGGAAGGCTGTAGCTGTAACAGCTTCTCAAATAAGGTCCAAGGGATTGAGTCAAAACTCCTAGAACATTTCCTTGTGACTCATGAACATAGAGACTGAAAGGTTTTCTGGACATCTGGTAGGCCCAGAATTGGTGACAACATCAGAGTGGTTTTCAAAGATCAAAAGGCTGCATCCTGTTCAAGTCCCCATTCCAATGGAGACTTTTCTTCTCCCTTGGTGGCGTCATATAGTGGTTTGGCAATCTGAGCAAAGTTAGGTATCCATATCCGGCAGTATCCTGCTGCTCCCAGAAAGGCTCTGACTTGCTTTCTGGTAGTTGGGGTTGGGATACTGCACACGGCTTCTTTTCTCTCGCGTCCCAATTGTCGGCTTCCTTTGGTCAGACGAAAGCCTAAGTATTTTACTTCTTTTTGGCATAGCTGTGCTTTGGCTCTGGAAACTTTGTATCCGGCTTCATCCAGTAGTTGCAAGAGGTCAGTAGTGGCTTGTATACATTCACTTTCAGATGTGTCGGCTACCAGTAGATCATCTACATATTGTAGGAGTACTCTTCTTTCAGGGGCTACTGGATAGCTTGAAAAATCTTGGTTTAGTGCAGCACTGAAAATGGTAGGTGAGTTCTTTAATCCTTGAGGTAATCGTGTCCAAGTGAGTTGGCCCCGCCTCCCCGAGACAGGGTCCTGCCATTCAAAGGCAAACAGCAATTGGCTAATTGGGGCTAATCTTATGCAAAAGAACGCATCTTTTAAGTCCAAAACAGTAAAGTGGGTGGCTTCAGCAGGAATCAATCCTAAGAGTGTGTAGGGATTTGGCACAACTGGATGTATGGTTTCAACTGCTTCATTCACTCTCCTTAGATCTTGCACTGGGCAGTAGTCCCCTGTCCCAGGCTTCTGCACTGGCAGGAGAGGTGTGTTCCATGGTGACTGACAAACTTTGAGTAGGCCATACTCCAGTAGCCTTAACAAGTGGCAATGGATGCCTTCAATTGCTGCTCTTGGGAGTGGATATTGCTTGACATGTACTGGCTGTGCACTAGGCTTGAGATTCACAATTATTGGAGCTATGTGTTTGGCTAGGCCTGGTGGATTGCCTTCTGCCCATACTCCAGGAGGGGCATCAATGCTTTTCAAATTAGGTTCAAAATAGGTATCAATAATTGGCTCAGTACTTGGCTCAGTACTATAATATCTCCATTCTTCTTCTCGAGGAACAGTAAGCACCATTAGTCAAGCAGGTTTTGTCTGGGAATTCACTGTCATTTGCATTTCTCCTTTCTCAGTAAAGGATATTTGGGCCTGCAGCTTGGCTAGCATATCTCGTCCCAGCAATGGCACTGGGCACTCTGGCATGTAAAGGAATTGGTGCGTTATTTACTGTCCTCCTAAATTACATATGCGGTTTTGAAGAAATGGCTTTGTGGCTTTTGCACCAGTTGCTCCCACAATGGTGACTGCTCTTGTAGAAAAAGGAGCTATTTGTTTATCTACTACAGAATGTTCTGCTCCAGTATCAACCATAAAGTCCATAAATTGGTCTCCTATTTGTATACTGACCATAGGCTCCTGGAGACCTAATGCAAATTCGGAGCCCGGTCTGTCCTAATCTGCTTCATCCAAATCATAGGCTGTGGCGGCTGCCACTCCCTGGATGGCCTCCGTGCGTTCTTGTTGAAAATATTCTTGATTGGTTCCTCTGCGGTTCTGGGGTTGGCCTCTCTCTCTTTCCCTCCAAGGGGCGTGTTCCCCTTCATCCTGAGAGGCCTCTTCGAGTCGCGGGCATGCACTTCTCCAATGTCCTTCTTCTCTGCAATAAGCGCATTGGTTCGCGCCTAATGGGGGCCAGTCATTTCCTCGGCCGCGCCCTCTTCCTCTGCTCCTTTGATTAGGGACACCTCCCCTTTTTCTGTTCCACTATGGCCGCAGCCAAAAAATCCGCTTTCTTCTTCATCCGTCGATCACTTTCTTTCTGTCTTTCATTATCACGATTCACATACACTTTATGAGCGACTTCCAGTAACTGTGTTGCATTCATGCCCGCAAACCCTTCTAGTTTCTGTAATTTCTGTTTTATCTCTCTGGGACTGACTGACAAAAACGCAAATTCTCCTGGGCTGCTGGATTGCATGGGGTATATAGTGAGGCTGAATAATACTGTCTGAATAATACTGTTCATTTGTTCATTTAAATCCTAAAGCTTTCAGTTCAGTAAATCAGTGGCAGAGGGAGAGGCACCTAAACAAGTCTGGTCAGCTGACTGGCTGGCAAACTACTTGGGAATCTACAGGGAGGAGTCCCCCCCCTGCCCTAGGCCCACACTGTTTCTCCTAGCAACGCTCTATCCGGGAGAGTTTTTGTTTCTTTTTTTTAATTTCTCTGCTGTGGGCACATTAGTTCACGCCTACCGGGGGGTGACATCATCGGTGGACTGGCCCCCCCCCCCCTTAAGCACTCTGAACGCATAGGGCAGGCAGAAAACATAAGCTTAGATTAAGCACAGACATACAATTTAGATACAGTTCTTTAAAATATAAAACTATTATTTTGCAACATGTTATAACATCTATTAACTGGAATGAAATTACTTAGCATGGAAACTAACTGCCAGCCGTAGTCTGCATGTCTCTGCAAAAGAAATTATTATTTTATTTTTTATTTTCATTAAATCTTACGGTTCAGAAAGCAGATATTCAAGAGACATGAAATAGATACTTTTCCATAGCGTTGGTGGATATCTAGAATGCATATACACCCTCTTTTTAACAATAAATATCTCTTCTATCAGGTGCTTGCCACCGTATATCACTAAATAACGTCTTGAAATTTAAAAGACTTTTTAAAAAAAACAACCAAAGTACCCCCTTTTCCTCTGGACATGGACACACAAAATTCAAATACAGAAAAACAAATGAATTTATCTTGAATTGTAAAGGTCTTCATTAGTCACTAGTACAGAGTTTAACAATTCAAAGTAATTACCTTAAATCTTACAGTATGGGGAAGCATGCATTCAAATGACTTATAATACACAATTTCTTATTCACTCAGAATTTAAACCATTCATTCTCAGGTTGCAATCTGGTACACTTCCAACCCAGAATGCTGCACCGTCCCCCAAGGTTCTCAACCTCTATTTTTGAGGGTCAAAGGAAAAACACTTTATTTGCTCTCTCTTGTCCATGTCAGTTAGTTTTTGGAACGACAGATATACTTCAAAAAACAAAAGAACTCCTGAGTCACTGTAGTTATCACAGCTGTAAAGTAATAACTAAAAAACTAATTATAAATTCATCTCCTATCACACTTTGATTGAATGAATCCTTTATTTTAAACAAGCAAGAGATTTTTCATTTGGGAGTCATTTTTTTTCCCTTCTAGCAAGCTGTGTGAGAGCCACACCCATTTGCTCACTGGAAATGAAATGAAACAACTTAGTTTCACAGACGCACAGAGACATGCTAGCAAGAATCATTTAAATCAGTGTCAAGTCGTGATCTAATAATTACTTTGTAGGTCAAAGTAAAAAAAACCCAAAAACAGTTTGCTTAGTTTCTCTATCATTTCTGAAAGGTAACAATAATATAACAGGAGCAGTTGACGTAAAAATACAGACAGAGCAGAGAATATAACTAAAAGCAGTTTACGGAGCTCCGATGAGGTTAATACGACCTTCAAAACTAAAATTCTGACTAAATATTCCTATTGAATGGTATATAATACATGACCATAGTAGAAGGAACATCCCTATTATAACAAAGTGAATAAAAAACAGGTATAATTGTCCTAAAATAAGCTCCAATTAGCCCAGCAGCAGAATGTTGAAAACATGCCTTCATAGGGTTAAAAAGCACCTCTGCACAGACACGCCCCTTGTCAGTCTCATGCTGTACTGTAGGAAAAGCTCTGACTGAGTGAGACATGTTCTTGATTTTTCAGTGAGTCAAGCGGTAAATTATCATACATTACCCAACAGAATATAATCTTACATTAAACCAGGGGTCACCAACCTGCGGCCCGCGGGCCGCATGCAGCCCGCGAGGTCCCTCCATGCGGCCCGCGAGACTCTACCCCGGTGTGGCCCGCCAAGGCAAACTCACCGACTCCTTCTTCTGCAGCCGCGGCTCCCTGCCTCTTAGGGAACCGCGGCTGTGCTTGTAAAATCATCGTGGAGCCCTTCCTGTCTTGACGGGCTCCGTGCAGCATTGTCCCGCCTCCAAAGGAAGTGGTAAACAACTTCCTTTAGAGGCGGGACAATGCTGCACAGAGCCCGTCAAGACAGGAAGGGCTCCGCGATGATTTTACAAGCACAGCCGTGGTTCCCTAAGAGGCAGGGAGCCGCGGCTGCAGAAGAAGGGAGGGAGCTGACATGGATTATTCAAGGTCAGGTATGAGCAGTTTTTTTTTCGCGCGGGGGGGGGAGGGGGGTGCGGCCCGCGAGTCTGCCGGTAGTCGGCTGTGCGGCCCGCGGCCCTCTGGAGGTTGGTGACCCCTGCATTAAACAAAGACACATAGACAAACGACACACATGCTAGCAACGTATCCCAAAAACAGCCCAATCCTGTCTCAACTGACTAGGCTATATCAAATTCCAAAATCAAAAGACCTTGCGTATACTCATGCAGGGTTCTAGTTTCTCCTTGCGCATACTCATGCAAGGTTCAAAAAGACGATAGTTTCACCTTACGCATACTCATGCAGGGTTAGTCGGACCGTCTTGAGAGGTGATCAAGCTCTCTTACCAAATTCCAAATTCCAAAGTTACAAAATCCAAGTTTCAAACAGCAGTACTGCTCTGACTCATCTGTCTAGACATATCAAAATCTATACTCACCGGATCCGGTCCTAGTTCCCAAGCAAGTGCATGAGTTGGACCTCGGACTCCCCTCATGGGTTTGAGGTGTTGGCTCCAACCGGGTCCGGCACCCTCCGAGGCCTGGCCCAGCTCCCTCCGATGCAACTGGACCGGTGGCGCCTGGGAGCCGAGCCCACGTCGGGAGGGCACGATCCCAGCAGGACCAAACCTATAGAGGCGGAAAGTCGTGGTATATTGCCTTATATACCCTCTATTACCACACCTTCCCGGCTCCAACGCACCAAGAATATGCAGCAGCAGAACGTAGACAAACCAATGATACCAGGAGTCTGTTCAGAAGGTCCAAATCATTTATTTGTGCACAAGTCTCAAGCAGAATCAAATTCAAAATGGCTGAGCAATGGCTGTTAGTAAAACAACAACTTATATACTTTTCTTGTCCATTCTAGGTATAGGCAAACTTCTCATTGGTCCCGGTAACCCCTTTCACCCCATCTATTGGTCCCGGTAACATTACGTAGTCATCCAATTAGGACTTTGGTCTGGGCTCAGCACCTGCTTACCCCCCTTCTAGTCCCAATTACAATGGTCAGTTCTTCCAACTTTGATACTTCTCTCCTCCAAGGTCACTTAGCTAGCTAGAACATGTGGGAAAGCAGGGCACTGTAACTTTTCTTTCAGCAGTGTTAATTCCATAGAAGCTGTGCTCTCTTATCAATACCAATTAGAGCTGTTTTCTGTCTTTTCTAAGTTTCGTTTCTGCTTAGCTATGTTCAGTTAAGCTGAGTTAAGTTTCAATTCTATGGAAGCAGTATTGGGGGGGGGGGGGGTTTCACTCCTCTGGCCTAACCACAAGCTTCATTTACAGGTTAAGCTGCTTAGGCCTGTCTGTTTAGTTCAGGCAGCATGGATCATAGGCCTTCGCCTACCACATTTCGACACAGACATGTCTGTCACTGAGTCCAAATGTCCAGCACCATTCTACAATCAGACATACATTTGTATATTTGTGGGAATATCTCGGGCACACTCCAGCACAACCCTGTGTGACATAGACATGATCGCGCTGGACACGTGTAAACTCAAAGCATTCTAAAGTGACTCTTGGGCAATGTGATTTGTCCATCTGAATGGGTATTTTCAGACCTGGGAATCACAAATATTGTTTCTAAAATGACCCCCCCCCCCCCTGTAGTATGTGTTAACCTATGAAATAACCCATGTAAAGTTGATTTCTACATGTTGGAAACTTTTAATGCGCATCAAAAAATGTCATTCAAAACCTTTTTTTAAATACATTTAAGATGACTGAAAATTAGGGAAGAGAACACTGGTCAACAAATTTTTACAAAAGTCATGTTACTGAAATAAAAATAGTCATTTATCAATTTTTATATGCTGAACACGAATATGACAGTGAAAGTGCAAAGATGGCTCTAGTTTTTTTGTAATCTACAAGAACACAGGTACACTACCAAAAAACTGCCTCCAGTTTTGCAACTGATTCCTATAGATTTTGGGATGCTGAATCCAGGAAAAATAGACAAAATGTTCCATCACGTCACGTTTTCTTGCAAAATTAGATTTCTTACCCATATAAGGAATGTTCACATAATTTCTTTTAGCCGACTGCAGTTTATTTTCTTGGCCCAAAATAGAGGTTGTAATGGTTAACTAACTAGAAACACTCCCTCATGATATTTTAGAGTGTTTTGTATTCATTTTATACATTAACAGGACAATTGGGAGGCGGGGGGCTAAATCCAGTACTCGCGCTGGCGCATGTTCTTTCCTGTTCGCCTCGCCTCGTTCGCTCGCTCAAACACGGTGGTTGCGACATGAACGTTCCTGTCAAATTTCAGTTTCTTGCAAGTTCATTATTACCTTTTGTTTGCTCAGTCGTAATCCAGCTTTATTCCGAAGTGGTTCACTACAGTTGTAGTTTGCAGTGCTGTGTATTTGTGATGGCTCACAGAGCCAGAGGTTGCGTCAACTCTCCGGACAGTTTTTGTTTTATTTGTGGGGAATATACCGTGAAAAAGCGGCAGAGGAACATTTCTGCATTTATTAAAAAAGTATATTTCGCCTATTTCGGTTTGAAGTTAGGCGATCAAGACAAACCGTGGGCTCCTCACAAAGTGTGCAAGACATGTGAGGAAGATCTATGCTTATGGATGAAAGGTAAAAAACAAGCATTTCGTTTCGGAATACCTATGATGTGGCGTGAACAAAGAGACCACAGCAGTGACTGCTATTTTTGCTCTTGCATTGTGAAGGGATACAACTTAAAAAATAAGAACGTAATAAGTTACCCCAACCTTCCCTCAGCAATTAGGCCTATGCCTCATAGCAACGAAGTACCTGTGCCTGAACCACCAAAATCTTTGGATCATATTTGTGTGGACGGTTCTGATCATGATGAGACTCATCAGATGGCTTTTCCCGATGAGTCCAGTACTTCCGAGTTTGAAACTGAACCAGATCCGAAACCTGAACTTTTCTCTCAAGCTGAATTGAATGATTTAGTCCGGGATTTAGGACTCCCAAAAGATGCTGCCCAACTGCTAGGTTCTCGGCTTAAACAGAAAAATCTATTGTCACCAGGAACAACTTTTTATTGGTACCGCAACCGCGAGACACAATTTTTGAAGTATTTCCGCAAAGAGGAAGATTTGGTATTTTGCAACGATATATACGGAGTGATGGAAAAGTTTAAACTCAAGTATGATCCTGCTGAATGGCGGCTGTTCATTGATTCGTCAAAAGACAGCATAAAAGGTGTTCTTCTTCATAATGGCAACACATTTGCTTCAGTTCCTATTGCTCACTCTGTTATTCTCCAAGAAAAATACGAGAATTTGGCCCTGATTCTTCAGAAGATTCGTAATGATGAGCATAAGTGGATGATTTGTGGAGACTTTAAAATTCTATCCATGCTATTAGGGCAGCAATCTGGTTTCACCAAATATCCCTGCTTCCTTTGCTTGTGGGATAGCCGGGCCCGCGACCTACACTGGGGGAAAAAAGACTGGCCAATTCGGGAGTATTTGAGACCCGGTGAGAAAAATGTTCTTCATGAGAGCTTGGTACCTCGTGATAAAATTCTATTACCACCTCTCCACATTAAGTTGGGTCTCATTAAGCAATTCATCAAGTCCCTTCCAAAAGATGGTGAGTGCTTTCGGTACCTTTGCTCAAAGTTCCCCCGACTTTCTGAAGCAAAGCTAAAGGAAGGAGTGTTTGTTGGCCCTGATATAAGGAAACTCATTTCAGATGGAGCATTCGCTGAAACGATGTCTGAGAAGGAAAAAGAAGCCTGGGATTCCTTCAAGGATGTTGTTCTCAAATTCTTGGGGAACAGGCGGGATGAGAACTATAAGGATATTGTTGCCAGGATGCTCAATGCCTTCAAAGAACAAGGCTGTAACATGAGCCTGAAAGTCCATTTCTTGCACTCCCATGTGAACTACTTTCCCGAAAACTTGGGGGCATACAGTGAAGAACAAGGTGAAAGGTTTCACCAGGACATCAAGGACGCAGAGAGAAGGTACCAAGGAAGATGGAACACCACTATGATGGCTGATTTCTGCTGGTTGCTGCTGCGGGAAACCCCAGATGAAAAATGCGCCAAGCAGCGCACCAAGAGAAGCATTCGGGGGAAGAAGAAACGGGCCCACCAGGAGATTGATTGACCCAAGAATGACTTTAAAATCTAAACTGTGTTGACAAATATCATGTTTTTACTAAACTTTGAAATAAAAATTTGCTAGTTATTACCACAGTGTCGGATCTCATTTATTAGAATTTTATTTTCACAACATCGGGTGTTTGTCTTCATGTATTGCAATGGTGCGGTTTGCGTTTTCTATTCTTACATACATACCTGTACAACATTTTTTGCACATTTCTTTGCTTTGCTTTGTGTCTAACCTCCCTCTTATATGCTCAATGTTTGTGCACATGTATGTGGCTGTTTTAAGTGCAGACAATTTTGCTACCATCACAGTGTGTTTTGTTGACATCACTCTATTCTTATGTGCCGCCTTGTTACAATTTTCTTTATTCTTTTTTTTTTAATTCTTTATTTTCGTTTTATAACAACAAAGGAAAAGGAAGACATACAGCTAAGAGACAGATACATAACGTGTAATACATACACCAAAGTAAACCCCTACCACCCCCCTCCCCCCTGCTTCTTCTCTAGAAAACTAAGCATTCCCGAAGCGGGCGTGTACTTACATTATTGTGTTACAAAACCTAACGGTGATCTAAAACATGATGAGTGCACATTATACAGGCATGTTGGAGCAATGAGCAGATTGTACATAATCATTAAGCATCTGCCATTTAGACAAGCGAGAGTGAGTTTGGACATGGGGAATAACTCTCCGAGGTATCTGCTCATATTTACTATATAAGCAGACGAGGTTCCACCATTCATTGACAGTAAGTCGAGAGCTATCCTTCCAATTCCTCGTGATTAAGCATATGGCTATACCCAGCATGAAATCAAGGAGAAAGCGACCCTTCTTAGGAAGAGAGGGGACCTCCGCCACAGAGCGGAGTCCCACGACCTTCCAAGAGAGAGGTTCATGAAAGTGTAAGATAAATTGAATACGACCCCAGACCCGCCCCCAATAGACCTGCAGTTGAGGACATTCATAAATAACATGAGCGAAGGTTCCCACAGCAGTATGGCAAGACCAACACAGGTCCCTAGCATTTGGGTTCCATTTGGCTATTTTTTCTGGGGTATAAAAGCATCTGTGTGCAAAGAAGAAGAGAGTTTGGGTAACAGAGGCAGACCGGGAAACCCGCACTACTTTACTCCAGAAAACGCTCCATTGCACAGGGGTTAAAGTGATTTGCAGTTCGCGCTCCCAGGCTTGTTGGGCTCTAAAAGTGTCCGTGTCTGTACCCTGACATATTATTTTATAAAAGTTAGAGGCTACCCCATGTGTACTACTAATGGAGTGAACTATCTCTAATAGCCCATCCTCAGTAGGGGCAGAGGGCGGCATGATTCGAGCACTTTTGAGGCAGTGTTGAAGCTGCATCAATTGAAAGTAGTGTTTCGCTGGTAACGCAAATTCCTTTTGTAAATCAGAAAAGGTTTTCCAACGAGCTGCAGAGAAAAGCTGTTGGGGTGTCCAGATCCCCCTGGAGTACCAGGGTTTCCAGGCTATTGTTCTATTTAGGACTTGAATTCTGGGGTTATTCCACAGCGAGAGTCCGTCCTGAGGACATACATTCGGGCCCAGTGATAGAATGAGAGTGTTAAAGGCCGCAAGAGTATCGACAATCATTGGTGGATGGCGGGTGTCTACTTGATAGGACATACCGGGGAGATGGGTCAACGGAATTGGGCTACTAAGCTCCTCTTCTATGTCAAGCCAAACTGGTCTGCTGTCTGTTGAGGCATCTAGCCATCGGGCACCTTGCTTAAGTAGAAAGGATTGATGATATCTAAGAAAATCAGGAAATCTGGTACCCCCTCGTTCCTTTGCAGACTGCAGTTTATGTTTAGCTATCCTTGGTGGCTTGCCCTGCCAGAGATAACGGACGAGAAGGCCCTCAATATCTTTATAAGTATGTAACGGAAGTAAGCATGGCAGCATTTCTAAAATGTAGTTCACTTTGGGGACTATCATCATTTTCACAGTTTCTAAGCGGCCCCACCATGTGAGAGATAAGGGAGACCAACGATTTGTGAGTTCACGGACTTTGGAGACTACCTCTTTGGCATTAAAACTGATAGTGTCTTCTAAAGGAGAACAGTAATGGACCCCGAGATACTTCACCATGCGGGATTGCCAAAGGAAGGGAAAGGCCTGCATGTCAGCCTCATGTACCCAGCGGTTCAGTGGGAATGCTACAGATTTGGTCCAGTTAATTTTATAGCCCGATAATTGTGAGTATCCGTCAATCAGATCCAAGACAGCTGGAACCGAATCGAGGGATACGAAGAGCATAAGGTCATCTGCATATGCAGAGAGTTTAATCTCCCTATGACTAAAGGGGACACCTCGAATATGTGCAGACTGTCTAATAAGGAGGGCTAGGGGTTCAAGAGCGAGATCAAAAAGCATTGGTGATAGGGGGCAACCTTGACGCGTGCCTCTTTGGAGGTTAAATGGCTGAGATTTGATGGCGTTTACACAAATACTGGCGGCGGGTTGAGTATACATGACTTGGAGATATCGGAGGAAGCCCTCTCCAAAGCCATACCATCGGAGAACTGCAAATAAGAAGGGCCATTCTAGACGATCAAAGGCTTTTTCGGCATCCAGGGAAAGACCCACCCATGGATGGTCGAGATTGGCAGCACTAGATAGCACATGGCACAAGGTCCGATCATTGTCAGCAGTTGATCTGCCGGGTATAAAACCGCATTGGTCGGGGTGAATAAGGGTAGCCATCATGTCAGATAGCCGGGTGGCCAAGATCGTTGCGAAGATCTTATAGTCGGCATTAAGTAGGGAGATTGGACGGTAGTTGGCGGTCAGTAGCGGGTCTCTGCCTTCTTTCTCAAATACAACCACATTAGCTGCAGAAAAGGATCCCAAAGAGGATGTATCTACCGCAAGGGCAGTAAAATAGAGTTTTAAATAGGGAACTAAATCTGCACTGAATGTTCTGTAGAATTCGGTCGGGAGACCATCGGGCCCTGCGGCACGGCCCGAGGCTGTTCATTTTAGGGCAGATTGGATCTCTGAAGTAGAGAAGGGTTCATCCATCGCATCCCTATCATCTTCAGAGAGGGTCGGCCGCTGAATGCCAGAAAGCAATCGCTCGAATGTCTCTGACGAGAACTCACATTCAGATTGATATAGGCGGGTATAGAAATCCCGAAAGAGCTCTACAATGTCGGAGTCTGTGGTCACTATGCCCCCTCCCTGTGGAGCTCGAAGGGCCGCAACGCGTTTGGCTTCTTTTTGACCTTTCAAGGCATTGGCTAAGAGTCGACCGGCTCGGTTATTTTCACGATAATATGTCCCTCGCTGAAGCTCAATACTCTTAGAAGCTGCAGTTGAGAGGATTGAATTATATTGAAAACGGAGACGCTGTAATCGAATTAATACACATGGGTCAGTGCGTGAAGTTAGAACTCGTTCGCCTGCCTTTATTTGTTGGTCTAGTATGAGCAGCTGCTGTTTACGTTGTTTCCGCAGGCGGATTTGATAGCTAGTGATCGTTGCCCGAATGGCCGCTTTGAAGCCCTCCCACCAAGCCCAATTCGCAGTATCTTGGGGTGGATTAAAATGGAAGTAATCCTGTATGGCTGCTCGAATCTCTGACTGGAACTCTGGCTGAGTTAACAGGGCTCTATCAAAGAACCAGGCTCCCGAGTTTCCCTGGGGTGCAGTAGTGTGTAATTGAAAGGAAATGGCAGCATGATCTGAAATATGTTGGGAGTGAATCTTTGCAGTGTCCACCTGAGGAACTAACAGTTTTGAGATTAGAAAGAAGTCTATGCGAGACTGAGATTTATGAGGGGAGGAGAAGAAGGTGAAGTCAAGCTCATTGGGGTGTAGTAACCTCCATAGATCAACTAAAGCAAGATCCTTAATCAGGGAGGTAAGCGTGGCGTGACTCTTGGGGGGACCACTCGTCCTAGGCGGCTGTTTGTCAATCTGGGGATCAAGGACTAGATTGAAATCCCCCCCAATGATCAATGAAGTATTAGCAGAAGCCTGCGCAACCTGAGCAATGGTAGCAAAAAAGGCAGGGTCATCAACATTAGGAGCGTAAAGGCATATACATGTAACTTCAAGGCTACCTATCTTGAGGTGAACTCTAGACCATCTACCTTCTGTATCTGAGCTAGTCGCAATAACAGTAGCATGCAAAGATTTCCTAACCAGTATGGCAACCCCACGTTTCTTAGAAACGGCTGGGGAATAGGCGGCCACCATGTAAGGTTTAATATTGAGTTTAAGAGTTTCCTTCGAATTTAAATGCGTTTCTTGGAGAAAAATCAGATCCGCTGCTTCCTGACTGAGGTAGCTTAGGATTTTCTTCCGTTTTATCGGATTATTGATTCCTTTTACGTTCAATGAGAAAATCTTACATGGTGCCATCAATCGGTAATAGACATTTTAGGTAAGGGCGCTTGATAACATATAACATAAGCAGAATCTGTACAACAATGTCATAATCACCGAGTATTCTGGCTAATACACCCCATATTGAAAAGTATGTACCAACGTATCTTAGAGAAGAAGCAAAACCCCCAAAGAATATGGCGACCATATGTCTGCGGGAGGAGGCCCTAGAGAGGAAATAGAAAGACATGTAAAAAAAAAGAAAAGAAACACCAGAGTCCATAATAACACTGTCTCTGATACTCATCGAGGCTACTGTGGGTAGATGGAGTCGGGTCACAGATACCATCAAGAGTAAGGCCACAGACTGCCCACGCCAGACTCTTTGCTAGGCTGCGGCAGATCCAATATGGCAGGTACAGCGGATATGAGGAGACTTGCAGGAATATTCTGGAAGTCAGCGCATCAAGTCGGCTTCTTTGGAATCCAAAAACTCCGCTAGTAGATAGCGTGCTTGTAGTTGTTGAAGCCTCGGCCGGAATTCCAGAAAGCGCTTTCGGCGGTCGACCGTGGGTTTAGCCAAGTCGGGATAGAAGGAGATCTTGTGGCTCTCAAACTCCATATGGCCCTTTGCCCGAGAGGCACTTAGAATTTGCTCCACGTGTTGATATCTCAATAGTCGAAAAATGATAGGCCGCGGGGTCTTCCTGTTGAGCGTTATGCTTGCGGGTACACGATGAGCGCGATCAATCTCCAAATCTTTGGTAAAGGTGATTTGGAGCAGGGAAGGTAGGATTTTGCATAAAAACTCTTTCATGTCTCCCGATTCCGCTCCCTCCGGTATGCCCACGAGTCGTATGTTGTTGCGGCGCGCTCTATTATTGCCATCTTCCACCTCTTTCTGCAAGGCCCGCACCTGTCGTTCAACTTTGTCGAGTTTGGACAACCGGGCCGCATGGGAGTCCAATATGCTCTCCATTTTGTCCTGACGCGAAGAAAGCCCTTCTAGCTTGCTTTGCAGCACACCAAAATCTTCCCGCAGCGCTCGGAGTGCTTCACCGTTTGCCTGCACAAGGTTTTTGACCCCTCTAATCTCTACGAGGATTTCCTGCTGCATTTCGGGGCCCTCGCACAAGGCCGGCCCCTTCTGCGGGGACGGAGGTTCAGTTTTGGAACGTTTGCCGTGAGAAGCCGCTGGAGATCCAAATTCCAGGCGCGTTGGTTTGGTCCCCGCCATCTCACCAATGTGCCCCGGCAAGATCAGAGTAGAAGTTCTAAGTTAGTGAGGTGTTAATTCAGGATTCTGAGTAGGCCTCTCGGGAGCCTCAGCGTTATGCGACCATCCCGCTGGACATCAGGCTCCGCCCCCCACAATTTTCTTTATTCTTATTTGAATAACTACTAAACAATTAGTATAAAGAATTCATCCAAGAAACTTTTATCTCGATCGCACTGAATCTGAAACGTTCACCTCAAACTGCTAACCCAATGTAGCAAAACATCTGTACGTGATGGAGCAAATTGGTTACCAGATTTGGATTCAGCGCACCAAAAAACGTAAAAATCAATCGAAACATTAGAGGCAGTTTAAAAAAAATTTTTTTTACTGTACCTGTGGAATTAATGTTTACATCACGAAATGCATGTCAATAGTAAATATAATAGGCCTTCGGTTAATACCTGTAAAAAACCAAGTCATAGGGGTATGTTTACTAAACCGTCTTAATGTGCGCTCTGACACATTAGCGCGCGATAAGGTGCCTTATCACATGATAATGGCGCTTTACCGTGCAATAAGGTACCTTATCGCGCGCTAACGCGCTCAGCGGCGCTCAGTGGCGCAAATGAGCGTTGAAGGCCGAGTAAAGGCTCCCTGAGGGCGGAGGAAGGCTCCCCAGGGGCGGAGAGAAGGGATCAATGGGTGGAGAGTGGGAGGGAAGAGGCTCCCTGCACACTAACGCCGTGGATTTCGGGGCTGAAAACTAATGCCAGTGAAACCCTGGCGTTAGAGTAGATTTAAAGGGAAGAGAAACCATTTCCGTCAGCAATGTACAGCAAAGCCAGGGAAACTTAAAAAAGGTGATAAGTGTGATACATGTGCACAGAACAAAAGGGCAGATAAACATTGAAAATGACCTGAACAAACTAAAAAAAAACCATAACCTAGCTGTGCAATAGTGATATCAATGGGAAACAACAAAAAACACTACCAAGAAAGCTCCAAAAAAAAGATATCAATTTTGGAAGGGGCTATGCTCTGTCCCCATACAAGGTGAATGATCCCACAGTGAAATAACGCTGATCAGGGCTTTCCCTTGTTACTGGACAGGTTTGCTATGGCATGCACATGTCCCGCAACAGCAGGGTGGGCATGTCAGAATGGGCAACTGGACAGATGCTGGAAAAGGGGACACAGAGGGCTGCAGGCAGCACATGCTGTGGTGCAGCTGGGCCACAGTGCGGACTAGGGTGATGCCTAGGTGGCCCATACGAATGCTGAAACAGTAGAGCAGCCAGACAGCAACTGATGAGGGCCCGACACAGGCACAAGTGTGTTTCCCACAGTGTCACAGGGTATAGTACCCAGCAGGTACCCCCAAGGGTACAGAACATTTGCAGGTGGTGCTGGGGGGGAGCGTGGACATCTATGCAGGCATCCCTACCCCAGAACACGCACCATAGGCAGCCACCTACCCACACACTGGATGGCCCGAGACTGCGCACCACCAGCACCACAAGCAGAAGGGCATGTCAGCATGGTGACAGAGGGGTACTGGTGGTGGAGGGGGCAGTGGCTGCTGCCCACAGCAGACCATGGCCCAGCCCTGTTTAGGTGCGTGCTGTGCACTGCGACAGGCTCTGTCTGACAAACAGTCATGGTATCTCTAGGGAATGCACTGTCTCTGTGGCAACACAGTGGTGCAGGGCACACAGCCAGTGTATTCAGAAGGTCACAGGTTCAAGTCCCAGCTGTGGTTCCTGCCAACCCAGTCCCCTTATTTTACCCACTACTCAATTGCGTTAATACAGACAGAACCTTTAGTGCAGATAACGTAAACATGCCCAAAATGCCTACATTTTACCCTACAGAGCACAGACACCATAAACATGCGCATTACCTAGAGCAGAGTCTCCCAAAAGCAGTCCTGGAGGGCCAAACACCATTCAGGTCTCATGCTGTCTCCAATAACTATGGCTGTGCTGCATTTCTATGCTACGCCCCCATGGTATGCAGATGTATCTCATGCATATTCATGAGAGACAGCAAGAAAACCCGAACAGTGTTGGTCCCCTCTACTGCCACCATGGCAGGGCTGTAGAATGTGGATCTGTTGGGGGGCAATCCTGTCCCCACCCTGATCCCCAGAGAGCAAGTTTGGTGGTACTACATAATCCGCCTATGGGTCCAAACTCCCCCCCTCCTCTCCCCCCCTCCTCTCCCCCCCTCCCCTCTCCTCTCCCCCCCTCCCCTCTCCTCTCCTCTCCTCTCCCCCCCTCCCCTCTCCCCCCTCCTCTCCTCTCCCCCCCTCCCTCCTCTCCTCTCCCCCCCTCCCCACCCTCCTCTCCTCTCCTCTGAATCATGTGACCATGGCACCCACAGAGGATATGCACTATTCTGGTGCATCATAGTCCACAAGGGCTAGACGTGACTGGGATATACATATGGGCACAGGTGTATCTGAAAGAACTACCTATCACACACTGGCACTAATGGGGACCTGCAGCATAGCCTATCTCAGGGAGGGCAGGTGCTGTGGACCTGGTGCTGGGCACCCCACCTCACCCTCAGGGTGAGCACAGTACCCGCACAATGTGACGGTCTGTAGCTACTCTGTGCCAGTAACACGCCCGGTCAGTACCCCCTACCAGGCCTAGGTGCTGTGGGGGTGCATATTCCATCTTGTGATCATCTGTAGAGTGCTGCTTTGCATGTGCAGTGCATCATGGGTACGAGTGGCTTAACTCTATCCTGGTAACAACAGCAGACAGTTTGTGTGGTGACCTGCAGTCCTTCTGTGGCCAGCCAGACGTTTGTTTGTAGCTGTAGAGCTAAAGCCTACTGGTTACTTCACTCCCTGTGGAGCCAGAGGATGTGAGTTTGATCCCACAGTGGGGCTATTTATTAGGGCTGTTTGGGGAACTTTCTTTTTTTTAATCTAAATTAGTACTGCCAGCAAAAATACCCTCACAGTGCTATAACCTTAAGGTGCCTTATAAGGCGCCTTATGGGGCACCTGAGGATTACAGCACTGTGAGGGTGTTTTTGCTGGCAGTACTAATTTAAATTAAAAAAAGAAAATGCCCCAGACAGCTTCAATAAATAACCCCACTGTGGGATCAAACCCACAACCTTTGGCTCTATAGACAGTGAAGTAACCAGTGGGCTACAGCTCTATAGCGTTGAGCAACCCCCTGGCTGGCTACAGAAGGACTGCAGGTCACCACACAAACTGTCTGCTGTGGTTACCAAGATAGGGTTAATCCACTTGTACCCATGATGCACTGCACATGAAGATTACAGCACTGTGAGGGTGTTTTTGCTGGCAGCACTGCTTTAAAGTAAAAAGAAAAATGCCTCCAGCAGCACTGCTTTAAAGTAAAAAGGAAAATGCCTCTAGCAGCACTGCTTTATAGTAAAGGGTGATGCCTCAGACAGCTTTACTCATTTATCCCACTGGGGGATTGAACTCATGACCCCTGGTTCAGCAATCAATGTATCAACCATTGTGCTACCCCTCTTTTGCTGTGGTTGTTGATCAGCATGCCTACTTCAGGCTAACATGCATTGACGTGCCACGGCTCCCTTTATCGCACGGTAACCAGAAATGCTACGTTAAGACTGACACGCCCACTCCTTATATGGCATCCTGCACACTAACGACGGCTGCACAGTAAGACTGCTTAGTAAACATACCCCATAGACTACTTCTTAGATTTTTTCGCCTGTCTCTTGTACAGCTGTTCGGGAGCTTCTCTGGGGAGTGTCCAGCAGTAGTCAGCCAGCATTGTAGTGGACCATTTTCCCTGGTATCTTTGCTCCATCATTGCGAAATCCTGGTGAAAACGTTCGCCCTGTTCATCACTAACCATACCACAGTTGTCAGGAAAGAAATTGAAATGGGAATCAAGGAAATGGAACTTTAGAGACATATTGCAGCCAGGTTTCTGATACTGCATCAGCATGTCTTCTACTAGTTCCTTGTAGTTTTCTGCCCTAACATTCCCGAGAAAGTTTGTTGAAACTAGGCAGAAAGCATTCCATGCTTATTTCGCATCACCCTGCAGCAAGTTCTTGAACCGGTCATCTTTGAAGTGCTCTCGAATCTGAGGACCCACAAAAACTCCCTCTTTAATCTTTACTTCGCTGAGTCAAGGGAATTTTTCATGCAGGTATCGGAAAGCTGGCGAAGTGCGGTCCATGGCTTTCACAAAGTTTTTCATCAAACCTAGTTTGATGTGAAGGGGTGGTAGCAGGATTTTGTGAGCCTCAACCAGAGCTGGGTGCTGGATATTCTTCTCTCCAACTCTTACATTTTGTCTGCGATTCCATTCCTTCCGCAAGTAGTGCCAATCACTTGCTCGGCTATCCCATTCACATAAGAAACACGTGTATGTTATATATCCTTGCTGCAGTCCCATTAAAAGGGAAACTACCTTCAAGTCACCACAGAGGTGCCAGCTGTACTTGTTATAGTTAATGGAATTCAGTAGATGCTTTAAGTTATAATATGTCTCTTTCTTGTGGATGGCATGCGCTACTGCAGAGCTACTCAATTCCAGTCCTGGTGGCCCGCAACCCTGCAGGTTTTTGGGATATCCCTAATGATATGCATGAGATATATATGCATTAGAGATAGCCTGCCAACCTGACTGGTTTGTGGCCCTCCAGGGCTGGATTTGGAGACTCCTGCCTTACACCTCTGTCCAGGGCCGGATTTACCTTGAGTGAGCCCCTATGCCAACAAAAATTGTGGGCCCCCAGCAGGGGCGGCCCAAGGGGGGTGTGGGCCTCATTTGCATAAGGGGCCTCATTTGCATAAATATTTGCATAATGTTACCATATACTAACTTTTAGTAAACGTGCCTCTTAATGAGTGTATGGATAAAGAAAGACTAAAAGATTTCTACATTACTATAATCCAGTGCCAACTGCCAGACACATTAGGAACTACTACAAACACTGCCCATTTAGAACCCATAGCAAACCCGCCGTATCCTAACAGCACTACCAGGACTCACAAAGCACCATACTCTACCAATCAAAAGGCAACACTGCAAATATTAAACCAATACATTTCAGAGAACAACAATACATGACCTACTGGGGAAAGAGAACAAGTGGCAATGTCAAATAGGAATTATATAAACAGAACACCTCAGCTCAGTTACACATGCAGAACATAGACCATCACCAAACAAGTAATCACATTTTAGAAACAGGAAGACAATAATTAAACTGGGAATCCCAAAAGCCAAACTTGGAATGTACAACACTGTAGAAATAAAACTATACATTAATTTGCTCTTGTACTAAACAAAGCGCAGACGTTAATGATGCACATTTACCAGAGCTGACATATTCCAATTAATAAATTCAAAATAAAGAGATATTTTTCTACCTTTTGTGCATTTTTTTCAGCTGCAATTGCTCCAGCCACTTTCTTCTGGTTTCTTCATGTGTTCTGCTAACTCTCCATCGTCTGCTGTCCATTTGTCCTTTCTTCTCTCTTCTAGTTTTTTTCCATTCTCTCTCTACATCTGCTTTAACATACTAATCTTTCTCCTTTTGCTCTTTCCTCATTCCTATTTCATCCAGTCAAATTTTACCCCTCCATCCTCAATCCCCACTTACTCTCCCAATACCCGGCCAATTGTAGATTTTTTATCCCTCCCACACAAAATATTTTTCCCTTCTCCATTTTACTCTTCCAGCCCCATCCCATTCTAATCCTCCCCCAACATCAGCTCCCTTCTAGTTCCAGCCTCACCCAGCATCCATTCCCTTCTAGTCCCTGCATCAGCCCATTTCCAGTCCTAGCCACCCATCAGCCCATTTCCAGTCCTAGCAACCCCCCAACCCAATACCAGTCCTAACCCCCCATCACCCCATTTTCAGTTTAAGCCCCCCCTATAACCCATTACCAGTCCTAACCCCCCATCAGCCCACTTCCAGTCCTAACCCCATCAACCCATTTCCAGTCAGCCCCCCATAGCCCATTGCCAGTCCTAACCCCCCCCCATCAGCCCACAGCCCATTACCAGTCCTAACCCCATCAGCCCACCTCCAGTCTTAACCCCCCCCCAGCCCATTTCCAGTCCTAACCCCCCCCCCCATAGCCCATTACCAGACAGCCCCCATCAGCCCACAGCCCATTACCAGTCTTAACCCCCCCCAAAGCCCATTACCAGTTCTAAACCCCCCCAACAGCCCATTATCAGTCCTAACCCCATCAGCCCACCTCCAGTCTTATCCCCCCTGCCCATTTCCAGTCCTAGCCCCCACATAGCCCATTACCAGACAGCCCCCATCAGCCCACAGCCCATTACCAGTCTAAACCCCCCAAAACCCATTACCAGTTCTAAACCCCCCCCAACAGCCCATTAACAGTCCTAACACCATCAGCCCACCTCCAGTCTTAACCCCCCCCAGCCCATTTCCAGTCCTAGCCCCCCCATAGCCCATTACCAGACAGCCCCCATCAGCCCACAGCCCATTACCAGTCTAAACCCCCCAAAACCCATTACCAGTTCTAACCCCCCCCCCCAACAGCCCATTACCAGTCCTAACCCCATCAGCCCACCTCCAGTCTTAACCCCCCCCAGCCCATTTCCAGTCCTAGCCCCCCCCATAGCCCATTACCAGACAGCCCCCATCAGCCCACAGCCCATTACCAGTTCTAACCCCCCCCCCAACAGCCCACAGCCCATTACCAGTCCTCCTCATCAGCCCACCTCCAGCCTTAATCCCCCCAACCCATTTCCAGTCCCAGTCCCAGCCCATTTCCAGTCCCAGTCCCAGTCCCAACCCATTTCCAGCCCCAGTCCCAGCCCCCCCAATTACCAGTCCTACCCCCTCCCCCTCCCCCGGCCTAAAGTAAAATTTATTTTAAAAAAAAAAACCTGCTGGCTGCCGCCGCGGGGCCCCCCTCTGCTGCCGCGGCAGCATGGACTGACCCGCGGGGGCCCCCTCTGTAAGCTCGGTCCCTCCCTCCGTGCCTCCGTGTCTCCCTCCGTGCAGGCTGTTAGAGACGCGAAGGCAGACTGTCTCCTTCGCGTCTCTGTTAAGCCCGCAGGGGCTGATGGGAAATTTCCCATCAGCCCTGCGGGCTTAACAGAGACGGGAAGGCAGAAGGAGACAGTCTGCCTTCGCGTCTCTAACAGCCTGCACGGAGGGAGACACGGAGGCACGGAGGGAGGGACCGAGCTTACAGAGGGGGCCCCCGCGGGTCAGTCCATGCTGCCGCGGCAGCAGAGGGGGCCCCGCGGCGGCAGCCAGCAGGTTTTTTTTTATTTTATTAAAAAAAAAAGCCTAACTACTTCAATTTTTGTGGGCCCTTTGCAGCTGTGGGCCCTACGCCATGGCGTACATGGCGTATAGCTAAATCCGGCCCTGCCTCTGTCATTTAAGATTGTGAGTGGGCAAGGTACAGATGTTCTAGACATCAAAAGGGTAGATAGAATGTGTCACACTCCTCCTAGATTCTCAACACCACCAAAAAGTTGTCTAATAGACAATATTTTGGTGGTGGTGAGAAGCAAGGAGGAATGTGACAAATTCTAACCTTTTTGATGTCTTGGACATCTGCACCTTGCCCACTTACAATCTTAAATGACAGAGGTGTAAGGCAGGGGTCTCCAAATCCAGCCCTGGAGGGCCAAACGCCAGTCAGGTTGGCAGGCTATCTCTAATGCATATATATCTCATGCATATCATTAGGGATATCCCAAAAACCTGCAGGGTTGCGGGCCACCAGGACTGGAATTGAGTAGCTCTGCGCTACTGGAATAGATGGAAGACGGTTTCCATTGTTCAAAAGCACAGCCTTCAGACTCAGTTTTGAAGAGTCTATAAATAGCCCCAGTCTTGTGGGTCATGAGTGATTTTTAAGGTATTCATGAGGCTTTCAATATCGGAACATAACACCAGATTACTTTCCTTTCCGACTGCGTATAGTACACTGCTGACATCAGATGGCTTCAGCAGCCGTCTGGCAGTAGTATTGCATTGCATCAGAAAATGATGCAATCAACTCTGGATGATGTGTGCATGCTGGTATTATGCAATGTGATGCAATATTACATCATTCAAGGCTTATTTGGGATGTTGTTGATGTCCTACTGGATAAATTTACACGGTGAAATGTCAAAAATGAACTACATGCAATATCTTCAAAATGAGAGCCAATAACATTTTTTTAATGTTATATTCGTGTTCAGCTCACCAAGATACTACAGATTAGGGCCTTTTATTTTTTTTTTTTTTATTATTTAAAGTCAGTAACAATTTCAATGCTGACCAGTGGAATCTGAAAATAAACCAAAAATGTTTCTATGCACATCTTTACCTGATATACTGTTGCTTTATTGGTGCCATCGCTATCTGGAAATGTATAGAAAAAACACATTTAGACTATAGTAATGTCACTAAGAAGTAAGGGGATGAAGCCAAAGCTCCAGTCTTATTTCACTGGATTCAATAGGGAAATTATACAAACATCTTTATTAGTGGAAAAGTACATTAGTATTTACTAAACTACTAAAAATATTCAGCATTGGGAAGATCATTACTATGTACAAGTCAAAACAAACCGGAAAAACAAATTAATATCTGCACATTTTTCTTTGCAAATTCCTTAAGATCAGCTCCATTCCCTTCACAAAAAACATAATCGTAAGAGGCTTTATTTCTCGTGTACAGTAATGTGAATACTGGATAACTTAGGCAGTACTTTTCAGCTCTCATTCCTGGATGCTGACCTAGCCACTTTGGTTTTCAGGATTAACTCTATGAATATGTATGAGAGATTTGCATACAATGGACTTCCAATTAGGGTTGCCAACTGGCTCCAGATTCACCTGATAGGGTTGATCCAGTCCAAGGTTTACTCCATTGCCTGCAGGGATTAGTAGTTCTGATTTCCCTATTATATTCTTTAAGAAAATCAAGACTACAAGTCCCTGCAGGCAATAGGGTATACCCAGGACTAGATCAACACTGTTGGGCAAATCTGGAGCAAGTTGGCAACCCTACCTCCAATAAATGTAAATGTATTTCATGTACAGAGTTGCCAAGTTATCCATTTCCAGGGTGTGATCTTAAGCCAATCCTGGATTTTTGACAATCTCATCCTAATGCATTATGGGACCTTCAGAACTGATTTCAGTGGCAAAACTCAGGACTAAAAATACCATATTGCATTGCAATGAAAATTTAAAAGCAGAGGTATCCAAAAAGTCTCACCTGGTCCAGGAGTAACTTGGCAACTCTGTATGCATATTCATACCTTCTGTCACCTGTAGTCTCCTAGGGGTATGTTTACTAAACCGTCTTAACGTGCGCTCTCCCACGTTATCGCACGAGCACTGAAGGCGGAGAAAGGCTCCCGGAGGGCGGAGGAAGGCTCCCCAGGGGCGGAGAGAGAGGGTCAATGGGCGGAGAGTGGGAGGGGAGAGGCTCCCTGCACACTAACGCTGTGAAATCTGAAGCTGAAAACTAATGCCAGTGAAACCCTGGCGTTAGAGCTGATTTAAAGGGAAAAGAAACCATTTTCATCAGCAATGTACAGCAAAACCAGGGAAACCTACAAAAAAGTGATAAGTGTGATACATGTGCACGGAACAAAAGGGCAAAGAAACAGTGAAAATGACCAGAAGAAAATGTAAAAAAAACATAACCAAGCTGGGCAATAGTGATATCAATGGGAAACATCAAAAAACACCCCCAAGAAAGCTCCAAAAAAAAAGACATGAATTTTGGAAGGGTCTATGCTCTGTCCCCATACAAGGTGAATGAGCCCACAGTGAAATTGCGCTGATCAGGGTTTTCCTCTCCATTGGACAGGTTTCCTATGGTGTGCACATGTTCCACAACAGCAGGGCAGGCATGTCGGAATGGGCAACTGGACAGATGCTGGAAAAGGGGACACAGAGGGCTGCAGGCGGCATATGCTGTGGTGCAGCTGGGGAACAGTGGAGACCAGGGTAATGCCTAGCTGGCCCATAGGAATGCTGAAACTGTAGAGCAGCCAGACAGCAACTGCTGAGGGCCCAACATGAGCAAGAGTGTGCTTCCCACGGTGTCACAGGGAATAGTACCCAGCAGGTACCCCCAATGGCACGGAACATTGGCAGGTGGTGCTGGGGGAAAGCGTGGACAGCTATGCAGGCACCCCTACCCCAGAACCCGCACCATAGGCAGCCACCTATCCGCACACTGGATGTCCTGAGACTGCACAGCACCAGCACCACCAGCAGAAGGGCATGTGAGCATGGTGGCAGAGGGGTACTGGTGGTGGAGGGGGAAGTGGCAGCTGGCCAGAGCAGACCATGGCCTAGCCCTGTTTAGGTGGGTGCCATGCACTGCAACAGACAGGCTCTGTCTGACAAACAGTCATGGTATCTCCAGGGAATGCACTATCCCTGTGACAACATGGTGGTGCAGTGAACAAAGCCAGTGTGTTCAGCAGCAGAAAGTCACAGGTTCAAGTCCCAGCTGTGGTTCCTGCCAACCCAGTCCCCATATTTTACCCACTACTAAAACGTGCTAATACAGACAGAACCTTTATTGCAGATAACAGAAACATGCCCAATAAATCTACATTTTACTCTACAGAGCACAGACACCATAAACATGCACATTACCTAGAGCAGAGTCTCCCAAATGCAGTCCTGGAGGGCCAATCACCATTCAGGTTCCATGCTGCCTCTAATAAACACGGCTGTGCTGCATATCTATGCACTGCCCCCATGGTATGCACATGTATCTCATGCATATTCATGAGGGACAGCATGAAAACCCGAACAGTGTTTGGCCCACCAGGACTGGAGTTGGTAACCTCTGCCCTAGAGCAGCGGCCAACAGGGCAGACACACCCTCACCCACAGGCTCCATTATCCAAAGCCTCCTGGAGAGGCAGGATGTTGGGCCCTGCGTGCATCTCCCAATACTAGCACTTGCATACCTTAGCAATGCCACCCTAAATCTGGGAATATTGTACACACCTATCAAACGGTTGCTATGATTACTGGCAGATAGCAATTCCTAAGTTAAGCACAATTTGCTGATTGAGCTGCATCATAGCAACCTTTCTGCTGTCTGTGGAGTGTGCTTCAGGTCTGATGTCTGACAGTGTTTACCACCCTGGGGAGTGACCCCAACAGTATTGCGTACCATAGCCATGCCTGCACTGTGCCCAGGACTGGTGCGGTGGCCAGGGCTGCCAAGAGCCTCTATATTTGCACAATGCTGGCATAGGTGGGGAGCGTGCGTTTGTCTATCCAGTGTGTAGTGTCTGTCAACACCTTCCTCAGCCCACACTGTTGCCAGTGTAAGCCTGTCAATGTGCATAATGAGGAGCAAGGTACCATGGGTATAGCCCAGAGAGGGTGGCCTGGCCAGGATGCATCTGCACAGAGCATAGGGCAATGGCTCGGACATTGTAGTGCCTGACAACCACTTGCATGGACAGGGTGGCCACAGCATGTCCTGCTGGGAGGTCACTCTCACCCTGACTGAGCAGTGACCACGGCATGGCTAGGTTCCCCCATAGTGCTACTTTCATGTGATCTTTGTGGTTCTTTTTTGGAGACCAATCACTGACTTATCTGTTTGGTGTGTATGCTGACATCCCAGTTCTGGGTATATGCATCTCCTCCAGAAATGTGCACTATGGGCTAACTAGCAGACTGTCTGGATAGAGCATCTTGCAGGGTGCAGCAGCAGGAGGCTTGCTGTTGGAGAATGTCAGATAGTGGTGGGGGGCACCTGAGCATTTCCAGGCTTTCTGTCAGCCTTGCCTTATGGATGTGTACAGATCTGCATTGCCTGCCCTCTATGGTGTGTGTTCCCCATCAGGACTGGTGTTGATGGTTGCCTCTACTGCCACCATTGCGGGGAGGAAGAGTGTGGTTCTGTTGGTGGGAGATCCTGTTTCCCACCCTGAGCCACAGAGAGTGGGCTGGGTGGTGGTACATTATCCAACTACGGGTCCAAATACCACCCACCCACCTACCTACATCATGTGACCATGGTACCAACACAGGATATGCACTATTTTGGGTGCATCATAGTCCATAAGGGCTAGACATGACTGAGAAATACAGATGTGTCTGCAGGAACTACCTATCACACAAACTAGCACTGATGGGGACCTGCAGCACAGCCTATTTCAGCCATGAAAGGTGCTGTGGACCTGGTGCTGGGTGCCCCACCCTCACCCTCAGAGTGAGCACAGTACCCGCACAATGTGATGGTCTGTAGCTACTCTGTGCCAGTAACATACACGGTCAGTACCCCCTACCAGGCTGAGGTGCTGTGGGGGTGCACATTAGCGGCGCTTAGCCCGTTAATGTGCACAGCAGCGCGCGTTATCACACGATAATCCCGTTTTGCTACTTTAAGACTGAAACGCCCACTCCTTTTATGGCAGCCTCACACTATCGCCGGACGCACATTAAGACGGTTTAGTAAACATACCCCCTAGTCTTCCCCTTTCCCATTTGCAGCTGTCTCCTTTCATCTCCCCTGCCCTGTATTTCTTTCTTTCCCCCATACTCTCTATCTAATGTCTTTCCCTTCCTCTTTTCTCAATCACTGTACGTATCTCTCTCACTCTCAGAGTTGGCAAGTTATCAAGTTCCAGGGGTGAGGTTTTTAAGCCAGTCCTGGATTTCTGACTATCTCATCCTAATGCATTATGGGACCTGTAACATTGATTTCAATAGGTAAAATCGGGGACTACAAATGCCGTACAACATTGCAATGAACATTTAAATGAAAACAAAAAAGAACCCTAATCAGACCAAATGTAAACCTAGAAAAAAAGTCCAATTAGAACACAATGTTGCTACAGAGACAATACATTCCCTGGTGATACCATGACTGTTGGTCAGACAGGGCCTGTCTGTTGCAGTGCATGGCACCCACCTACACAGGGCTAGGCCATGGTCTGCTCTGAGCAGCTGCCACTGCCCCCTCCACCACCAGTATCCCTCTGCCACCATGCTGACATGCCCTTCTGCTGGTGGAGCTGGTGGTGCGCAGTCTCAGGCCATCCAGTGTGCAGGTGGGTGGTTGCCTATGGTGCAGGTTCTGGGGTAGGGGTGCCTGCATAGACGTCCACGCTCCCCCCCAGCTCCGCCTGCCAATGTTCCGTGCCCTTGGGGGTAGCTGTTGGGTACTATCCGCTGTGACACTGTGATAAACACTCTCATGCCCATGTTGGGCCCTCATAATTTGCTGTATGGCTGCTGTTCAGTTTCAGCATTCCTAAGTGCCACCTAGGCATCTGCCTAGTCCGCACTGTGGCCCAGCTGCACCACAGCATGTGCCGCCTGCGGCCCTCTGTATCCTCTTCTCCGGCATCTGTCCAGTTGCCATACCGACATGCCCGCCCTGATGTTGCGGGACATGTGCACGCCATAGGAACCCTCTCCGATTGTGGGGAAAACCCTGCGCAGCGCTATTTCACTGTGGGCTCATTCACCTTGTATGGGGATGGAGTATAGACCATTCCACAATTTATATCTGTTCTATGGAGCTTACTCGGGGCGAGGAGGGGTTTATGTTTCTCATTGATACCACTATTGACCAGCTTGGTTATTGTTTTTTTCCAATTTGTTGGGGTCATTTTCAGTGTTTCTGTGCCCTTTTGTTCTGTGCATATATATATCACACTTATCACTTTTGTTTGGTTTCCCTGCCTGGGTTGTACATTGCAGACACTGAAATGGTTTCTCTCCCTTGTCATTTGCAGTTAACGGCAGGTTTTCATTCGCGTTGGAATTCAGCTCAGAAAATCAGCGCGTTAGTGTGAGGGGAGCCTCTCCCCGCCCACTCTCCGCCCATTGACCACTTCTCTCCGCCCACTCTCCACCTTCTGCGGTGTTTTAACGCGCCACGGGAGTTTACGATCGTTAACTACGGTTAACGCGCGTAATGTAACGTTAACGATCGTTCGCACGTCAGAACGCGCATTATGACGTGCAAACGATCATTAAAGTTACATAACGCGCGTTATTCACGATTACTGCAGTTTAGTAAACATGCCCCTAAGATTGCCAACTGGCTCCAGATGCGCCTGACAGGCTTGCTTCAGTCCTGGGTTTACCCCATTGCATGCAGTTACTTGTAGTTTTCCTTTTATTATGGAGTGCAATGGAGATATCAGAACTACATATCCCTGCATGCAATGAGGTAAACCCAGGACTGGATTAAACCTGTTGGACGCATCTGGAGCCATTTGGCAACCCTATTGTAGCCCCAGATTTTACCCAATGAAATCAGTGCTGCAGGTTGTAAAAGGAACCAGGAAGAATTTTCCTAAAATCTTCTTTCTAGAGCTGAGTAACATAGCAACTCTGAAAATCTTTGGGGAAGGGACTTCCTGAATGGACGTATTATTATGCAGATCCAGTAATATTATAAACATAAGAATTATTATGTCTCTTTCTTTCTCTTTCTTCCCCCTCATTCTCTATCCAGCCTCTCCCCCTCCTCTGTTTACCTCCCTTACTATCTTTCTTCACCCTCTCTCCATAGTCTTTTCCTCTCTCTCCCACCTGCTTTAACTCTACACAACATCTCTCTCTTTGTCTCCCCTCAGCGACAGATTTCCCAATAGGCTGAGTAGATGATTGCCTAGTGGCAGTCACCAAACTACCAAAGTCTGCCTTGTCACTGGAAGTGGTAATACTGCATAACCCTGTTCTTCCCTCTGGCTGGCCAGCCAATTGAAGGTCAAGATGGGGGAGCACTCTGGGCTCACCATAACTCACAATTTTGGAAGAGCACCCGCCAATTGAAACCAAGCAGCCTGTTGCCTCAGTGTCTAGTAATAGCTGGTAACAAAATTTACTAATTTATTATTACTGCCAACCCGACACAGGCCGTGTTTCGCACACTTCATCAGGGGCTGATCAGGCAGATAAAAGCTAAAAACATAAACATATAAATCATTTAGCAATAAATACATAAAAAATATATCAAATACATAAAAGAACAGATGATATCATAAACATAAATATGAATGCATAAAAATATTAATGTATAATAATAAACACAGCAAACATAAATAAAAATAAAAACTTAACCCATATGAAATTAATAAGAGTGAAAAGTGTGGATAAAATTAATAAATAAATTAGCAAAAACCATAATACACCACCTATATCTCAACCATTGAAAAATTGCACATGACTCATATATACATTAATATCAGACCTTAGAGGAGAAGAGCTCTGGAACGTGACAAACAACTGTAAATTTATAAATACCTCTTCGTGCAAACGAAAGAACTACTTCATCATTGACATTCCTACAGTGGGAATCCAGCTGAAATTTATAATTGATACAAACACAATGTTGTGTTCATTTAAAAGACTAAGGGGTATGTTTACTAAAACCCCGTTAGGTGCGCGCCACGCTATTGTGCGGGATGCCATAAAAGGAGTGGGCATGTCAGTTTGAAAAAAGCAAACCGGGATTATTCATGCGCTAATGTGCTGGGCACAGTGCAGGCATGGATATGGTACGCAATACTGTTGGGGGTCACTCCACAGGGTGGTAAACACTGTCAGAGACCAGACCTGAAGCATACTCCATAGACATCAGAAAGACTGTCATGATGGAGCTCAATGAGCAAACTGTGCTTAACGTAGGAATTGCTATCTGCCAGTAATCATAGGAAACGTTTGATAGCTGTGTACCGTATACCCAGGTGTAGGGTGGCATTGCTAAGGTATGCAAGTGCTAGTATTGGGAGATGCACACAGGGCCCAATGTCCTGCCTCTCCAGGAGGCATTGGCTAATGGGGCCTGAGGGTGTGGGTGTGGGTGTGTCTGCCCCTGTTGGCTGCTGCTTTACGGCAGAGGTTCCCAACTGCAGTCCTGGTGTGCCAAACACTGTTCGGGTTTTCATGCTGTCCCTCATGAATATGCATGAGATACATCTGCATACCATGGGGGTGGTGCATAGATATGCAGCACAGGCATCTTTATTAGAGGCAGCATGGAACCTGAATGGTGTTTGGCCCTCCAGGACTGCATTTGGGAGACTCTGCTCTAGGTAATGTGCCTGTTTATGGTGTCTTTGCTCTGTAGGGTAAAATGTAGGTGTTTTGGGCATGTTTACGTCATCTGCAATAAAGGTTCTGTCTGTATTAGCATGTTGTAGTAGTGGGTAAAATATGGGGCTGGGTTGGCAGACACCATAGCTGGGACTTGAACCTGACTTTCTGCCTTCAAACACACTGGTTGTGTGCACTGCACCACAGTGTTGACACAGAGACAGTGCATTCCCTGGTGATACCATGACTGTTTGTCCGGCAGGGCCTGTCTGTTGCAGTGCATGGCACCCACCTACACAGGGCTAGGCCATGGTCTGCTCTGGGCAGCTGCCAATGCCCCCTCCACCAACAGTACCCCTCCGCCACTATGCTGACATGGCCTTATATTGGAGACAGCATAATACCTGAATGATTTGTTGGCCTCCAGGACTGAATTTGGGGGACTCTGCTCTAGGTAATGTGCCTGTTTATGGTGTCTGTGCTCTGTAGGGTAAAATATAGGCGCATTAACCATGCGTATGTTCTCTGCAATAAAGGTTTATCCTTACTATCACGGTTTAGTTGTGGAAAACATATGTGGACTGAATTGGCAGTAGCCCCAGCTGGGCTTTGAACCTGTGATCTTCTGTTCTTGCACACACTGTGTGCACTGCACCACCGTGTTGCCAAAGAGACAGTGCATTCCTTGATGATACCATGACTGTTTGTCCGGCAGGGCCTTTCTGTTGCAGTGCATTGCACCCACCTGGACAGGGCTAGGCCATTGTCTGCTGTGGCCACCAGCTGCTGCCACCTCCACCACCAGTACCGCTCCATCCTTAGATTGGAGACAGCATAAACCCTGAAGGTTTTGTGGCCCTCCAAGACTGCATTTGGGGGAATCTTCTCTAGGTAATGTGCATGTTTCTGGTGTCTTTGCTCTGTAGGGTAAAATAGAGGTGTTTGAGCCATGCTTATGTTCTCTGCAATAAAGGTTCGTCTTTACTATCACAATATAGTTGTGGGTAAAATATGGGGACTGGATTGGCAGGAGCCCTAGCTGAGGCTTGAACCTGTGACCTTCTGTCTCCAAACACACTGGTTGTGGGCACTGCACCACTGTGTTGCCACAGAGACAGTGCATTCCCTGATGATACCATGACTGTTTGTCCGGCAGGGCCTCTCTGTTGCAGTGCATTGCACCCACCTACACAGGGCTAGGCCATGGTCTGCTCTGGGCAGCTGCCACTGCCCCCTCCACCTCCAGTACCCCTGTGCCACCATGCTGACAGGCCCTTCTGCTGGTGGTGCTGGTGGTACGCAGTCTCAGGCCATCCTGTGTGTGGGTAGGCGGCTGCCTATGGTGCGGGTTCTGGGGTAGGGGTGCCTGCATATCTGTCTGCACGTCCCCCAATCACTGCCTGCCAATGTTCTGTGCCCTTGGGGGTACCTGCTGGGTACTATCCCCTGTGACACTGTGCTAAACACTCTCATGCCCATGTTGGGCCCTCATCAGTTGCTGTCTGGCTGCTGTTTAGTTTCAGCATTCCTAAGTGCCATCTAGGCATCTGTCTAGTCTGCACTGTGCCCCAGCTGCACCACAGCATGTGCCGCCTGCAGCCCTCTGAATCCCCTTTCCCAGCATCTGTCCAGTTGCCCATTCCGACCTGGCCGCCCTGCTGTTGTGGAACATGTGCATGCCATAGGTAACCTGTCCAATGGAGAGGGAAACCCTGATCAGTGCTATTTCACTGTGGGATCATTCACCTTGTATATGGACGGAGCGTAGACCCTTCTAAAATTCATATTTATTTTTTGGGGGTTTCTTGGGAGTGTTTTTTGATGTTTCCCATTACTATCACTTGATTATAATTTTTTTATATTTTGTTGGGGTCATTTTTAATGTTTATTTGCCCTTTTGTTCCGTGCACATGTATCCCACTGCTCACCTTTTGTAGGTTTCCCTGGTTTTGATTTACATTGCTTACAGAAATGGTTTCTCTTCCCTTTAAATCGGCTCTACCGCGAGGTTTTCACTCGCGGTATTTTTTTACTTGAATTTCAGCCTCGCTCCTGTGCGGGGAGCCTCTCCCCTCCCACTCTCGACCCATTGACCCCTTCTCTCCGCCCCTGGGGTGCCTTCCTCTGCCCTCTGGGAGCCTTTACACACCTCTATCACACATCAGCGCGCCGCGCACATGAGCGGGCACTTTAGTGCGGCGCGCACGTGTGCGGGGCACAAAAATGCATCATTAGCATGCGCAAAGGTACCTTAGTGCACGCTATTGTGTGCCGCGCACTTGAGCGCAGTTTAGTAAACATACCCCTATGTCTAAGAAGGAACAACCCATGTATAACAAATCCCATATAACCTATAAACAAATCCCATGAAACAAACACCATCAGAAAATTCATCCTCATAAATGCAAGATCCATACGAAATAAAATACCAATAATTAATGACATAATCACTGATGAAAAACCTGATATCCTTCTCATCACAGAGACTTGGCTCGCACCCACGGACACAATCCTCCTGAATCAACTCAACACACATCAATATGACCTTTTCAACTGCCACCGAGAAGTAAAAAGGGGAGGAGGGGCCCTTATCATCACCAAAAAAGAGCTCAAATACTCACTAAAAAATGTGAATAACATAGACGGTATGGATATCATAAATATAGAAAACAAAAACCTTGCACTGTCCCTCATCTATAGACCCCCCTCAGCGGACCACAAAAATCTCACCCCCATTCTAGAACTCGCATGTACAGCTACACAGAGAAAACCACTTGTTATATTAGGGGATCTGAACCTTCCGTCGCTCAACCCACAACACACAATCAACTTTATGGATTCAATGAAGGAAATGGGTTACAATCAAATCATACAAACACCCACACATACAAAAGGTAACGCTCTAGACCTTGTATTCATCCCCACTCCCTTTAATAAACACCAACTACAATCCCCACCTTTCATCACAGAAGTACCATGGTCAGACCACCACTTAATAACCTTCAATTTACTCTCACTATCACACACTAACACAGAGATTACTCCAACACCTTATAAATCTCGCTTTACACACTTCAACAAAGACACCTTCCTAGAAACCGTATTACCTAACCTTATAAATAACACAACAGAAATCAACACCATAATGGAACAATGGAACTCAATAATAAAAGAAGCAGCAACTCCCACTCAAGGTCCCCAAAAACAATTCACAAAAAGAAAATCAGAAAAATGGTTTAATAGAGAACTCTCCACTATAAAAAAGCAACTAAGAAAACAAGAAAAACGGTGGAGGAAATCTAAAACAAGCGATAATAAGGCGCAATACTTAAGTCTCCTTAACAAATACAAAGACACTATTAACAGATCGAAAAGAGAATACCACACAAAAGTCATAAATATGGCACTCAATAAACCAAGAGAACTATTTACAATTATAAGGACACTAACAAAAACCCAAACTCCAGAGCCTGAACAATCAACGATAAGCGCACAAACTCTTGCAACTCATTTTGCTAACAAATTAAAAAACAAATCATCCAGCACAATCATAACCATACCCACGGAATTAAAACCAACAAATAAATGGATAACCTTTCAAGATATTGAACAAAAACACCTCCTCAATATCATATCAATGATCAACACCACTACCTCCCCTCTAGATCCTTGTCCAGTGTCATGGATAAAAAACACCAAAACTGAATTAGCTATACATATACAAAATATAGTAAACCAATCACTATCTAAGGGCATCATGCCAGATGCCCTAAAACTCACATCCTTACGCCCTATAATAAAAAATAATAAACTCAATCCTACAGACCCAAACTCCTACAGGCCCATAGCCAGCATACCGTTCATTGCCAAAGTGATAGAAAAAATCATACAGCTTCAACTGCAAGATTTTATTGACACACATGCACCACTTGACTCACATCAATTTGGCTTCCGCCCTTCACATGGAGTCGAAACTCTACTTATAACACTCATGGATGACCTCATAAAGGGCACTGACACATGCAACCAAGGTTACATCCTCATATTCATTGATATAGCCGGTGCCTTTGACAATGTCCACCACAACACACTTATTAACAGACTCCTAAGCCTAGGAATAGGAGGAACAATTCTACAATGGTTTATATCATACATCACAAACCGATCAATACGCGTTAAATTGGGTCAAGACACCTCTGAGCCATTCATACAAGGACAAGGTATTCCACAGGGCTCGGCCCTATCGGCCCTCCTTTTCAACCTATATCTCCAACCCATCACAAATATATTCAAAAAACATAAAGTCAACCACTATATATACGCAGATGACATCATGCTCACTCAACCAATAAACACAAATAATCCCAACTACCAGAACTTACTAAACTGTATCAGTGAAGCAAATACCTGGCTACAAAATAATAACCTTAGCATCAACCTAAAAAAAACTGAAGCAATGTTCGTAACAAGAAAACCAGATACTACTCTCCCAGAAACAATAACAATTAACGATACAATAATCCCAATCAAAAAGGAAGTAAAATACCTAGGCATCATAATAGACCACACACTTAGTATGATCCCTCACATAAAACAAACCGTGAAAACCATATTCTATAAACTCAAAACCATTCAACACCTACGACCAATACTAGACACACATGACTTCAGATCTGTTATCAGCACACTCATCACTCCTCACTTTGACTATTGTAATAGTCTACTTATCGGCCTCCCTCTCACAAATATTAACTTACTCCAACGAGCTCAAAACATCTGTGCCCGAGTAACAGCAAAAGCCCGCCTCACTGACCACATAACTCCCATCCTCGCTGAACTACACTGGCTTCCCATAAATAGTAGAATATCATACAAAATACTCTTAACCACATTTAAACTTATCAACGGCATATCACCTTCACATCTAACCACTCTACTACATGCTCCAAAAGAACATAGAACCCGCAGACAAAATGCAACCCACTCACTAGACATAAAAAAATCAATTCGAAAAACAAAAAAAACCACAAGCTCAAGAGCATTCTGATATGCAGCCCCCACCATATGGAATAAACTCCCACTATACCTCCGCAAAATAAAGGATCTCCAGACATTCCGGAAAGAACTAAAAACATATCTGTTTAAAGAACACTTTATAAACCTTAATCAACCCCCTCCATCCTCCTCACCACACCTACATAAAAATCCTCCCTAAAAACACAGATCAAAAAGCCTCAAACCTCAACACATAAGAAAAACAACCCTTCGAAACCATGATTAATAACTGACTAATGTAAATATTTGACTGATGTAAATAGTTCAGCATATGTATAATTATATGCTCCATGTTATTGTTCATGAAAAGTTAATTGTACATAGTTTAAAGAAAATACTATGTTCTATGTAAAACAATGTTCAATATGTTAATTGTAAACTGTTCATTATGTTATTTGTAAACCGCCTTTGATCTTGGGAAAAAGCGGTATAAAAGAAAAGTATAAATAAAATAAATAAATAAAATAAATGTATGCCATACCTACTGACTAAAAAAACTCTCAGGACATAAAAAAGAGAGGCGATATATAACGCATCTCCATTTGTGAATCTTCAAAAACAGCCTGGATAATAACCAAAGTAATAGCTTACCATGATCTTAAAAAGTGAATAAGTAAAAGAAAATAATGAACTCCTAGTTATAAGAAAACGGAAAGGTCACTGTCTAAATTGAGACCACTTGGGTCCAGGGACTTCAGTGCATATATAAACCTCTGTTCTAATCTTAGCATGGTCTTATTGAGGTCTCCTCCTCTCCAATTGATCTTAACTTTTTTAATCACAAAAAAATTTAAATCCATAATACTATGCTGCTTAGACTGCCAATGGGCTACTAGGGGCTTATCGGTTAGACCCCTTCTGATGCAACTTTTATGCTCTGTGATCCTAGTTCTAATCTGGCGACTGGTCTTTCCAACATACAGTTTACTGCAGGGACACTGTACAACATAAATAACGTTCTGAGTTTCGCAATTGGAGTAATCTTTAATGTCAAACCTCTGATTTGTGATAGGGTGAATGTAAAATTCCCTAACTGGAAGAACATTTAAACAAACAGAACATCTACCGCATTGGAACTGTCCTCTATACTTGGGGGAATATCCTTTCTCTGTTAAAGCTGAAGGTACCAAGAGGTTTCGTAAATTGATGTTACGCTTATGTGCAATCGTAAGTTTAATATCTTGGAAACGTGGTATTTTTTGAATAAGATGCCATTCGCTTCTAAGAATATTAATAATCTTGGAAGAGTATTCTGAATAGAGCAGGGGGCACACCATGCCTACATTGTCTTCTTTTGTCTTTGGTTGTAACAGAGAACTGCGTGAAGAGTCTCTCGCTCTTATATACGCTTGTTCTACATACGATGCGGGATACTGTCTTGTCAAAAACCTCTCTTTCATGTTCTTAGCTTCGTTTTCAAAATCATCACACTTGGTGCAGACTCTTCTAACCCTTAAAAATTGACTTACAGGAAGGTTTTTCTTTAATGATGAGTTATGATAACTATTGAAATGGAGGAGCTGGTTCCTGTCAGTGGGTTTGCGATAAAGCGTTGTCAAAAAACACTCACTTTCTTTTCTGATAAGAAGATCAAGGTAGGTTATTTGATGGAAATCATACGTCATTTGGAATCTTAAATTTACATCTAATTGATTAATCCATGTGTTAAAGCCATCTAATCTCTCCACAGAACCATGCCAAAGAATGAGAACATCGTCGATGTATCGAACCCACAGACATATATTGTCACCAAAAGGATGTGTTTTCAAAAACTTATTTTCAAAATTAGCCATATAGAGGTTGGCTATATCAGGGGCCATAGCAGAGCCCATCGCCACCCCTTTAATCTGTTTATAAAACAAATCCCTAAAACAGAAAAAGTTTTCAAACAATGCAATCTGTGCTAAAGATAATAAAAATGAAGTAGAAATCCGACGGTGCATGGTACGTCATCAATAATATCAAAAGCTTCTCTTTGTGGCACATTAGTGTAAAGAGATTCTACATCAAGAGTTACTAAAACAATATCAGTACTATAATGTTTAAAAGAGGACAAGATATCTATTACATGTGCTGAATCCTGTACATATGACCACATGTCGTTGACAAATGTGCGCAGAAAAAGATCCAAAAACTTTGAAATAGGTTCTAATACCGACCCAATAGCAGAAACGATTGGCCGTCCAGGTGGAGCAACCAGAGATTTGTGCACTTTAGGAATAATATATATTGTAGGGATCACTGGTGAATTCACGATGAGAAGGTCTCTTTCTTTCTTGGTTATATATCCTATCTCAAAAGCAGAACTGACAAGACTGTCAATACTTCTTTTGAGATCAGAAGTGGGATCTTTATCTAATCTCTGGTAGAATACCTGATCTTCTGTCTGTTTATTTCTTGTATGTAATACTCTTTATCTAATATAACAACTGCTCCTCCTTTGTCTGCGGGCTTAATTATAATCTGGTTGTTCTTTTGTAAAGATAAAATAGCTTTCCTCTCTCCTGAGATGATGTTGTGAAAGGAGGCTGACCTATCTTTCATAATTGTTTCAACTCGTGTGAGCACCACCTTTTCAAAGGATTCTATGATCGGGTCTGATTGCTGGTGATATGGTTGTGTGTACAAAGACAGTTCTATACATTCTCCCTATCCCCAGGAGTCCTGAGAGCCCATCAAAGTGGGCTATCATTCACCCTGGTGATATGGTTCTGTGTGCAAAGACAGTTCTATACATTCCCCCTATCCCCAGGAGTCCTGAGAGCCCATCAAAGTGGGCTATCATTCACCCTGGTGATATGGTTCTGTGTGTAAAGACAGTTCTATACATTCACCCTATCTCCAGGAGTCCTGAGAGCCCATCAAAGTGGGCTGTCAGGCACCCTGGTGATATGGTTCTGTGTGCCTAGACATTTGAATACATTCTCCCTATCCCCAGGAGTTGTGAGAGGCCATCAAAGTGGGCTATCACTCACCCTGGTGATATGGTTCTGTGTGCCTAAACAGTTCAATGCATTCTCCTTATCCCCAGGAGTCCTGAGACCTGCCTGAGGTGTACTGTCAGTCACCCTGTTGCTATGGTGTATGCAGCTGATGATGTGTGCTAGGACACCCAACCCCCAGGGGCCAGAGACCTGATTGCAATGGTGGGTATGTCATTCAGATATTGTGTTAGGTTATAACAGGTAGGTTGCACATCTCCCGTAGTCTGTGAGGTCAGCACCTCATCACACACTTCTTTGATGTATCCAGATGGTATGCTAGGTGCAGATGTGGATGTGTGTAACAGCACCCCACCCCCATGAGCTATGAGATCTGATTATAAAGGCCTGTAACAGAGCCATGTCCCCATAAATGTATGCTGAGTCAGGTCACACATCTGCCCACTTGCTACGAATCCCAAACCTTATTGCAGATGAACATTAATTATGGTGTTGGAAGGATACATGCACCTGTTGTGGTTGCACAGCGCAGACAGAAACCCTGACATGAGCACAGGTGGCAATAGCCTATTCTGGTGCAATGGCCCCTGCCCCTGTTGTTGGCAACCACACCTGCCGTAAGCATACAAGGCCCAGGTCATAGGAACATAACAACATAAGATAGCCCATACTGGGTCATTCACTCATCCTTCACGCCCAGTATGCTGTTTGCAACAGTGTCCAAACTAGGTTATACGTACCTAGCAGTATCCCCAAGAGAGACACGTTGCACAATGCTTGTAGTGGGTCAAGCATTGCTATCCTGGGCCTTGTAGAAACCCAAATGTCATGGCAGTGGCCCCTGGCAAGGTGAATAGGGCCACCCACATAATGTTCCATGTATGGACACAGCACCCATGATTGTTAGGATAATATTTTGCCAGTGTGGTTGGGTCCGAGGATGTGCGTAGATCATGACAACACAAATGTGTTCAACAGACCACATACGGGGTTAGGGGGGTTACCATGGACACCATCATTGGGAATCCAAATGTGGCATAGTCATGCAATGTCATGTAAGGAGGCCTCAGGGAACTGGAATGATGTGCTCAGGTTGCCAGGCACACTGCACATAGGTGTCACTGCACACATGTGCAGAGACACAGCTACGCATGCAGGTGGCACTGGGAACAGGTAATCGCCTGGAACAAGCAGGAAGTAGTCCTTACATGTGGGTATCATCGGTACTGACGGAACCTGCGTGGTAACGGTCTCCAGTGTCCAATAGGAAAGCTATTGGAAGCACCCCACAGCGCCTGTGTGCTGCCATCTTGCCTTTCCCAAATGGCACTCTCCAGTTCATTGTTTTCCACAGAGCCAGCAGGTCATTGTTCCTGCCATTGTTGAAAAACAGCTATTGTAGTGCCAATCCTGTGGCAGTGTCTGCCTGTTTTTCTTTACTGGTACCACTGGTCTTCTAATTTTTTTTTCTAAAAGGTCAGATTCCCCCACACAAAGAAACCTTTTTAACAAAAGAGCAACAGTCCCCTTTGTAGGTCTCCCCCCGGTTTGGCATTAGGCCCTAATCCCTCCTCCATCATGGAAAAGCACTCCTCGGCTGCAGAACATATGCTGATAATGTGCTGGTACCTTCTCAGTCACTGACAACCATGATTGGTGTCGCAAATGCTAATGGCCAGATCAATGCATGTCTGAATGTTTGGCCTGTGGGATGTTATCCAAGAGTGGTTGGCAGAACAGAGCAGCCAAGCTCGGTACCCTCTTTCCCGCCAATGTGCCCTCGATGGCAGCCATGTCGTCAAAGGCTTCCTCCTCCTCCCATGGATCTCAGGTAACCAAACACAAGTCTGTCCGTTCCTGAAAGGGTACATCCCCCTCAAAATATCGGACTGCCACTGGCATTGCCCTTGAGGAGCACGCTCGGGGCAAACAGCCCCAGTGGGAGTCCCTGGCCTCCAAAGGCACTTTGGGACTCCATGAAGTACTGGAGGCCTCAACCTGGTCTGACCACCTGGTGCTATGCTCTGGGGTACTGGCTTTGGCCAGTACTCAAACACAGACATCGTCAATGTTGATTGACCAGAGGATCGTGGCCATCGAACGCAGTCTGGCAGCTCTTCTTGTGGCATCAAAGACCTTGGTTCCACCCCAGACCCTGCAAAGTGCAGCACCGGTATGTGCAGCAATTGCAGGACTAGCATTGGCAAATGCACCAATGGTGCTGATGAGTACCGGTATCCACACACCGGTACCGTGTCACTCCGATACTGAGGCCAATTGGTACCGATACCTCACTTTACCTGAGCCTTCGTAGAGAAGATACATCCAATCTCCTGAGGGGTCTGATGACTCTGACAGCTCAGAGGGTAACAATGTACCTCTCCAGGACAAGCCTGCCTCTCCCAAGAGGAGAATGTCCCCTCCTCAGGATATGTCCTTCCTGGATCTCCACACACATGTAGTCAAGGCCCTCTCCATTTCATTAGTAACTCAATGTGATCACAGGCCATGGGAGACAGAGATTCACCAATATCACCAAACTCCATAGGAGGCAGACATCCTGCCAGTACATCAGATCTTAAGGAATCCTCTTTTGAGAATGTGGAAGATTCCTCTTACCACCTCTCCACATTCTCACATGTGCCTACTATGTATCGTGTGCCTCCGTTGCCTGGTTTGCAGAAAGGACACCTCCCTGATCACTCCATCATGGTGGAGTGTGCTAGGAGGAGAATTAAACGTTACAAACAACATGCCACCAACCCTCCTGGTAGGGAGTGTAAGACATCAGATGCCTTTGGTCGCTGTGTCGTCCAAACATTCATGCTCTCAGGCAGGACAGGTTCCTATATCATGTACATGGGAATGTTCCTGATGGAGGTCACACAAGATCTACATCTGGTAAGTCCGCATCTCGCAGATCACAGAGGTCACTACTATGTAGCACCTGTCAAGCATGCCCAGAACATTTCAAAAGTTGTGAACAGGGCATTTTTTGACTGTTTTCATGCAAAGGGAGAGTCTCTGCCATTGCTATTGGGGCAAGGAAACCTGGCTGGCTGCAAGCCTCTCACCTGGAACACTGGGTACAGGATAAACTGGCCAACACCCCCTGTAGTGGTGAAAACTGGTTTTTAAAAACCGGCAGGACAAGTATACCTTGACAAGGCTTTCAAATATTGTAGATCCTGCAAAGATGAGAGCCTTAGAAAAGCGCTTCCTCTCCAAAAAGAAAGGATACTATCAGTCCTATGCTCAGCAAGGACAACCTGCAGTACAAGCTGCTAGAAAGGGTCAACAAGCTACTAAGCAGAGAAAGCCGAGAGCTACTCTGCCTTAGCAGACCCAGCAGCCTCAGCCCCCACAGGGCCTTTGACTCCGTGATGGAGTACCTGCCCTTCCTGGCCCTCCAGGGAAAGCAACCGTCAACAATCCCAGGAAGATTAGGTCACCTCATCCACAGATGGAGGCAAATAACATCAGAACCCTGGACTGTGTCCATCATAGAAGAGGGTGCAGGCGTCATTCACATAGCCTGCCGCCTCCTACAATAGTAAGGACATTCAGTTTGCAAACGTCCCCCCAACTGAATCCTGAGGTAAAACATCTGATACCTCAAGGAGCAATGGAAGAGGTACCTCATCTCCAACAGGGTTCTGGGTTCCCCCCCCCACCAATTTCCTCATACCAACGGAAAAAGGAGGTCACAGATATATCTGACATTTCAGAGAACTGAACAAGTTCCTGTTCCAAAAGACATTCAAAATGATTTTTCTAGGAAACATACTTCCTGACCTACACAGGCAGAACTGCCTTTGTTCTCTAGATCACAAGGATGCGTACACCCATCTTCTCTGCCAACAAGCACAGCGAAAGTTCCTTTGGTCCCCCATCAAGGAAACCACTATCCAGAAAATGTTTTTCCTTCAGCCGTGCCTCAGCACCCTGAGTATTCACAAAGTGCATGTCTGTGGTAGCCGGTTTGGCAGTACCAGGGTAATTTGTTTGTGGCCTTACTTGGACGACTGCCTCATCCAGGCACAGTCACATACATATGCCCAGGCCTCTCTCTCTTACACAATGCATGGACTCCAATATCTAGGCCCTGTCAGAGATCTCGTGGAATCCTTTCTGACTCCCACGTAAACGCTGGAGCTCATAGGAGCAAGGCTAGATACCAGACTGCCAAAGACCTACCTGACTCTGCCTCGCTGTCCATGCATTGTGCAACGTGTTTGGACAGCACTACAAAAACCTCACCTCTCGCCTCGAAAGATGCATCAGCTGCTGGGTCACATGGCATCTACGGTGCATGTGGTCCCCTACGCTTGTCTCCACATGAGACCAGCCCAATGGGCCCTCTCTTCCCAGTGGACGCAAGCAACAGGCTGTCTCTCAGATGTGATAGTAAACTCAAACAGCCATACCCTGTCCCTGGACTGGTGGCGGTCAGCACAAAACCTGTTGGAGGGATCACCTTTCCTGCAAACCCCTCCTCAGATCCCACTAACAACAGCTGCCTCCAAAGTGGGGTGGGCTGCACATGTACTGGACACCTCCACCCAAGACACCTGGAATTGTCAGGAGAGTCATTTCCACATAAATCTGTTTGAGCTCTGAGCAGTTTGCCTGGCTCTTCATGTCTTCCATTCCCTTCTACAGGCCAATGGAATACTACTTTACGCAGACAATCAGGTAGCCATGGTCTATGTGAACAAACAAGGAGGAACAGGCTCTGTCCCTTTGCAACGAAGCTCTTCAACTGTGGTCGTTTGCCAGACAGCAGCAGATCCATCTCCTGCCAGTCCATCTCCCTGGCAATCAGAACTCTTAGCCATACAAACTCAGTCGTGTTCTGCTTCCACACAAATGGTCTCTACACATGAACCAACTCTGTAGAGTATTGCAACTCTGGGGAACTCAAGATTCATACCTCTTCGCAAGTCCATCATATGCCAAACCTACCCGGTTCTGTTCACGAATCCCAGCTCAGAGCTACCAAGCAAGGGATGCTGTCCTCCTCAACTGGGGGCAGGAATGTGCATTGTGTGTTGCACAGCTAGAACATGACATATGTATGTTTCCCTTGTGCTTCCCAATGCACAGGACATAGTTGTTGAAGCTCCTGGTGCTGTGGTGCATTGACAGGGGACTGTACATCAGCCAACATGCTGTGGGCTGGGGTAGGTGGAACTACAGCTATATTGTCTGTGCCAGCAGTCAGGGGGAACACATGTTCTCGGTGATCTTTCCTATTGTCCAGATGTTGTGGTTCACCTCTTTTCCCTGCACCTGCCTAAACCATATGTTGCTGTTGACACACGTATCCCCATGTGTTCCTATTCCAGTATGTCTTCAGCAACACTGTCTCTGGGACATGTCCAACAGAGCTTCATGTGTGTGGAGGTTGTAGGTTTATGGGTGGTGGCCTACACGTGCACCCTTCCCCGACATTGTACCATGAGCCAACACCAGGGTATCATAGCATTTCACAGGGCCTTTATGTGTACAAATCTCCACTTGTGGACATACAGGCCATATGCTACTGCTGGCACGTTGCCCTTTGCATACTGTGTGTGTGTGTTCTTGTGTAGGCTGTGTGATGATACAGTGTTCAGGCTTTTTACATTATCATGTGTTGTGAGAGGTCTGTACACCTGGGGGGGGGGGGTTGACTGTGCTATCTCTACCTTACAGGTGTTTACCGTGTAACCATTGTGGACATGTGTTGTGTGTTGGGAGCAGAACTGTGTCTTGTGTTCTGACATACCACTGTTGACCTGCTTTTTGTATCACAGATATCGGCGTGACATGGTGACATGGAGATTCTACATATTTTGCTGACATTGTGTCCCTTCACTGTGACCTGTTATGGCCTTTGAGTGGCTCAGAGGATCCAAGACATACACCTGATGCAAGCACAATGTAGTTTGCACCTTTGTTCTTTTGGTAATGACATCAGCCTTTACATGTTAATGAATTACTCTTTGTGTAATATACATTTCATGTTGGCTCTGTGTTCACGAACGCTGATGCACATAGGATGGAGCTCTGAAACGCTTGTGTCACATGGGCATGGACAGAAACATATCCATGTGATACCCGTGTGTATGCTTCCAATTCTAAATGTCCCCAACATGCAATGTTTATTGTGTTGTGATCATGTCATGTTTGCATGTGTGTCCCTTCATTATGTGCTTCTTAATGATTGACTCTCTGCAATTTGTGCTGATGTTGCAAGGCGCATACCAATACTTCTCCTCTTCTGACACAGGGCAGAGAACAAACCAGACACATCTATTACAGTGCATGTGGCATCGCCATCACCCACCTGTTGGGGGACAGAACACCATGGAACTTTCCCTGGAAAATGGTGCCATAGGATGTTTGACCTGTGCGAGTGTGACACATGCCTAGGATGGACAGTATTATTTTTGGATTGCTAAATATGGAAGACAACATCATGGCCAACTGACTGGAAAAGATCTGTGTTTATACCAATACTAAAGAAAGGTGATCCAACTGACTGTGGAAATTATCTCACAATCGCTCTGATCCCACATGCCAGAAAGATTCTACTGAAGATTATTCAAAAGAGACTACAACCATACCTGGAACAAGAACTACTTGAAGTGCAAGCAGGGTTCAGGAAAGGGCGAGGAACGAGAGACATCATTGCGGATGTGAGATGGCTCCTTGAAAAGACTAAAGAATACCAAAAGGATATCTATTTGTGCTTTATCGACTATAGCAAGGCTTTTGACTGTGTAAACCATGAGAAACTCTGGGCCACATTAAGAAGCATGGGTATACCAGAACACCTGATAGTTCTCTTGCGCAATCTGTACATTGATCAAGAAGCAACAGTTCGAACGGAACAAGGAGAAACAGAATGGTTTAAAATAAGCAAAGGTGTAAGACAAGGCTGCATACTTTCCCCCTACCTGTTTAATTTATATGCAGAACAAATCATCAGAGAAGCAGGATTGTATGAAGACAACAGAGTTGTGAAGATTGGTGGAAGAGTCATCAACAACCTTTCCTATGCTGATGATACCACATTATTGGCTGAAAGTGAAGATGATCTGAAACATTTGCTTCTCACAATCAAAGAACATAGTCTCAAAATGAGCCTGCACCTTAATGTAAAGAAGACAAAGATCATGACAACTGGCATAATCAAAAGGTTCATCGCTGAAGGAGAAGAAATTGATATTGTGAACAACTTTAACCTACTTGGATCAACTATCAATAAAGAAGCAACAAGAAATCAGACAACGCATTGCTCTTGGCAGAATGGCTATGAAAGACCTAGATAAGATTCTCAAGAGCAGAGATGTCTCTCTCCATACAAAGATTCGACTTCTTCAAGCCATGGTATTTTCAATAACATCATATGGATGTGAAAGCTGGACAGTGAAAAAGATAGGAAGAAAATTGATGCCTTTGAATTATGGTGCTGGCGGCGAATACTGTGTATACCATGGACTGCCCAAAGAACAAACCAGTCTGTACTAGAGGAGATCAAACCTAAGCTTTCTCTAGAAGCTCAGATGACAAGACTTCGACTTTCATAATTTGGACACATCATGCGAAGAGAGAGATCATTAGAGAAAGACATTATGCTTGGCAAGATAGAAGGTCAACGCAAAAGAGGAAGGCCATCAATGAGATGGATCGATACAATAACAGCAGCTACCGGTACCAGTCTGTCAACAATGAGCCGCCTGACTGAAGACCGAACACAATTTAGGATAGCTATCCAGAGGGTCGCCATGAGTCGACTCCGACTCGACGGCACTTAACAACAACATCTTTGCCCATGACAGACCTGTCCAACACACTGTTGCTGCCATGCTCTGGTTGGGATTCGTGCTCATCGCAGGAGACACACAGGACCTTTCATGTACTGTGGCATATTGGGATGTGACACTTGACTATGCATACCCAGGGTTGCAAGGATAGTCTTAACCTGACGTGTTGGATTGCAGATACGCTTTGGACTTTGCACACTGTGTACTGGTCCCCACGTGTGAATCAGGGACTGCCATTGTCACTGTATGTTGCACATTCCTCCACAGTTGTTTCTTTTGGACATGTGTGTGACATGGAACACAGGATATGCTCATCTGTTTGTTTCAGCACAAGCATACAGCCATACGTATGGCATAGGGGTAGCGATGGAGATGTCCTGTTGTCTATGTCCACCTAATCTCCACCTGGAGCTGATATAGGTTTTGCAACAACACCGCTTTAATGCACGCCAGCATCCTGGATTGATGTTTTCAATCAACAAGGGTCTTTGCGTGCATGTGTGGCATCACTGAATCATGTTGAAATATCAATGGTGCATGTGCATATGACTGACTATGTTGGGAAAACACAGCACGTGGCAATATGGCTTCTGTGTGTTTTACTGTAACATGTTTGCCCTTAATTTCCCTCTCTATATACTGTTTTTTGTGCTTGTTTACTGTACAGACATGCCGCTCAGCATTGATTTACAAACCTTGCATTGCATGTCTGCACAGTCCTATTTATCCCCTGAGGTGACGACACTCACATTGCCATGTTATATTTGGAGTGTCGCAGTATGAGTGTCCGTTGTCTTCCTTCAATTGTGCATTTCATGTACGGTGATATATGTGTACAGACACTGTCTACACACCAACCGGTGCAGGGGGACCTCCTGCATGGTGTTATCTCTGCATGTTTCTGCAGGTAGTTTTAATCTGAATTCTGTCTGTGTTCATGTGCCTCTGCTACCTGTTAGCATATCCTCATTGTGCATTTGATGATTGTTTAGGGTTACATTGTTGCACCTTGGATTCCTATATCAGGCATTATGTGATAGCTGTAACATTATTTTCAATCTGTGGTTCTAAAGTTACAGCGTTTCAACAACATATGCTGTTTTCATTTGTGTGCCTCCTGTGTTGCCAGATAGATATATTTTAGGGAACAGACCAGGATTGATGTGTGTTGGTCCCTCATCATGCACCGCCTACTGTCTACATGCACTCATATGTGAGTAACACATTTGAGGCGTGCGTCAGCATGTGGAGGGTGAGGGCCTAATGCATAATGCTGCACATTATGTCTCCTGCCCCTCATTTGTAGATGGTCCAGTGACCTTTCTGTCTTTCACCTTGGATCCACTCACCTTGATATTATGATGGTGGGATCTACACTATCTGTGAAGATGAACCCAAATAAACATATGTGTTTGATATACATTTGTCTCTGCTGCTGCTTGATCATGGTGACAAACTTGCAATACAATGTGTGCCTTTGAGACAGTCCTGACTCCTTGTGACCCAGAGACTCCAGGGTTTTCTTGTCAGTGTCACTGGAAGTAGATTGTCAGGTCTTTCTTCCAAACTAATGGAGGGTTACTTGACTTGCCCAAGGCCACATGGAGTGCTAGTGTGAATTGAGTCCTGGTTGTTTGGTGACCAAGCCAGTTTTCTAAACACTAGGCTACTCCTCCACTCTTTGATCACATTGACACTTGTATCTACTGATTTGCTGGTCATGTACATGACCCACCTGTGCTCACATCCTTGTACGGTGGCAGCTGTGTATCTGCCAGCCATTTGCCACATCACTGGGTATTACAGGTTCCCATACACACCCTCCCTTTGGGGTATTTTTTTTTGTGTTGTGCTCAGTGTGCTGTTTGGGGTAGTGGTTAGAGGCATGTGTTATAATGCCATAGTTTGCAGGTTTGATCCACACATGTGGTTTATCTTTTTCTTTTCTTTTGTGCTAACTGGACCATTAGGTACCAGCAGGTTCATCACCTCTACACACACCCTTCCCTCTCTTCACTGTACACCAAGGTGTGCCCTCTGTGCTGCCTAGCCATCAGATATTATCTGTTACATAGGTCTCTTTCTTTATGGTGTTTACATGGCAATGCACTTGGGGGGTTTGTATTGCTGTGGTTCAGCTGGTGTGTGGTACACCTGTTTGTATGTTGAATTCTCTCCTGTCCTGTTCCAGATTTTTCACCAGCTCCACAGAACATCCTCTGCTGCCCTTGGGGTTTAGTTTCTTTCCTCTTTTGCATGCTGTATCCACTGCATAACATTTCATTGTGTGTGTGCATGTGTCTCTGGTCCCAATTACAGACTGTGATGTGATCTGTACACAGCAGATCTGCATGTGCATTTGGTCATGGTTACTGTTGGGGGTTTGCCTGTCCTGACAGCCAGCAGGCGTCTTGTGTGATGCCCTGCACTATTTCTGTATGCAGCCTTTGCTAATGAGCTCACATTGGTGGTGTGGCCTACCGGTTTGTGCATTGCCATTTGTGGTAGTGGTTATAGGTGTGATTCCTCTCTGTTCTCTTTCATTTGTATGCTTGTCCTGCAGAACTAGTTTTCATTCGTGTGACAGTCATATCTGTGCAGATCTGTGCTGTGAGCACATTGTACCCTCATCAGAGTTGTGGACCATCCTTCTGCCCATCTTCTGTCTGCCAGCTGTGTGCCATCCTACCCTGATGTGCATGCTGCTACCCCACGTCCTGCACTCCTACACATTCCTGCATTGCAGCCCTCCCTGGTTGCCTCTCCTGTGTGTGCTCTGCATAGCACTGCTATTCCACTGTCATCCTGATATTTCACCTATCCTGCCATTTCTGGCTCCTCTGCTGCACACATCTTCCCATCCTCTGTCACACACTGTCATTATAGCATGGTACATTACCATCACTCTGTGCATAGCTACAGCTGCCCCCGATATGTTTGTCCATTTTTCTAGCTGCCACATGGGCTGCAGCTGATTTGTGTGGTCCATCAGCTCTGATCTATGTCCTTCTTTTACTTATGCATTGTCTTTCCTTTCTGCTCTGTGCAGTGTTTGGGTTACGTGTGTGTTTGCCACATACCTCTCTTGCCCTTCAAATTGGAGGACCTTACTGCTCTTGGCCAACGTTTTTGGGTTCACCTATACATCCTTGGGGCATCTTATGCCACACCTTCTATTCAGGCAGCTTATGAGGTGCCTACTATGGTGCCTTGGGAGTTGGCAACCTTTCAACATGGCCTCTGGGGAACATTATAACTCGCCTTTGCTGACGTGGTTGTTTAGGATGTGCCTTCTGGTGCACCCTAAAGGGTGTATTAATATATGGCACTGGGGAGGGGTTCTTTTTAGATGGCAGCACAGATTGTTGTACAGTTGCCAGCAGAAAAAGGAACTACCTCAGCCAACCTGATTCATTAGGTACACTGGGGATTTCAACTCATGGCCCCTGCACCATCAGTCAGTGTCTTAACCATTGTGCTACACTGCTGTTCCTCCTTGCATGTCAGGGCACCTACTTAACATTTCCATGCGTTAAAATGCACAGTTCTGCCATCAAAAACAGTGCTATGACCTTGCGGGGCCTCATACGGCACCCTATAAAGCGCACTATAAGGAACATTCTAGGGTGCCTGGGCGAACAGTGCACTTTATAGTATGCCCTCTGGAGTGCCTTATAGGGCGGCTGATGCGGCACCTTATGTTACAGCACTTTGAGAGTGTGTTTGCTAGCAGCACTAATTAAAACAATATTAAATTGCCTCATAATGCAATACTACAATAACAGGTAGTGCCTCATTCATTGGGCACAGTGGGGAATTGAAACCATGACCCCTGCACCATCAGTCAGTGTCTTAACCATTGTGCTACACGGCCACTTCTCCTTGCTTGTCAGTGCACCTACTTAACATTTCCATGCGTTAAAATGCACAGTGCTGCCATCAAAAACAGTGCTATGACCTTGTCGTGCCTCATAGGGCACCCTGTAGGGCGCCCTATCGGCCACCCTTTGAGCAACATTGTAGGGTGCCGTGGCGGACAGTGCACTTTAAAATGTGCCCTCTGGGGTGCCTTATGCAGCACCTTATGTTACAGCGCTTTGAGAGTGCGTTTGCTATCAGCAGTAATTAAAATAAAATTAAAAAGCCTCATAATGCAATATTACATATAACAGGTAGTGCCTCAGCCAGCCTTATTCATTGGGCACAGTGGGGGATTGAGTCCATGACCTCTGCACCATCTGTCAGTGTCTTCACCATTGTGCTGCAGCCCTGTTCCTCTGTTTGGCCATCAGCGCGCCTGCTTATGCTTCCCGCGCATGTTTCTTGTGCGCTAATGTGCGTGGTGCACATGAGCGCGCAGCGCACAAGAGCGCTTGATAATCCCGGTTTCCTAGGTTAAGACTGAAGTGCCCACTCCTTATATGGCATCCTGCACACTAGCGCCGGGCGCACATTAGGATGGTTTAGTAAACATACCCCTTAGGGGTATGTTTACTAAAACCCTGCTAATGTGCGGGCCACGGTAGTGTGCGGGTGCCATATAAGGAGTGGACGTTCCAGGCTGAAAAAGAAAATCCAGAATTTCCATATGTGCTAAGGTGCGCGGCGCCCATGTGCGCCCGGCACATTAGCACATGAGATAGCTGCGCGTGAGGCATAAGTGGCGCGTTGATGTGCAAGCAGGAGAGCAGAGCAGAGCCACAGCACAATGGTTAAGACACTAACCTATGGTGCAGAGGTCAGTGGTTCAATCCCCCACAGTGCCCAATGAAAACATCTGACTGAGGTGTTATTTTAGGAGGCATATAAATAATGGGCGGCATAAGGTGGAGCGCTGATTTGGGTATAAGGCGGCGCGCTAATGTTTTTGGAGGCATTTTAATACTAGGCGGCATAAGTGGCGCGCTGATGCTCAAGCAGAAGAGCAGAGCCATAGCACAATGGTTAGAGCACTGACCAATGATGCAGGGATCAGGAGTTCAACCCCCCACAGTGCTCAATGTAGACAGCTGGCTGAGGTGTTACTTTAGGAGGTAGTCTAATATTGTGTGGCATAAGACGGCGTGCTGATGGGCATTAGGTGTCGTGCTATTGATTTAGGAGGCTTTTTAATATTGGGCGGCATAAGGCGGCGCGCTAATGTGCAAGCACAAAAACAGAACCACAGCACAATGGTTAAGACACTGACCAATGGTGCAGGAATCAAGAGTTCAATCCCCCCAATGAACAAGGCTGACTGAGGCATTACATATTTTGGGAAAGATTGCTTTTGGAGTCATTTTATGTTTATTTTAATTATCACTACTAGCAAACGCACTCTCAAAGTGTGTTAACATAAGGCGCACTATAAGGCACATTTTAAAGTGCACTGTCCGCCAAGGCACCCTAGAATGTTGCTTATAGGGCGCTTTAGAGGGTGCCGTATGAGGTATCACAAGGTCAGAGTACTGTTTTTTATGGCAGCACTGTGCAGTTTAAGGAATGAAAAGCATAAGTAGGTGCGCTGAGAGGCAATGAGGAGCAGCAGTCCAGCACAATGGTTAAGGCACTGACTGCTGATACAGGGGTCAAGAGTTGGCTCCCCAGGGTGCCTAATACGTAGGGCTGGCTGTGGCATCAGCTTTGCAATGTACATATTTTTTCCTGCAGCACTTTATTTTTATTTTATTAATTGCTGCCAGCAAACACGCCCTCACGTGCCGTAAGTGAAGGTGCCGTATAAGGCACCCTATAAGGCACTCCATGGGGCACATTATAAAGTGCACCGTCCGCCACGGCACCCTAAAGTGTTCCCTATAGGGCACCCTATAAGTTGCATCACAGGATAATGTATAGTGCACCTTATATGGACGGGAACCATAAGGTGCCCTATAGGGCGCCCTATAAAGCACCCTCAGAGGCACCTTATGGGTACAGTACGCTGAGGGTGTTTTTGCTGGCAGCAAAAATGTACATTACAAAGAGTTAATGCTTTGGGCAGCCTTATCAAATGATCCCGCTGTGGCTTTGAACCCATGACTTCTGGTTTCACAGGCAATGAAGTAACCATTGGGCTACAGCTCTATAGCTACTGGCAAGTGCCTGGCTGGCTGCAGAGAGCCTGCATGTCACCACACAGACAGTCTGTTGTGGTCACCAGGATAGGGTTAGCACACCAGTACCCATGATGCACTGCACATGCAAATCAGCTGTCCACAGATGAACACAGGATGGGGTATGCACCCCCAAAACACATCGGCCTGGTAGGGGGAACTGACCATGTGCACCCCCACAGCACCTCGGCCTGTTAGGGGGTACTGACCGTGTGTTTTACTGGCACAGAGTAGCTACACACCACCACATTGTGCGGGTACTGTGCTCACCTTGAAGGTGCAATGAGGCACCCACGACCAGGTCCACAACACCTCCCATGGCTGAAAGAGGCCATGCCGGAGGTTAATGTGTGAGTTAGGTAGTTTCTGCACAAACACCTTGGATATCTCTGTCTGTTTCAGTCAGGTGTAGCCCCCCCCCTGGACCATGCACCTCCACCAGGGCCAAGGATAGCAAACAGGGTCTCCCATCAATAGATCCACATTCTACCTCCCTGCAAAAGTGGCAGTAGAGGGAACCATCAACCCCAGTCCTGCTGAGGAACAGACACCCCCACAGGGCAGTCAATGCAGCTCTATACACCTCCATAACACAATAGCAGACAGACATTAGGCCTGGATATGGTAAGCTGCACCCCACCACTATCTGATATTCTCCTGCAGCAAGTCATCAGCCACTGAACCCTGCAAGCCACTCCATCAAGACACATACCAGCTACAAACAGTCTGCTAGTTAGTTCATAGTGCATGTTCCCAGTAGAGATGCATACACCCAGAACTGGGATGTCAGCATACACAGCAGGCAGATAAATCAGTGACTGGGCCCTAAAAGAAAACCCATATCTATCACATGAGAGAAATACTATATAGCACTATGGGGGTGCCTAGCCATGCTGTGGTCACTGCACAGTCAGGGTGAGAGTGATCTCTCAGCAGGACATACTGAGGTCACCCTGTCTGTGTAGGTGGTGGCCGGGCACTAAAATGTCCCAGTCAGTGCTCTATGCCCTGTGCAGATGCACCCTGGCCAGGCCACCCTGTCCAGCCTATACCCATGGTACCTTGCTCCTCATTATGCACATTGGCAGCCCAATACTGGCAACATTGCTGGCAGTGTGGGCTGTGGAAGGTGTTTGCAGCCACCACACACTGGATAGACAGACAGCCACCCCCACACCTATGCCAGCATTGTGCTACTATAGAGGAGTTCAGCAGCCATACCCACCACACCAGTCCTGGGCACAGTACAGGCATGGATATGGTACGCAATACTGTTGGGGGTCACTCCCCAGGGGGGTAAACACTGTCAGAGACCAGACCTGCAGCACACACCGCAGACATCAGAATGATTGTTATGGTGGAGCTCAATGAGCAAAATGTGCTTAACGTAGGACTTGCTATCTGCCAGTTATCATAGGAAACGTTTGTTAGCTGTGTACCATATACCCAGGTGTAGGGTGGCATTGCTAAGGTATGCAAGTGCTAGTATTGAGAGATACAGGCAGGGCCCAATGTCCTGCCTCTCCAGGAGGCATTGGCCAATGGGGCCTGTGGGTGTGTGTGTGGGTGTGTCTGGCCCTGTTGGCTGCTGCTTTTCATATTGATGGCTGCTGCTTTATGGCAGAGTTTCCCAACTCCAGTCCTGGTGTTCCAGACACTGTTGGGGTTTTCATGCTGTCCCTCATAAATATGCATGAGCTACTTCTGCATACCATGGGGGTGGTGCATAGATATGCAGCACAGGCATCTTTATTAGAGGCAGCATGGAACCTGAATGGTGTGGGGCCCTCCAGGACTGCATTTGGGAGACTCTGCTCTAGGTAATGCGCCTGTTTATGGTGTCTGTGTTTGGTGTGGTAAAATATAGGCGTATTAACCATGCATATGTTCTCAGCAATAAAGGTTTGTCCTTACTATCACGGTTTAGTTGTGGGAAAAATATGTGGACAGGATTGGCAGTAGCCCCAGTTGGCCTTTGAACCTGTGACCTTCTGTTCTTGCACACACTGTCTGTGTGCACTGCACCACCATGTTGCCACAGATATGCTGTGTTCCCTGGGGAGTCCATGACTGTACATCCAACGGAGCCTGTCTGTTGCGGTGGATGGTGCCAGCATGCACAGGCCTAGGCCACTGTCTGCTGTGGCTTGCAGCCACTGCCCCCTCCACCACCTGTACCCTTCTGCCAACATGCAGACATGTCCTTATCTGGGGAAAGCATATGACCTGATTGAGTTGTGGCACTCCAAGACTGCATTTGGGGTACTCGGCTGTAGGTAATGCCCATTGTTATGGTTTATGTGCGGTGTAGGGTAAAATATGGTTGCTTGAACCATGCTTATGTTCTCTGCAATAAAGGAGTGTCTTTACTATCACTGTTTAGTGGTGGGTAAAACTATGGGGACTGGTTGACAGGAGCCCCAGCTGGGATTTGAACCTGTGACCCTCTGGTCTTACAGGTTCTGGCTTGTCTGCTACACCACACTGTGGCCACAGAGACAATGCAGTCCCTGGAGATAGGAAACCTGGCCGGACGAGTCAGAAACCCTGCTCTGCACAATTTTACTGTGGGCTCATTTACCTTGTATGGAGACAAAAGGGCAAATAAACCTCATAAATGACATCGAAGAAAGGGGAAAAATACAGTGCCCAAGCTGGGTAATAGTGACATCAATAGGCAACATTAAAAAACTCTCCCAGGAAAGCTCCAAAAAAAGGAATTGTTTTTTGGAAGGGTCTAAGGAGCGTAGACCCTTCCAAAAATCATTTCTTTTTTTTTGGAGCTTTCCTGGGAGTGTTTTTTATTGTTGCCCATTGCTATCACTATTGCCCAGCTGAATTATAATTTTTAAAATTTTTGTTGTGGTCATTTTCATGTTTTATTTGAGATTTTGTTCTGTGCACATGTATCACACTGCTCACGTTTTGTTGTTTTCCCTGGTTTTGCTGTACATTGCTGACGGAAATGGTTTCTCTTCCCTTTAAATGGGCTCTAACGCGAGGTTTTCACTCGCGGTATTTTTTTTTCCGAAATTCAGCCCCGCTCCTGTGCGGGAAGCCTCTCCCCTCCCACTCTCCACCCATTGACCCCGTCCCTCTGCCCCTCGGGAGCCTTCCTCCACCCTCCGTAAGTCTTTCCACGCCTCTCTCGCACAGTAGCGGGCCGCGCACATGAGCGGGCCCGTTAGTGTGACGCGCACGTGTGCGGGGCACAAAAACACACTATTAGCATGCGCTAAGGTACCTTAGCGCACGCACAAGTGCGCCCCGCACAATTGTGCAGTTTAGTAAACATACCCCTTAGTGTTTTAAATGAACACAACGTTGTGTTTGTATCAATTTTAATTTTCAGCTGGATTCCCACTGTAGGAATGTCAATGATGAAGTAGTTCTTTCATTTGTACGAAGAGGTATTTACCAATTTACAGTTGTTTGTCACGTTCCAGAGCTCTTCTCCTCTAAGGTCTGATATTAATGTATATATGAGTCATGTGCAATTGTTCAATGGTTGAGATATAGGTGGTGTATTATGGTTTTTGCTAATTTATTTATTAATTTTATCCACACTTTTCACTCTTATTTATATCATATGGGTTAAGGTTTTATTTTTATTTATGTTTGCTGTGTTTATTATTATACATTAATATTTTTATGCATTCATATTTATGTTTATGATATCATCTGTTCTTTTATGTATTTGATATATTTTTTATGTATTTATTGCTAAATGATTTATATGTTTATGTTTTTAGCTTTTATCTGCCTGATCAGCCCCTGACGAAGTGTGCGAAACACGGCCTGTGTCGGGTTGGCAATAAGAATAAATTAATAAATTCTGCTTTTATAATCACGCTCTGTACTGGGTTCGTTGCTTTACGTGATTATTTGCCTTTTTGTGGTAGTAATAGCTGGTATCCACTACTCTCACCATAATTTCTACCTACCGGTAGCATCTTCGATCGTAAGCTCTTTAAGACAGGGACTTTTCCCTGTGGCTTGCTAATATTTCTGATTATTTCCCTCTTTCACCCCTGTTCCCTTTCTCCTGTCCAGCAGCCAGACCTCTTTCCCTTCCCATCATCTCCCTCCTCCCCTCTTCCAAACTGGCTGATCCTTAATATTGCATGGCTCCAAATCCTCCTTCCAGCAGCAGCTCCCAAGTCAACAGAGCTGTCCTTCAGTCTCTTCTTTAATGCTTTTGTCACAGCTTCTATAAGCATGGTCTTCTGTAGCAGGCAGATTCCAAAGCTCACACCTCCTAGATACGGTTGTGTCTTCCCATCATCGGCACTGTTTTACTACTTTGTTTATGGGTGGGAGGTGGAGGTGGCAAGGGTTAGGAAGATCAGATTGGTCACTGGAGAGAAAGGAAAGAACGATTTGCTTTCTCTTCTCCCAGATTGACATAAAATCCTCTCCCTCTCCCTTTCACAATCCCTGTCACACACACACACACACACACATATATATACTCTCTTTATCACTCCTCCTTCTGGGCCTGATGCCACCATTCTCAACCTTCCCATCTGTTCAGTAGTAATGATGTGCCTTTGAGTCAGTCTTGACTCCTGGTGACCCAGAAGCTCCTGGGTTTTCTTGGCAGTGTTACCAGAAGTAGATTCAATATGCAAAAAAACCTCTGCACTGCACCTTGAAAGTATACAACGTAACTTTCCTAAGACTTGATACAATTTCATTAATCAAGTAATGTTTTCAATTTCAATTACAAAACACTTTTGAATTAATAGCAGAAGGTCTCAGCATATATGGGCAGCCATTAGACTATCACTTTATCATCTGATGGACTCACAGCCCTTTTAACATCAACGACCTTTTTTTTAAGAAACTGCTACCAAAAGCATATGTAAAAAATTAGTTTGGAGAATGGTTCAAAAACTGTTGTTAGTTTAAAAGAATAAGTGCTTAACTTTCGAAGAGGACTTCAACTTGAAATTTCCAAACGCTGACAGACGCGCCATTTAGTGCGTTTCACCTTCACAGGTTTCGTCAGGGGAATCTTGTAAAGCACTCAAACCCTGAAGATCCACTTTCTCTCACAAACGATTTCCTTTTTAATCCGCTTTTGTCCCTTTCTACTCATCTTTCCTTCCAGTTCTCTCATTTTAATTCTTCTAACCCTCCCATCCCTTCCTCCTTCTCCACTCTTCCTCTTTTCTTGATTTTCTCTATCTTCTCATAGCTCTTATGATATCATAACTCTTCCCTTGGCTTTTCTTGTAGGAAACCAGTTAGAAATATTCTTATACAGGGACTAGGGCAAGTGATAAGCTTGTCACAGCAATTAATGCACCCAATCTGTTTCTAGAAAAAGGGCATTGCACAAAAATACTATTTGAACATTAGGGTACTTCGGGACTTTGAGGTCACAAATGGAAGAACACAAATAATGCACGTTTGGGACCAACATTGAGCTTGTCAGAAGTAGTAGAGGGGTTCTCCCACACAAAGTCAGCACACTAGGCAGCACTGCTATGAGCTATGAAAGCTAACAGTGTGATTACAGAGGATCTGAGTGTGGCAATCATACATAGGTTAGAGGCCATGCAATATGAACCACATGATAGGTAGGAGCCAACACAATATGGGGAACACTGCAATTCTGCCCAAATATTAAAAAAAAAGACTTATGTAGTTAGCATTGACATTGAATGTACAAGTCTTTAAATGTCAAACTCATACTGAATATAGACCAAATGCAGTATTAATGCATTCCTCCTCTATCTCAGTTGCAAGCAAGAACTGAGTTGTGGTTCTCATTCCTCTGGGACATTTTTCTAAATGAAATGGCATCGCATCAATCACTTAAATTAGTCCTGACTGGAGATCAAACATTAAAGGCAATTAAGTTTTTATATTAAATGTGCTTTGACTTCATCTTAGAAATGTACAAAAATATTAAAAGAAAAAGGAAACGTTGTGAATACTAGGCTTTTTCCTTTTGCCAGCATCATCTAGAACAGGGAGTCTCATACTAATCATTGGGATACAGCCAGCCAGTCAGGTTTCAGGATAACCACAATGAATATGCATGAAAGAGATTTGCATGCTCTGCCTCCAGTGTATAGAAATCCCTCTCATGCATATTCATTGTGGTTATCCTGAAAACCTGACTGACTAGGTGTATCCAGAGGACTAAGTTGAGAACACTTGGGGTTATGTTTACTAAACCGTCTTAACGTGCGCTCTCCCACGTTATCGCACGATAAGGCACCTTATCATGCGATAATGGCGCCTTATCATGCAATAAGGTGCCTTAGTGCGCGTTAACACGCGCTAAGCCGCAAACGAGCGCTGAAGGCGGAGAAAGGCTCCCGGAGGGCGGAGGAAGGCTCCCCAGGGGCGGAGAGAGAGGGCCAATGGGCGTAGAGTACGAGGGGAGAGGCTCCCTGCACACTAATGCTGTGAAATCCGAGGTTGAAAACTAACGCCAGTGAAACCCTGGCGTTAGAGCTGATTTAAAGGGAAAAGAAACCATTTCCATCAGCAATGTACAGCAAAACCAGGGAAACCTACAAAAAAGTGATGTGTGATACATGTGCACGGAACAAAAGGGCAAAGAAACAGTGAAAATGACCCGAAGAAAATGTAAATAAAACATAACCAAGCTGGGCAACAGTGATATCAATGGGAAACATCAAAAAACACACCCAAGAAAGCTCCAAAAAAAAGATATGAATTTTGGAAGGGTCTATACACTGTCCCCATACAAGGTGAATGAGCCCACAGTGAAACTGTGCTGATCAGGGTTTTCCTCTCCATTGGACAGGTTTCCTATGGTGTGCACATGTTCCACAACAGCAGGGCGGGCATGTTGGAATGGGCAACTGGACAGATGCTGGAAAAGGGGACACAGAGGGCAGCAGGCGACACATGCTGTGGTGCAGCTGGGGCACAGTGCAGACTAGGGTAATGCCTAGCTGGCCCATAGGAATGCTGAAAGAGTAGAGCAGCCAGACAGCAACTGCTGAGGGCCGAAAATGGGCAAGAGTGTGCTTCCAACAATGTCACAGGGAATAGTACCCAGCAGGTACCTCCAATGGCACAGAACATTGGCAGGCGGTGCTGGGGGAAAGCGTGGACAGCTATGCAGGCACCCCTACCCCAGAACCCGCACCATAGGCAGCCGCCTACCCGCCCACTGGATGGCCTGAGACTGCGCAGCACCAGCACCACCAGCAGAAGGGCATGTCAGCATGGTGGCAGAGGGGTACTGGTGGTGGAGGGGGCAGTGGCAGCTGCCCAGATCAGACCATTAAAAAAAGGATACGTTCAATGTTATCAAACTACGGGAACGTTAGGTTTCTAAAGTACATTCAAAACATACAACATTTAACTAGCGAAAAAACTGGTCTAAGGACTTTAGCCACCAAGAGGCAAACGTCTACTGATATGGTGACTTGGAACATCAATGACCTTCTCTTAGACTTTTCGCCATTAATATGTTGTTTTATTAATTTAATTAAACAATCACCCTCATCACAAAAGCTAATTAACTGGTAAACACTTCCATGCGCGGCGTCTGAATTGACTTATAAGATGTCTACTGGTGCTGGGCGATGCAAGTAGCCAGCATAGTTTAAAAAAGTCTAAACAGGTTTGAAGGAGTGTAGACGTGGGCAGCATTGGTAGTAAGTAAGGGATTTTTTTTTTTTTAATTTTAAAGTTTTGTAGTTTGGGTGAGCTTGGGAAGGGGGTAGTAATGTAATGTGTTTATGTTTTTGTTTCAATTGTAGAACTTGATGGGTGAGATCTCCTGATGAAACTGTGGCTGTGAAACGCCTCAGTGGTGCCCAGGTAGAGCGTTGAGATCCTCACGGAGTTGAGCTTCAATTGAAAATTAGTCCTCATCCCCATGAAAGCTAAGTGGTGGATTAGCGTCTTCTACGCATATGATTTTGAGCTCTAAAGGTTTAGCTGCACAGTATGGAGTAAAGGATTGAAGTTGGTACTCTACTGTGCTATTGCTGGAAGTGTTTACCAGTTAATTAGCTTTCGTGATGAGTGTGATTGTTTAATTAAATTAATAAAACAACATATTAACGGCGAAAAGTCTAAGAGAAGGTCATTGATGTTCCAAGTCACCATATCAGTAGACGTTTGTCTCTTGGTGGCTAAAGTTCTGAGACCAGTTTTTTCGCTAGTTAAATGTTGTATGTTTTGAATGTACTTTAGAAACCTAACGTTCCCGTAGTTTGATAACATTGAACGTATCCTTTTTTGAGTGATATATACACGTTCAGAGACAGACCATATTTTGCAGAGCAGACCATGGCCTAGCACTATTTAGGTGGGTGCCGTGCACTGCAACAGACAGGCTCTGTCTGACAAACAGTCATGGTATCTCCAGGGAATACACCATGTCTGTGGCAACACGGTGGTGCAGTGAACACAGCCAGTGTGTTCAGAAGCAGAAGGTCACAGGTTTAAGTCCCAGCTGTGGTTCCTGCCAACCCAGTCCTCATATTTTACCCACTACTAAAACGTGCTAATACAGACAGAACCTTTATTGCAGATAACAGAAACATGCCTAATAAACCTACATTTTACCCTACAGAGCACAGACACCATAAACATGCACATTACCTAGAAAAGAGTCTCCCAAATGCAGTCCTGGAGGGTCAAACACCATTCAGGTTCCATGCTGCCTCTAATAAACACAGCTGTGCTGCATGTCTATGCACCGCCCCCATGGTATGCAGATGTATCTCATGCATATTCATTAGGGACAGCATGAAAACCCGAACAGTGTTTGGCCCACCAGGACTGGAGTTGGGAACCTCTGCCCTAGAGCAGCGGCCAACAGGGGCAGACACACCCTCACCCACAGGCTCCATTATCCAAAGCCTCCTGGAGAGGCAGGATGTTGGGCCCTGCGTGCATCTCCCAATACTAGCACTTGCATACCTTAGCAATGCCACCCTAAACCTGGGAATATTGTACACATCTATCAAACGGTTGCTATGATTACTGGCAGATAGCAATTCCTAAGTTAAGCACAATTTGCTGATTGAGCTGCATCATAGCAATCTTTCTGCTGTCTGTGGAGTGTGCTTCAGGGCTGATGTCTGACAGTGTTTACCACCCTGGGGAGTGACCCCAACAGTATTGCGTACCATAACCATGCCTGCACTGTGCCCAGGACTGGTGCGGTGGCCAGAGCTGCCAAGAGCCTCTATATTTGCACAATGCTGGCATAGGTGTGGGAGCGTGTGTTTGTCTATCCAGTGTGTGGTGTCTGCCAACACCTTCCTCAGTGCACACTGTTACCAGTGTAAGCCTGCCAATGTGCATAATGAGGAGCAAGGTACCATGGGTATAGCCCAGACAGGGTGGACTGGCCAGGATGCATCTGCACAGGGCATAGGGCAATGGCTCGGACATTGTAGTGCCTGACAACCACCTGCATGGACAGGGTGGCCACAGCATGTCCTGCTGGGAGGTCACTCTCACCCTGACTGAGCAGTGACTACAGCATGGCTAGGTTCCCCCATAGTGCTATGCAGTGTTTTTCTCATGTGATGTCTATGGTTTCCTTTTGGGGACCAATCACTGATTTATCTGCTTGGTGTGTATGCTGACATCCTAGTTCTGGGTACATGCATTTCTTCCAGAAATCTGCACTATGGACTAGCTGGCAGACTGTCTGCAGCTAGTATGTGTCTGTATAGAACATTTTGCGGTGCCAGCTGCTGGAGAATGTCTGCCTTGCCTTATGGATTTGTATAGATCGGCATTGCCTGCCCTGTATGTTGTCTGTTCCCCAGCAGAACTTGGGTTGATGGTCCTCTCTACTGCCACCATTGCGAGGAGGTAGAGTGTGGCTCTGTTGTTGGGAGATCCTGTTTCCCACCCTGAGCTACAGAGAGTGGGTTGGGTGATGGTACATAATCCACCTATGGGTCCAAATACCCCCCCCCCCTTTTCACCTCATCATGGGACCATGGTACCAACGCAGGATATGCACTATTTTGGGTGCATCATAACCCATAAGGGCTAAACATGACTGAGAAATACAGATGTGTCAGCAGAGGCTACATAATCACACATACTAGCACTGACGGGGACCTGCAACATAGCCTATTTTAGCCATGAAAGGTGCTGTGGACCTGGTGCTGGATGCCCCACCTCACCCTCAGGGTGAGCACAGTAGCCGCACAATGTGACGGTCTATAGCTACTCTGTGCCAGTAATATACACGGTCAGTACCCCCTACCAGGCTGAGGTGCTATGGGGGTGCACACGGTCAGTTCCCCCTACCAGGCCGAGGTGCTGTGGGGGTGCATACCCTATCTTGTGATCATCTGTAGACTGCTGATTTGCATGTGCAGTGCATCATGGGTATGGGTGGGTTAACCCTATCCTGGTAACCACAGCAGACTGTTTGTGTGGTGACATGCAGTCCTTCTGTAGCCAACCAGGGGCTTGTTAATAGCTGTAGCCCACTGGTTACTTCACTGCCTGTGAAGCCAGAGGTCATGGGGTCAAACCCACAGTGGGGTTATTTGATAGGGCTATCCAGAGCATTGTCATTTTTTAATGTACATTAGTGCTGCCAGCAAAAACACCCTCAGAGTACTGTAACCATAAGGTGCCTCAGAAGGCGCTTTATAGGGTGCCCTATAAAGTGCCTTCTGAGGCACCTTATGGTTACTGTCCATATAAAGTGCCTTATAAGTTGTCTTATGGAGCGCCTTATATGGTGCCCTATAGGGGACATTATAGGGTGCCGTGGCAGACAGTGCACTTTGTAATGTGCTCTATGGAGTGCCTTATAGGGTGCCTTATGTGGCACCTTAGGTTATGGCACATGAGGGTGTGTTTGCTGGCAGCAATAATTGACATACAAATAAAATGCCTCAAGAAACAATACTTACATGTTAAAGCTGATGCCTCAGCCTGCCTTATGCATTAGGTACACTGGGGGATCAAACTCATGACTCCTGTATCATCTGTCAGTGTACTAACCATTGTACTACACCTCTGTTCCTGTGTTTGTATGTCTGGGCGCCTACTTAAGATTACCGCGCGTTAACGCGCTTAGCGGTGCTTAGCCCGTTAATGTGCGCAGCAGCGCACGTTATCGCGCGATAATCCCATTTTGCTACTTTAAGACTGAAACGCCCACTCCTTTTATGGCAGCCTGCACACTATCGCCGGGCGCACATTAAGACGGTTTAGTAAACATACCCCTTGGTCTAGAAGCAGGGAAATCCTGGATTCTATATAGGGAGATCTATTCCAGCAACTAGTTATGGAGCCCATGTGAGAGGGGGGTCCATACTAGACCTGATGCTTACAAAAATTGAGAGTGTTTATAATATTATAGTGGGTGATCATATGGGATTCAGTGATCACCAGATAATGTGATTCAGTATCAGGACATGGTTAGAGATGGTTCATTCAAAAATGAAAGTCTAAACTTCAGGAAAAAATTGTCAAGATGGAGGAATGAGAACATCTGGGGGAAATAAAAAAGTAATGTACAAAAATGAAAGGCATTATTTTAAGAGCAACAGATCTTTTTTTAGCAAAATAATTAAATGTAAGAGAAAAAGGAGGCCATTCTGATTCATCAAAGAAATATATGAAAAGAGAAAAGAGAGGTTAGCTGTTATAAAGTACACAAGATCATAGAAAGAGGAAGGCAAGCAACAATATCTGGAAAAGCTAAAAGAGGCTGGGAAAGTAGTCAGGAAAGGAAAGATGTAAGTGGAAGAAAATATATACAATACAGTAAAATGGGAAAGATTTTTTTTAGATTTATCAGTGCTAAGATGAAGTGTAAAAATGCTATTATCAGACTCAAGGGGAGGAATATGTAGAAGCTGAGGAGGATAAAGTGGAATTGCTTAACAAATATTTCAGTTCTTGTTCACAGATGGAGGGCTGAGAGTGGGATTTTAGAAAACACATATAAATAAGAATAGAAGTGAGGCAGAACTTGAATTTTTTTTAGAAAACTATATTAGTGAGGAGCTAGTTGAACTAAGAGCTGCCACATACCCCATACTCTCCCCAGCAGAAGAGGATAGGAAGAGTCATCTGCATATCTGTCCTAGCAACCCCAGCAGGGGACTCTAGAAGTCACCATTAGTCAACCAGTTAAAATCTGCCACAGACCCTGCACTCTCCAAAGAAGCAGAGGTTAGGAAGACTCATCTACATATTTGTCCTGACAACCCCAGCAGAGGACTCCAGCAATCACTGTGATTCAGCCAAGCAAGAGCTCTACACTCTCCCCAGCAGTAGAGGACTGGAAGACTCATCTGCATATCCACTCTAGCAGAGGACTCAAGAGGCCACTGTAAGTCAGCCAGGCAAAAGCTGCCACAGCCCCCAGCACTGGTCCTACCAGTAAAGGACCAAAAGATTTATCTGCATATATATTCCAGTAGCCCCAGCAGAGAACTCCAAAGGTCACCAAGAGTCAACCAGGCAAGAGCTGCCACAGACCCAGTACTCTTCCCAGCTGCAGAGGATTGAAAGACTCATCCACATATCTGTCCAGTCTCGCTTGTTTACTTCAACAGGTACCAAAGCTCCACCAACTGAACGATTTGCTGGGAAAAACATATTGACAAAGCCATTGCCAATTACAGCTTTTGTCTCTGTCCACAAAGACAGCCTATGACAGTCAAGGGACCAGTTCCATGTGCAAAATGCCTGCAAGCTGAAGCCCTCATGAAACAAGTGGAGGAGCTCAGAGAAGGGGTGGTGAGTCTGAAAAGCATTCAAGACAGTGAGAAGTTCATTGATGAGATGCTTCTTGAAGCATCCAAGCTCTCTGACAGAGATGAAGATGGTATGCTACAGAATGAAGAGAGTTGGATATGAATACCAAAGTCTGCAGAATTTACAATTTAAAACCTACAGCCCTCAAATTGAAGACTCTGCTGACCAGATGTGCTGTTGCTAGGTGCCAAAATCTGAGATGTTACAGTTTGCTGAGAATCATCAAGCCTACTGACTATTATATGATGTTTCTCATCCATGTTGCCACAAATGATATTGTTAGGTATTGCTCCAAGAGTATCAAAAATGACTTTATGGCTCTGGGACAGAGGGTGAAGCAGATAGGTCTTCAGGTGGTGTTCTCTTCAATCCTCCCTGTTGAGGGTAAAGGTTGAGGCAGAAAAGCTTGCATCCTTGAGATGAATACATGGCTGTGTGGATGGTGTCATTGAGAGCATTTTTGTTTCCATGACCATGGGATGATTTTCCAAGGGCTGCAGGGCAGAGATGGTGTCCACGAAGAAGGGTCAAAGTGTCTTCTGCAGCAGACTGGCTAACCTACTGAAGAGGGCTTTAAACTAGATTTGTTGGTGTTGGGTGAAGAAATCCCCAGGTAAGTGAAATTCCTCAGTTAGGTAAAACATTAAATACCTCTATAGAAATAGGTAAAAGGGGAAACATCTGGAAAGCAGTGTACATAAATGCCCATAACATGGGAAATAAGATCCCAGATGTTGAGGCTTTAATGGAAGAAGCTGACTTGGTTGTAGTGGCGATGTAATTATTATATACCAGGCTATGCTTTCTTCAGGAAGAACAGGGTGGAAAAAAGGGTAGGAGGTGTGGCACTATATGTCCAAAATAATATTAAAGCTATAGAATTACAAGGCTTAAAAGGGAGTGAGGAGTCACTGTGGGTTAACCTAGAAAGAGGACATGGGAATCCATTTGTATTGCTGTGATATACTGTACAGATCTCCTTCACAGGGAGAATAAGTTGATAAAGATTTAATAGAAGACATAAACAGTATTGCCTTGAAAGGAGAAATGCTACTGATAGGTGATTTCTATATGCCTAAATGTTGATTGACACATCCAATGTCATCTAGAAGTAAGGCGATCCTGGATTTTCTACAGGTAGAACTATTTTTGCAACTGGTAACAGAACCCACACGTGAAGGGACCATACTGAACCTGGTGCTTATCAATGGGGAAAGTGTTTCTGATGTTATGGTGGGAGATAATCTTGCATCCAATAAGCACCAGATTGTGTGGGTCAGTATTAGGATAAAGTCCATTCAAAAGTGAGGGTCCTAGGGCCAGATATTGCATGAGACACTGAAGAGCTGATAACCGGCTAAAATAATTTGCTCAGTAAAGGAGCACAAATCATAAATCAGGTGGGTAAGCATGGAATATGGACAGTTTTCAGTCAACGGTGGCCAGCAGGTAAATCATTTTACCCAGCTAGCCAACAGGCGGGGATTTTCGTCATAACCGTGCAATAGAGCAAGCACAAATATTGGCCTATAACCCACGCCAAGTGCAGAAAGGAAAACAGAATACTGCGTGGGAATGACAAACTGGGTAAGACAGCAATTTAGAATGTTGCGCGGGTAGAACAGGAAAAACAGGTAAGAATGCAATATTCCACTGTACAAGAGTAAAACAAGGTGTCGTGCCCCCCTTATGGGGCAGTAACACATACATTCCCATTTTTGTTAGATGGGTATGGAGGCACATATCTAGAAACATAGAAACATGATGGCAGAAAAAGACCACATAGCCTATCTAGTCTGCCATTCTATATCACCCACTACAAAAATCCTCTTTTTTCCTTTAGAGATCCTCTGTGTTTGTCACGTGCTTTTTTGAATTCAAATACTGTCCTTATCTCTACCACCTCCACTGGGAGATTATTCCATGCATCTGCCAATCTTTCCGTAAAGAAATATTTCCACAGATTATTCCTGAATCTATCCCCTTTCACCCTCATTCTATGTCCCTTCGTAGCAGAGCTTGCTTTCAATCACAAAACTCTCCTCCTGTGCATTTATGCCACAGAGTTATTTAAACAACTCTATAACAACTCCTCTATCCCACCTTTCCTCTAAAGTATACATATTAAGATCTCTAGGTCTGTCCTCATATGCTTTGTAATGAAGACCACAAACCATTTTAGTAGCCACCCTCTGCACTGACTCCAACCTGTTTATATCCCTTTGACGTCACACCAGAGACTTATACAGAGGCACTATCACCATCTTTTTTCTGCTGGCCTTTCCTCTCCTAGCATCCTTCTGGCTTTTGCCATCACATTTTCTACCTATTTAGCTACTAGGTCCTGCTCTTCTTTTGTGCACAGAAGTACTTCACTATATCGCTTTCTTGGATTTTTGCAGCCCAAATACATGGCCCTAAATGTTTTAGCATTAATTTTCAGCTGCCAAATTCTAGACCATTCCTCGAGCTTAGCTAGATCCCTCCTCATATTATCTACTCCTTCCTGGGTATCTACTCTATTGCAGATTTCGGTATCATCCACAAAAAGGCAAACTTTACCCGACAGCCCTTCCGCTATATCACTAACAAAGATGTTAAAAAGAATCTGACCAAGGACAGAACCCTGGGGCACACCACTGATAACTTCCTTCTCCTCAGAGTGAGCTCCACTTACCTGTATCCTTTGTTGCCTCCCAATTTCTAACACAATCAGAAACTTTAGGGTCCATCCCTAGGGTGCTCAGTTTGTTTATAAGTCGCCTGTGCGGAACGCTGTCAAATATTTTATTTAAATTTAAGTACAGCACATCTAGGGCTCTCCCTTGGTCCAACTCCCTGGCCACCCAGTCAAAGAATTCAATCAGATTTGTCTGACAATATCTGCTTCTGCTAAGCCCATGCTGCCTCGGATCCTGCAATCTATTGGATTCATGAAACCTCACTATTTTCTCTTTTAACAGCTTTCCAATAATTTACTTTGAGAGGGGTGTCACAAGAGGGCGGTATAGAAGGGGTGGGGATGACATAGGCATTACAAGGGGTCTAGAGTGAAGGGGAGGAGGGCCATGGCAGCAGAGTGAGTTGGATGGTGTCATCTGGCATGGATGAGACATGATGTGACAGAGTGCGGTGTGTGGTTGGAAATGCTGAGGAAGAGATGGGGTATAGAAAGTGAAGGCACGCAGCAGGGTGTATGGGCCTGAGGGTGTTTGTTAGGGCAGTGGGGGCCAGGCGCTGAAGGAATATGGGTCCATGGGGTCCAAAGGGGAAACACAGGTATATGAGGAAGCAGATGCAAGGACAAGTTGATAGTCACACCGTACTGATACCAGAAGACTGGCAAAGGTTAAGGATGACATGGGGATGCCAGTGTGAGCTACTAGGTAGTGTCCTTAACTCCCCACATTTAGTGCCATAAACCAATGGGATCCACACAGAACTGTAACATAAGGGCTGCCATGGATAAACATCGTCCCTGCTGTCATAGGAACTGAAAGCATTCTCTGACATCTGTGCATGGCCCCATCTGTGAGCACAACCATAACATCACATCAACACAGGGGTGTATGGGAACCCTGGCACAGGTTATCCAAAGTTGTAACAACTGACAAATTTGGTGAACTGCAAGGGAATCCACAGTTCTACCTTTTAACTTTCAAAAGTAAGTATATGATAAAATGAGGAAAATAGTTAAGAAAAACGAAAAGGAGCAGCTGCAAAAGTTAACGATTTTCATCAAGCGTGGGAGTTGTTTAAACATACTATCTTGGAAACTCAGACCAGATGTATTCCATGCTTTAAGAAAAGTAGAAGGAAGGCCAAAAAACTGCCAGTATGTTTTAAAGGTAAGATCAGAGAGGCTGTTGTAGCCAAAAAAAACATCTTTCAGGAAATGGAAAAAGGAGTCAAATGACAAAAACAGGAAACAACATAAGCACTGGCAAGTTAGATCAAGGCATTGATAAGGCAGGCAAAGAAAGAATTTGGAAAAAAAAATTGCCATGGAAACAGAAATGTATAATAAAAATCTTTTCAAGTACATTTGTAGCAAAAAAAACAAAACAGTGAGTCAGTTGGACCATTAGATGATTGAAGGGTAAAGGGGGCACTAAGAGGGGAAAAGCAGCATGCAAGAAAGGCTTATCGGATGGTAAGTTCTGCCTCCTAGCTCTGTCTACTAACTGCATTGCCTTGGGACCTTAAATTAACCGTGCTTCAGGCGCACTTTCCTTTGCCATCTACCTTCATTGCTGGGAACATCTTCAGAGCATCCCCTGTGCCATAGAGTCTGCTGCCGAATCGAGGAACTACACCGAATCTGTGCTCAACACAAGAGAGAAGAAGCAGCGTGCAGGAAAGGCTCATCGGGTGGCAAGCTCCGCCTCCTAGCTCCGCCTACTAATTGCGTTGCCTTGGGACCTTAAATTAACCTCACTTCAGACGCAGCCACACCTGGAGGGCCCACGCTTGAGGGCCTCTCCAGAGGGCCCTTTGGCTTGGCACTTTGGCGTGTAAGCACAGTAAGCTAGCTGAATTCTGTAAAGGTCCATTTTGAACCAATCTTCTATCCCATTTTTACCGTTACCCTCATACATGAGGACTTTTCACACTGGCTCAGGTAGGAACTTTCTCCTCCCCCTTGTTAGGTACTGCAGAACTCTCCCTTTTAATAACTAGAACTCAATTCAGCTGCAAGATACGACTAAGTGCCTCTATACCAGGGGTCTCCAACTCCAGTCCTGGAGGGCCGCAAACCAGTCAGGTTTTCAGGGTATCCCTAATGAATATGCATGAGATATATATGCATTAGAAATAGCCTGCCAAACTGACTGGTTTGTGGCCCTCCAGTGCTGGATTTGGGGACCCCTGCCGTACACCTCTGTCATGTATGATTGTGAGTGGGCAAGGTACAGATGTCCTCGACATCAAAAGGGTAGATAGAATGTGTCACATCCCTCCTCGTTTCTCACCACCACCAAAAAGTTGTCTAATAGACAATATTTTGGTGGTGGTGAGAAGCAAGGAGGTATGTGACACATTCTATCTACTCTTTTGATGTCGAGGACATCTGTACCTTGCCCACTCACAATCTTAAATGACAGAGATGTAAGGTGGGGGTGCCCAAATCCAGCACTGGAGGGCCACAAACCAGTCAGTTTGGCAGGCTATTTCTAATGCATATATATCTCATGCATATTCATTAGGGATACCCTGAAAACCTGACTGGTTTGCGGCCCTCCAGGACTGGAGTTGGAGACCCCTGCTCTATACTCTTATCTATTGCCCTGTTATTTTTCCACCTCCAACACTAGCTCTTGCTTCTAGAGTTGTTGCAATGTCTCCTGGTAGTAAACTAAGGGGTATGTTTACTAAACTGCGGTAATGCCATTTGCGTTAGGTTCCTCGTTGATGATACAGATGCCCATATAAAGGAGTAGGCGGGGCAGCATTAAAGCTGTGTCAGATAAGGCACGTTATAAGGCACGTTACAAGGCACGTTATAAGGCACCTTATTAGCCGCAGTACAAGGCATGTTATAAGGCACCTTATTAGGCACAGTACAAGGCACGTTAGAAGGCACCTTATTAGGCACAGTACAAGGCAGTACAAGGTGCCTTATAACGCGCCTTGTACTGTGCCTAATTAGGAGCCTTGTAACGCCTTATAAGGATTGTTGCCAACTGTGGTGAGGGTACTATGGGCTGGCAGCACATATCTGCAAAGATATGACCATCACAGGCAAGCAAAATATCTGCCTCTGGACAGGAGGGAACAACAAGGATCAAACCCATGACCTCTGCCTAGAACGTCAGCATGCTAACCAGTAGACTATACCTCTATGACTTGCTGCATAGCAATGGCTGGGTATGGAAGTACTGATGTTCACCGCACAAACCGTCTGCTCTGTGCGCCAGGATAGGGTAACCCCACCAGCACCCATGATGCATTGCAAATGCAGAACAGCGGCCTATAGCTGACCACCAAATGGGGTCTACAACTCTCCGGGACTGCAACATGGTAAGATGCACTGACAGTACATGATACTGGCACAGAATAGCTAAAGACCATGCCATTGTGCAGGTTCCATGTTCACCCTGAGGGACAGGAAGGGCGCCCAGCACTAGGTCCACAGTACATGTAGTGCTAGAGATAGGTTTTGTTGTACATCCCCAGCAGTGCCAGTGTGTGACAGGTGTTCCCAACAGTGCAGTCAAAGGTACATTTGTTCTAGCTATGTGCTGCAGTCATATGTGGCCCTGTGGGACCAGACACCACTATGCACAGGCAAACTACAGACAGCCCACTAACCAGTCCATAGTGCATGCTCACAGGGGAACCCTGTGCACCCAGAAATGGGATGCACAGCACAACAATCAAGCAAGTACCTCTGTGATTGGGCCCCAAAACCAGGAACACACAGGCATCACTGGAAACAAATGATGTGTGGCACTATGTGGAAACATAGACATGCCATGGTCACTGCTTGGTCAGAGTGAGAGTGACCCCCCCCCCCACCCCCAGCATGACATGCTGTGGCTACCCTGTCCATGCAGGTGGTGGTCGGCCACAACAGTGTCCCAGCCATTGCCCTCCACCCTGTGCAGATGCATCCTGGCCAGTCTTCCCTGTCTTGGCCATACCCACAATACCTTGCTCCTCATTATGCACATTTTCTGGCTAACGCTGGAAGCAGTGTGAGCAATGTGGGCTCTGTGAGGTGTTGGCAGACACAAAACAATGGAGAGACATACGCACACTCCCACACCTATCTCAGCATTGTGCAGAGATGGTGGTGGTTGCCAACCCTACCCCCTGTACTAGTCATGATCACAGTGCTGACATTGGTAGTAGTAGTGCTCTGGTGATAACTGCAGCTCTATGGTGGGGCCAACAGCCTGACACTCCATGAAGCTGTGGATAGTGGAGCCCTTGTGAGTGAGTGTTCGTACCCCTGTGCACCACTGCATTGCGGTTTGCCCATGTTGTTGTTGTGGCTGCATTGTTGGCTAAAACTATGGGGAGATGTTCTGCAGGATCCACAGATGGGACCTGAACCTCTGACCATCTGCTTTTGGACATGCCTGCTGAGTGTACTGCACCACACTATTGCTACAGCAGCACAGTGGTCCCTGGAGCTACCCTTACGTTTCTCGGCCAGACCTCTTCTGTTGCACTGCACAACACGTACTGGTACAGGGCATGGCCTAGGTCCACTGCAGGCGAGTGCCACTGCTCCCTCCAGCACAATCACCCACCCCCTCTGTTATACCACCATGACCATATGCTGTTGATGCTGGTGGTGCGCCATCCCAGGCCATCCAAGGGGCAGGTAGGCAGCTGCCTAAGGTGTGAGATCTTGGGTAGGGGTGCCTACATAGATGTCCACGCTTCCCCCTGTACTGCCTGTCAATGTTATACACCCTTTGGGGTGCCTGCTGGGTGATGTCCCCTGGATGGGACACTGTGGGACACAGACTCATGGGCATGTCTGACCCTCACCAGTTGCTGTCTTGCTGGTTTCCATTTTCTGTGTTCCTATGTGCCATCTTGGCAATCTCCTAGTCCACCCTATGCCCCAGTAGCCCCCATTGCAGGTCCCGCCTGCAGCCCCCATGCCCCATTTGCACCATCACCATAGTGGCCTTTCATACCAGGGCACTATGCTGTTGCTGCAAATGAAGCACTACTATTACCTTTTTTTTGGCTCCCTGCCTATTCTGTACATTGCTGACACTGAAATGGTTTCTCTCTCTTGCAAATGTGTGCTAACGCCAGGTTTTCAGTGCGTTAGGATTCAGCCCTTAATTTCTCCGCGTTAGTCTGAAGGGGCCTCTCCCCACCCACTCCCCGCCCATTGACCCCTTCTCTCCACCCTCTCTCCACCCTTTTCTGGCCTTAAAGCGGCCTGGAATGTTAAGGCACGTTATGTGCCGTTAAGGCGCCTTAACGGCACATAATGCGCCTTAATGTAGCTGCTGTTACGTTAACGCAGTTTAGTAAACATACGCCTAAAGTCTCATCTATATTATAATGTTCTTGTACTCTCTCTTCGCCCAAGCCCTGCTCCTTACAACTTCCCAGACTCAATTCCAACAAATCCCTATCATACATTTTATTTATTTATTTATTTTTATTTATCTATTTCTTCTATACCGCCCCTTCCAGAGATCAGGGGCGGTTTACATGGAACAATTTAACAGTTTTGTATACGTTCGTATAACATTACATTGAACAAGAACTTTTTAACTTTTTACATATAACAGAACAGTAAATTATTAAAACTACTTACAAGGTGTATATCTTGATCAGAAGTTTCTAACTTTTTACAGGGAATAGGCAGCGAGCTGACATTTCTATTTACAGGTGTTATTTACAAAAAGGTTAGGATACAGTGTAGTGAATTCACTATTCAAGTGTGTGTGTGTGTGTGTGTGTGTGTGTGTGCGTGTGTGTGTGATGGAATTTATTTCCATTTTTCGTGGGTTTTTTTGTGTGTCTTTGGGAGAACTGTTTGAGGGGGGCTGTGTATACATCATTCTTCCTCTAAGCATCCATGTTTGACATGTCATAGACCCAGCCACAGATCTCCCCTTACTAGTAACAGACTTATCCACATCACTCCTGTAACACACCATGACAGGATAACATCTACAAACATACCAAATCCAAAAGCTCTAAAATGCTATCTTATAAATGCTTGCTCTATAAAGAACAGGACTCCAGTAATTATAGATATCATACAGGACAATGACCCTGATATTTTATTCATTATGGAAACATGGCTGTCTGAAACAGAAAATGTCCTCTTAAATCAGCTAAAGACCCCTAACTATAATTTGTTTCACTCACCGTGCTCTAACAAACGGGGAGGAGGAGTACTTATCTTAATAAAAAAGATCATGCCGCTTCACTGTCTCTAATCGATAGTACTGACGACTTTGACATTCTTATAATATAAAATAAACACACATCCCTTTGCCTTCTATACAGACCACCTTCAGCCGATCCCTCCAGCTTGGAAAAAATACTGGAATTAGTCTGCACCTACTCTGCCAAAAGGCAACTTATACTACTAGGCGACCTTAACCTCTGCTCAATAAATCAAACTCATGCTGCTATCTTCCTAAATGCCATGGCTGACATGGATTTCCAGCAAATAATAAAATCCCCGACCCATAACAAAGGAAATACTCTTGATATTATATTCCTTCCAAAAAAATATACAACACCTCAAAGAGCAGCAAACTAAACTCTCATACTGTCCCATGGACAGACCACTACTTAATTGATTTCACCCTCACACTCCAAACAACTAACCCAACACCCAACCAGCCAAATAAATACAGCCCAAAATTTAAGAGATTTGACAAAGACTCCTTCATCAAGGAAGCAATTATTAACATCGACACCAACTCTGATAACTTAAACCAACTTCTAAGTAATTGGAAAACTATGATTTCTGATACAGCATTAATGCAAGCAAGTCAACCTTCCAGCCCCCAAAAAAGTTCTAAACAATGGTACTCTATAGATATAAGAAATTCAAAAAGACTTCTAAGGAAACTTGAACATAAATGGAGGAACACGAAAACTCCTCTTGACAGATCAGCCTATATAAATTCTCTCCTAGCATATCTTGACCTCATTATTAACAAAAAGAAAGAATTATATTCAAATATTCTCTTGAAATCCCTAAATTGCCCCAGGGAGTTATTTGAAATAGTCAAATCATTGACCAACCTCTCAATTGAAAGCATCCAGCCTCACATAATACACCCCCAAACTATTGCAAATTATTACTCCAACAAACTGCAAGCCACTAACAGCACTCCCTCACAAGACTTATCTACCTTACCAACTGACAAAAATATCTGGTCTGACTTTCACCAAGTATCAATTGACCAACACAAGAATATTATTGCATGCTTAAGCGCTACAACATCTTCTCTTGACCCATGTCCTGTTAGTTGGATAAAAGCCACACGTGAACCTACGACACCAATTACTAGGGTACACTAAAAAAAATTTTTTTAAACTGCCTCTAATGTTTCGATTGATTTTTACGTTTTTTGGTGCGCTGAATCCAAATCTGGTAACCAATTTGCTCCATCACGTACAGATTTTTTGCTACATTGGGTTAGCAGTTTGAGGTGAACGTTTCAGATTGAGTGCGATCGAGATAAAAGTTTCTTGGATGAATTCTTTATACTAATTGTTTAGTAGTTATTCAAATAAGATTAAAGAAAATTGTAACAAGGCAGCACATAAGAATAGAGTAATGTCAACAAAACACACTGTGATGGTAGCAAAATTGTCTGCACTTAAAACAGCCACATACATGTGCACAAACATTGAGCATATAAGAGCGAGGTTAGACACAAAGCAAAGCAAAGAAATGTGCAAAAAATGTTGTACAGGTATGTATGTAAGAATAGAAAACGCAAACCGCACCATTGCAATACATGAAGACAAACACCCGATGGTGTGAAAATAAAATTCTAATAAATGAGATCCGACACTGTGGTAATAACTAGCAAATTTTTATTTCAAAGTTTAGTAAAAACACGATATTTGTCAACACAGTTTAGATTTTAAAGTCATTCTTGGGTCAATCAATCTCCTGGTGGGCCCGTTTCTTCTTCCCCCGAATGCTTCTCTTGGTGCGCTGCTTGGCGTATTTTTCATCTGGGGTTTCCCGCAGCAGCAACCAGCAGAAATCAGCCATCATAGTGGTGTTCCATCTTCCTTGGTACCTTCTCTCTGCGTCCTTGATGTCCTGGTGAAACCTTTCACCTTGTTCTTCACTGTACGCCCCCAAGTTGTCGGGAAAGTAGTTCACATGGGAGTGCAAGAAATGGACTTTCAGGCTCATGTTACAGCCTTGTTCTTTGAAGGCATTGAGCATCCTGGCAACAATATCCTTATAGTTTTTATCCCGCCTGTTCCCCAAGAATTTGAGAACAACATCCTTGAAGGAATCCCAGGCTTCTTTTTCCTTCTCAGACATCGTTTCAGCGAATGCTCCATCTGAAATGAGTTTCCTTATATCAGGGCCAACAAACACTCCTTCCTTTAGCTTTGCTTCAGAAAGTCGGGGGAACTTTGAGCAAAGGTACCGAAAGCACTCATCATCTTTTGGAAGGGACTTGATGTATTGCTTAATGAGACCCAACTTAATGTGGAGAGGTGGTAATAGAATTTTATCATGAGGTACCAAGCTCTCATGAAGAACATTTTTCTCACCGGGTCTCAAATATTCCGAATTGGCCAGTCTTTTTTCCCTCAGTGTAGGTCGCGGGCCCAGCTATCCCACAAGCAAAGGAAGCAGGGATATTTCGTGAAACCGGATTGCTGCCCTAATAGCATGGATAGAATTTTAAAGTCTCCACAAATCATCCACTTATGCTCATCATTACGAATCTTCTGAAGAATCAGGGCCAAATTCTCATATTTTTCTTGGAGAATAACAGAGTGAGCAATAGGAACTGAAGCGAATGTGTTGCCATTATGAAGAAGAACACCTTTTATGCTGTCTTTTGACGAATCAATGAACAGCCGCCATTCAGCAGGATCATACTTGAGTTTAAACTTTTCCATCACTCTGTATATATCGTTGCAAAATACCAAATCTTCCTCTTTGCTGAAATACTTCAAAAATTGTGTCTCGCGGTTGCGGTACCAATAAAAAGTTGTTCCTGGTGACAATAGATTTTTCTGTTTAAGCCGAGAACCTAGCAGTTGGGCAGCATCTTTTGGGAGTCCTAAATCCTGGACTAAATCATTCAATTCAGCTTGAGAGAAAAGTTCAGGTTTCGGATCTGGTTCAGTTTCAAACTCGGAAGTACTGGACTCATCGGGAAAAGCCATCTGATGAGTCTCATCATGATCAGAACCGTCCACACAAATATGATCCAAAGATTTTGGTGGTTCAGGCACAGGTACTTCGTTGCTATGAGGCATAGGCCTAATTGCTGAGGGAAGGTTGGGGTAACTTATTACGTTCTTATTTTTTAAGTTGTATCCCTTCACAATGCAAGAGCAAAAATAGCAGTCACTGCTGTGGTCTCTTTGTTCACGCCACATCATAGGTATTCCGAAACGAAATGCTTGTTTTTACCTTTCATCCATAAGCGTAGATCTTCCTCACATGTCTTGCACACTTTGTGAGGAGCCCACGGTTTGTCTTGATCGCCTAACTTCAAACCGAAATAGGCGAAATATACTTTTTTAATAAATGCAGAAATGTTCCTCTGCCGCTTTTTCACGGTATATTCCCCACAAATAAAACAAAAACTGTCCGGAGAGTTGACGCAACCTCTGGCTCTGTGAGCCATCACAAATACACAGCACTGCAAACTACAACTGTAGTGAACCACTTCGGAATAAAGCTGGATTACGACTGAGCAAACAAAAGGTAATAATGAACTTGCAAGAAACTGAAATTTGACAGGAACGTTCATGTCGCAACCACCGTGTTTGAGCGAGCGAACGAGGCGAGGCGAACAGGAAAGAACATGCACCAGCGTGAGTACTGGATTTAGCCCCCCGCCTCCCAATTGTCCTGTTAATGTATAAAATGAATACAAAACACTCTAAAATATCATGAGGGAGTGTTTCTAGTTAGTTAACCATTACAACCTCTATTTTGGGCCAAGAAAATAAACTGCAGTCGGCTAAAAAGAAATTATGTGAACATTCCTTATATGGGTAAGAAATCTAATTTTGCAAGAAAACGTGACGTGATGGAACATTTTGGCTATTTTTCCTGGATTCAGCACCCCAAAATCTATAGGAATCAGTTGCAAAACTGGAGGCAGTTTTTTGGTAGTGTACCTGTGTTATTCTTAAGATTGCAAACACATCTCTGTCACAGGGCTATATTCCCAAAGCCCTAAAACAAGCCATCATACGACCCATTCTAAAACATAAATCAATGGACAAATTATGCCCTAAATCATATAGATAAATATCAAGCCTCACTTTTCTCGCAAAAATAATTGAAAAGATTGTGCATATAAAACTTCAAGACCATATTGACCTTCATTCACCCCTGGATAAGCACCAGTACGGTTTCAAACCTCATCACAGCACTGAAACATTACTTCTAACACTATTTAACAACCTTATAAAAGGCATAGAAAACTCCAAAACTGCTTTCATACTCATCTTCTTAGATATTACTTCAGCTTTTGACTCTATTAACCATAACATTCTCATTGCCCACTTACAGCAAATAGGTATTTATGGTACCACACTCCTATGGTTTAAATCTTAAATATCTGAAAGATCCCAGTAAGTCAAAATTGACCAACTAACCTCACACACCTACGCCCAACAACAAGGGTTACCCCAAGGCTCAATCCTCTCTGCATTATTATTAAATATATACCTCCCGCCATTATGCATAATCATTAACAAATTCCAAGTAAACTACGCTATATATGTTGATGACATAGGGGAATATTTACTAAACAGTACTAACGTCACAGTTCATGGGTTCAGTTCCTCATTGTTCCCTCCTCTCATGCCTGTCCTACTCAAATAGTGTGCATGCCTGTAGAGGTCATATTTTTGCAGATCTGTGCTTCCAGCCCATAATACCCTTGCCACAATTGCCAACATTCCCTCGGTCCGTCTATCAGCTGTGTAGAGTCCTGTCTGCCAGTGCAGGCTGCCACCCCATGTCATGCACTGTTACCCTTTCCTGCATTGCAACTCTTCATGCTTGCCTCGCCTGTGCCTGATCTGCATGGCACCACCACTCCTCTGTCCACCCTTCATTGTAACTATCCTGCCACCTCTGCGTCCACTGGGGGACACATATTCCCATCGTCTGCCACCAACTGTTTTTCCGGTACTTTACATTGCCAACACCCTGTGCTGTGGAACAGCTGTCCCACCATGTTTGTCATCAGTACTGGCAGGCACATGGGATGTCCACAGATATGGCAGGTCCAGAGGCTCCCACCTCTCCCTCCTTCACTCACCTGTTCATTGCCTTTCCTGAGTGCTCTATCTAGTGTTATTTATTTATGTATTTATTTAGCTGTATTTATATCCCGCTTTTCACCGGGTCAAAGCGGTCAATTGGGGGATACATTTAACACGAGGGGATATGAGACACATATGCTAATACTTACAGGGAACATGGGCAATGGAGGGTTAAGTGGCTTGCCCAAGACCACAAGGAGCACCTATAGGACTAGAAACCCCAGTCCCTCCGGCCTGAGATTGCTGTCCCCAGGTGGGACTTGAACCCCTGGCCCTCCAGCCTGAAGTACCTTGTCCTAACCACTAGACCACTCCTCCCTCCCACGTGTTAGGGCTACATCTGTCTCTGTTCCGCACAGGTCATGCATGTCATCCTGAGGCACCTTGCAGTCCCTAGGGTACACTAACCTAAGACACCATAACCTTATTAGGCCACCTTAACCTATGGTTCCATAGCCCAGGGTGCCTTCTACAGTGCCTTGTCCAAGGGTGCCTAATATGGCGCTTACAAATCTATATTGAGTCACTTTTCAGAGCTCCTTTAACTTTCTCAGTTATACTATAAAATCGGCTCCACTCTTTACCTAAGAGATTGTAATGATTAATTAACAAAATGTATTTCAATCTGACAAAATGTATTGCTCTTCAAATAGCAACTGGGTCTCAGACTAGTACCAGGCTACTTTCTGAACCCGCATATGCTCATTGGTTCAGTGCCTTAACTTGCATCAATGACCCAATATGTTACTATTTGCAATATGAGCCAAAATCAGGCTTAATATTCAGTTCATCAAAAAATAGAAAGGTAATGCTTATTCAAAATATATGAATCACTTACAACCTTGTAACGCTCATTAGTCTAAGGCACCTTGTAACGTGCGTTAGCTGTCAACTTGCTGTAACGATGCAACGCCCACGTCTTTATATGGGCATCTCTACCTTTACCGTGGAACCTAACGCGAATGACATTACCGCAGTTTAGCAACATACCCCTTAGTGTATGTTCTGGTGGTTCCTCCTCTATTGCCATCCAGATTTCAGTTGGTGTACCTCAGGGCTCTGTTTTGGGACCTCTCCTTTTCTTTCTCTACACTCAGTCCCTTGGTGCACTTATTTCCTCTCATGGTTTTCAGTACCATCTTTATGCTGATGTCTTTCAGATCTATCTTTCTGTGCCTGAAATCTCTCCAAGAATCTAGGTCTGGATCTCTGCCTGCTTATCCAACATTGCTGCCTGGATGTCTCACCGCCATCTGAAACTCAACATGGCTAAAACTGAACTCCTTATTTTTCCCCCTAAACCCACCTCTCCCCTTCCTCCCTTCTCTATTTCTATGGATGATACTACACTCCTCCCTCTTTCCTCAGCTCACAACTGTGGCGTCATTTTTTACTCTACTCTCACTCTGCATACATCCAATAGATAGCTAAAATCTGTCACTTCCTTCTCTATAACATTGGCAAAATGTGTCCCTTCCTTTCTACACACAATTACTAAGACACTTATCCACTCTTCAGTCACTTCCTGTCTAGACTATCCCAACCTCCTCCTTGCTGGTCTCCCTTGGAATCATCTCTCTCCCCTTCAATTGTTCAAAACTCAGCTGTACGGCTAATCTTCCGCCAGCCTCTACCTGCTCATATAAACTCCCTTCTCATGTCGCATCACTGGCTCCCTATCCCATAAGTGCACTCGTTCTGCTGCTCCTCACTACCTTTCCTCTCTTATCTCTCCCTGCACCCCTCCTTGGCTGTTCCACTCTTTTGGCAGTTCCCTTCTATCTGTGCTTTTCTCTTTTACTGCCAGCTCCAGACTTTGATCCTTCCACCTTGCTGCTCCTTATGCCTGGAACAAACTACCTGAGTATATGAGTCATGCTTCATCTTCGGCCCTTTTCAAATCCAGGCTGAAAACTCACCTCTTTGAGTCTTCTTTTGGATCCTGATCTGCTTGGTCTCCTATGTGTTTCCTTGCCACCCCCTTAGATGTGTCCTTGCCCTCAGCTGTTGTGTGGTCTGTCTTGATTAGATTATAAGCTCTGATGAGCAGAGACTGTCTTTTACATGTGTCTGTACAGCACTGTGTAGTGCTATACAAATGACAAGTAATAGTAGTAGTAGTTATGTTCTTATCTCCAGAGGACTACAAGCCATTGCAGAGGCCCTGCTGAGCCATAGGGAGAGTCCCCCTGGTCCAAAAGGGCATGGATCCACATACTATTGTTGTCAGCGCTGGTCACAGATGGCCTTGTTAGGCCAATGTGTTTGCTTCTGTGCATGTTTTATGGTGATGTTCTTTGTTAAATAGATGTGTTCTGTGTTTGTACCTCTGTCATCATTGTCACCAGCAGCATAGTTGGGTGGCTGCCATATAGGTGTCAGGGATTGTGGATTGCACTTAGCAGGTCATGGCATGTGTGGGGAGCTGTGTAGTTGTTGGGGCCTGGGTCTGCACACATATATGGGTCTGATGAGGGCCCATCCAGGCCCAGATTCCAATCTCCAGGTGTGGCCAAGCCAGGTCATAGTACCTGGCTTGTCCAGGATTATAAATAAGAGGCACGAGTCTTACGCATCCTTCTCTTGGATCGTAGATACCCCAAAAAAGTGGTTAGAGGAGTTTATGTGAGACCACGTTTTTCCCATATAGAGTGGTTGTTGGGAACTTCTAGTTCCCGGTCTGATCCTGAGGCAGAGGAAGCTTCGGATACCATAACGGGAGTGTTACCCTTTATGACTCATACGGCACAGGTCACCAGTCTTTTGAAGAGATAGTGGTGAGTTTTTCAACTGCACCCCTGTTTTCAGAAACCTCTCAGGTTTGCATACACCAGGGGTAAAAACCTGAGGGATCGACTAGCTCACACTGCTTTTAGTCAGGCATCCTCTTTTATAGGGGATTCTAGACAGGGCCATTGGGCTTGCCAACACTGCAGATATTGTAACACTACTTTAGAAGGCACCCAGTAGTTTCATCCCACCACTGGTAAATCTTTCACTTTTATGGGGTTTTCCACTTGTCAGTCAAGTTTTGCAGTTTATATGTTTATTTGCCCCTAAAATTTAGCGTATATTGGCAGGACGATCCGCCCGGTAAAGGTCCGATTGGGGGAACATGCCTCCAGAATCATATCTAAGACCCTCTCAGCACCAATAGTGGCACATTGTGCACAGATGAATCATGCTTTCAGTGATCTTAGATGGAGGATCATCGATTGAATTCCTGCTAGTCCCCGGGGTGGTGACCGAGAACGCCAACTCCAATGGCGTGAACAACGCTGGATTTTCCGTCTGCAAATAGTGATTCCAACGGGGATTAACTTGGAATATGACTGGTGGAGTTTATTGTGATACAATTTTTTGTCATTATCATTATGTGATCTACAGTGGTAGGGACTCTACATTTGTCAAGGGTGGCCGGTTTATTAGGTTAGCTGTCTTAAGGCCCTCCTCCTATGACGTGCTGTTAACCAATCAGCTGCCATCTTAGCTACACAAAAGGAGCCATTGGGTTTGGCATTTTCTAGGAGGGCGATCACTTTTGAAAATCTTTTACTGACAGAACCCAATGGTGAATTCTCAATGACTTTCATTATCTAGTCCAGGTCATAGTACCTGGCAGCATCCAAGAAAGGCACTCAGGTTCTACAATGTTCATCCCAACCCAAGCCCTGGAACACTCATGGCCTCCTAAATACTGGTTTAGGGACCCCTCCCCAAGGATATCGTCTACACCTGTGTGACACCGAGCTACAGTGCCAGCTCTTTGTACATCCTCTTTTTACGAATAGCAGAGTTTCATAATGCATTCAATGAGATCAATATTTTCTTTGTGTTGTCTTAAGGGGTCACGTTGTTTTCTCATTGCGTCTTCCCCTTGTCTCCCTACATATTGAGGACATAACCAACTGATCTACAGTTATCCCTTCCACTCTATTCAGGACATCATGGACCTCTATCGTGTCTCCACTCAGCTGCCCCATTTCATGGTTCAGAAACCCTAACCTTAGAAGACAATCCTATCTGCTGCTACATGGCATGTACAGAACAGCCACCCATAGGTGACATAGATGGCAAGTCTGACCATACTGATGATGGTTCAATGGTGTTATGATGCCATATCCAAATCTCAATGTACTCAGCCTACAGGCCATATGGCATGTTTTATTTATTGACTTATGTTAACAGTGGTATATGCCACTTTACCATTCAGTCAATGCGATTAAAAATCTACATTGAAACATTATCATGAAACCATAAAAGGTCCACCATAGTACTTACTTAGTGAATGAATAATGGGTTTACGGGGGAAGAAGTAATTTACAGTGGAGTAACAGCAAGGGGAGATGAACAGGAACAGAGAGGGGATTCGTACAAGATGAACTAAACAATAGTGGTGCATTTGATGAGTGATGAGATATCTATCACATCACACCCATCATATTGGCAGGGCCTCCTCACCAATCGCACCTCCTATCCATCCACACACAGCACTGCAGTGCACATCTGTGCTGTGCTGTTAGTGCACACAGCCCGCACCTTCCCTGTTCCCTCTCCCCAGGTTGCAGTCCCAGGCATACACTACTGTACCCATAGCAGCAGACCCACACATCATCAGCCACAACTATGCTGGCCTGAAGATATTAGGTGACTGGCCAGTGTACACTAATGTCATTGAGCAGAGTGCATCTGCCATGTGCATGCACCATACCACAGCACTGTCAGGGCCGGCACTAGAGTTGGCCCAAAGCTTTTGAGCCTAAGGCGAACCTCAAGCTTTACACCCCCTCTGGCTGTGAAACTCTATTAAATTGCCTTGATTGGCCTGCTTTTGCTGTCCTCCAGAGCTTGCAGTCCTAGGCGACAGTCTGCTTTGCCTAATGGTTGAGACAGCTCTGAGCACTGTACTGTAACCTTGGGGTAGCTGTTGTACTAGGCCTATAGCATGCCATAGAGCACTGCAGTGGTTCAATTGCTCATTTTAGCCACTTAAGTTAGCAAGCATAATATTTCACTTACACAGGTAAGAACACTGTGTAGAGAACACTATATTACAATTTTCAGGTTAATATCGCTAAGTGTACACAAGGCTGATATCCCATTTAGCTGGTTAGCATGAGGGAGCACACACAAGCTCATATTCCATGAACTCATGTATCATGAATAACTGGGTTGCTCCTTCAAATATCGGCAGTTATCATCCTGCATGGCTAGAGTGGTTTCCGGCGGCGTGTCTTGGTGCCAATATTCAAACTTCCTGCAGGGAAATGTTACATGGGTTTCTCTTGCAGTTTTAGACGGGGCAGTCCCCGGATAAGATGTCATAACTGCGTACTTTAAATACCTTACATGAGTAGCTTCCCATCTCCATTGCCCTTGACCTGCAAGGATGTCTAAGGCACTGAAGCGCACCCAAAAAGCTAATTTCACCTCTTCTGAGACTTTCTTGGCCTTGGGGCTGATCATCCAGGAGCACGGCACCCTGTTTGCATCTGAGCAAGCACTCAACAGCGGGGATGGCAGGATATCGCCAGGAGGATAAATGCCTTTCACCACCATGATAGAGATGTTGAGGACCTCAAGAAGATGTGATGGGTGATTAGACAGGCTGCAAAGGAGAAGAAAGCTGCAAACAACAAGTTGCCACCCGAATGCCAATTGCAGTTAAGCCCCATGGAGAAACAGGTCCTCCAGTTTATGGATGTCATCGCAGGAGTTGCTGGCTATGATAGCTCCACTCCTGCAACATAGGACAGTGAGTAGATCTTGCTCACAGGCTGATGTGTGACAGGCTAGAATGTCCTGACATGTTTCACAGGTTGCTGATTAGTCAACCTTACTGCTGTTGACTGTGTGAAATCTTTCTCCCATCAAGCCTTCCCTCTCCTCTCTCCAGGCTCCAGCATGCTGTTCTGTTTGCACTCTTCTGCTCCTTTCCCTCCCTCACCCCTATTTCCATTGACAGGGACCCATATTTATTTATTTATTATACTGCACTCTTTAGAATCAGTGCAGTTTACATGTATACTAACAGGTACTTTTTATTCCCTTGTCCCTGAAGGGCTCACAATCTAAGTGTACCTGAGGCAATGGAGGGTTAAGTGGCTTGCCCAAGGCCACAAGGAGTGGCCATGGGACTAGAGACCCCAGTTCCTCCAGCCTGAAGTTGCTTGTCCCCATGCAGGAATTGAACCCGCAGCCTTCCATCCTAAGGTAACCTGTCCCAACCACTGAGCCACTCCTCCCTCTTTGTGTGGGCTACTGTACCTTTGTGGGTTGTGGGGGTGCTATATTGTAGCATGTATCATGAAATTGTTTAGCCTTGGTACACCTCTGCTGTCCCTTGTTCAATGATGGCATTTCCTCCAGCAGTGTCTGCAACTCTGTGCTGGGCACTTAAAGGCATACCAGGGCATTCACTCATAGGCAATATGACTCATACCTATAAAGTAACATTGTAGAGAATTATGATAGGGGGTTACAACCCCTCAGAAGATATCCTGGCGTGTTTCTGTATGCACAGATGTAAGGGACAGCAGGCCTTTCTACAATGTGTATTCACCATTCCCTGGATGTATTTGGTTGATGACTGAGGGCCTTTTCTGGGGAACTGTGGGGCAGGCAGGCACAATGTTTACTGAAGTGCACACTAGTGACGTGTGTTACATCTCCACTATTTGAAGCACATTGAGACTGTACCTAGGACCTATCTGGTGTTGGGAGACAGTTGACATGACAGCGAGCCTCATTGGGTCCACCTGCCCCTCTTCTATGAGGGCTAGTAGGCACTCAGTGCATGACCTCTCTGATTCCTGTGACTACTGCTGAGGCCTGACCTGTGTCACTCTTACTCTCCTACAGACCAACCAGTGGCTGGATCGTCCCCTGTAGCTGCCCAGGGAGGTGGAGTTCCTGCTTCTGCATCAGAGAACTGCCCAGGAGGCAGTATGGCACAGCAGGGCACCATTTCTGTTGGGGAAAAGGAGCAGACCACAGCCGAGTCCACTGCAGCTGAACTAGAGTTTCCAATCCTGGAGGACCCTGGTGACAGTGGCCGTGACAAAGTCGAGCAGGAACTGCTGCAGGAGGGGGCATGGATTCTGAGCTGCACTGAGGGCATATATTCTGAGCTCTGAACCATTAGGCAGAAGATGCAGACCACAATCCAAATACTGCATGACCACCATATGATGGAGTCCATCTTCGGCTGATGCGGGGATGGAAGCCTACATGGCAACAACTGCCAGCACATGTTGGCAGTTGTTGGCATCCCAGCAGGTCCAGGGTGCTGGTGTGAGGTAAAGGGACACTCAAGAGTCACCTCCAGATGGCACAGATCCAGATGAGATGGGCCTCTTCACTCGTGAAGATGCAGCCAGCACAACATCAGACACGGCTTCATTATGATGCAATGCCCTTGTTGCAAAACATCCATGGTCAGACCATGAGCTAGGGGTTGGGGGGAAGAGGGAATCACAGTAATGTTGATCATCTATGTTAAATACATTTACTCACATGCGCTAAAAAGTTTCACAGATGAGTCTGTTCCTTCTGGCGAGTGCTAACACCATCTGCTGTTGGTTCCCCCTCTGCACCCCTTCCTCATCAGCAAACTCTGCATCATCTATCTCCTCTGTCACTGCATCCTCAGCAGTGGGGATGCCACATTGCTTGGCAAGATTATGTAGGATGCAGCAGGTTGTGAATATCCTGCACACAGGCTATACAGCAGCTCACCCCCACTGCAGTCTAGGCATCTGAAGTGGCTTTTGAGTACTCCATTTGCCCATACCACAATTTCCCTGGTCCTATGGTGATCCTGATTGTATCACTCCTCCTTTGCAGTCTGCAGGAGGTACAAAGATGTCAGTAGCAAAGTTCTGAGTGGATATCCATGGTCACCTGTGGAAGCGGGGGAGGGGGGCAGATATACATCAGTACAGGGCTAGCGGGGTGGGTTGGTGGACATATTGATTGTGCCCTTTAAAGCACATTGACATGTGTCTGGGAATTCTGGTGACATCTCCTGGTGAGCCATATGCAGCATGTAAGTGCATGCCTGATGCTCGGGGCCCTGGCATGTCTTGAGGATGCCCTGCTCATACACATTCTAGGATTTTAACAGCTCTTGTCCCCTACACATGTTGAGTGGTGTTCTCCCTTGACTGCATCCCCTATGGTTATCTTCTCATCCTATCCCTTCAGATCTTCCATCAGACTACTCCTGTTTTGGGGCATCTCAGATTCAATACGCAAACTCACATGGATCCCATTCTGTGGTGCCTCATTACAGGGTAGCATTCATTACTCAGTTTCTATCACATTGCCTCGCACCTGTGTCTACTTACTGAGCAATCATGCATCTCTAAGGTGTCCATTGTCTTCTGCTTGTCCCAGGCCTGACTGTAAAAGGATGAAGGCCTCGTTTGTAATATGTTCCCAAATGTTATGGCAACAATCTGCATAGAGTATCTAATATATAGAATACTTAATTAACGTAAGTAAGACAGATATTATCGTGGAGAGCTCAAATTTTACAGGTGTATCCACAATTTTTTCCACTAGTGTATGTGATTTATGACATTTTAGGCCACCACACTACGCCATCAAATATCTGCATAAAATTGCTATGTTGAAGCCACACCCCTGTTACACCCAATATGGCCTCACAGATATCCGGCTATTGCAGACTGCAGTGCCCACATTTTGTACATGAAGATGCCATATAGACAGTTATGGCCCACATACGCGAGTAAGGCTGCTTTTCCAGAATCTTAGTGATGCCTAAGGCTTCCAATATTGGGCCCCTAGACTTTAGCAAAACTAAATTAAACATAGAAATATGATGACAGAAAAAGACCATGTGGCCTATCTAGTCTGTCCTTCCATATCAACAACTACAACAAACCCCTTTTTTCTTTTAGAGATCCTCTGTGTTTGTCCCATGCTTTTTTAAATTCAGATACCGTCCTCATCTCTACCATCTCCACTGGGAGACTATTCCACAGATCCACCACTCTTTCCGTAAAGAAATATTTCCGCATACCACTCCTGAATCTATCCCCTTTCACCCTCATCCCATGTCCTGTCATAGCAGAACTTGCTTTCAATCGAAATAGGCTCTCCCCCTGTGCATTTATGCCATGGAAGAATGAAAATGTCTCAATCATATCACCTCTATTCCGCCTTTCCTCTAAGGTGTACATATTAAGATCCTTAAATCTGTCCTAATATGCTTTATAATGAAGACCACTAGCCATTTTAGTAGCCACCCTCTGTACTGACTCCATCCTGTTTATATCCTTTTGAAGGTGCGGTCTCCAGAATTGCACACTATACTCCAAATGTGGTCGCACCAAAGACTTATACAGAGGCATTATCACCTCCTTTTTTCTGCTAGCCATTCCTCTCCCTATGCACCCAAGCATCCTCTAGCTTTTGCTGTCACCTTTTCTACCTGTTTAGATACTTTAAGATCATCAGACACAACCACACCAAGGTGCCTCTCTTCTTTAGTGGACAAAATTACTTCACCCCCTATACTATATAGCTCCCTTGAATTGCTGCAGCCCAAATGCATGACCTTACATTTTTTAACATTAAATCCCAGCTGCCAAATTCTAGACCATTTTTCAAAATTAGCTAGAGCCCTCCTCATGTTATCTACACCTTCCTGGGTGTCTATTCTATTGCAGATTTTGGTATCATCCGCAAAGAGGCAAACTTACCTGACAGTCCTTCTGCTATATCACTAACAAGATATTAAAAAGAATCGGACCAAGGACAGATCCCTGGGGCACACAACTGGTAACTTCCTTCTCCTCAGAGTGAGCTCCATTTAGCTGTACTCTTTGTTGACTCCCACTCAACCAATTTCTAACCCAAGCAGTAACTTTAGGGTCCATCCCTAGGGTGCTCAGTTTGTTTATAAGTCACCTGTGAGGAAAAGTGTCAAAGGCGTTACTGAAATCTAAATACACCACATCTAGGGCTCTCCCTCGGTCCAACTCCCTGGTCATCCTGTCAAAGAAATCAATCAGTTTGTCTAACAAGACCTACCTCTGGTGAATCCATGGTTCCTGGGATCCTGTAATCCACTGGACTCCAGAAAGCTCACTATTTTCTCTTTCAGCAGTGTTTCCAATAATTTACTCACCACAGAAGTTAAACTAACTGGCCTGCTGTTTTCAACCACATCCTTACTTCCGCTTTTGTGTAAAGGCACCAATGGCACAACTCCCGACTCCAATGAGGCATTGAAAAGGTCAGTCAGTGGAGCTGCTAGAACGTCCCCGAGTTCCCTCAGTATTCTAGGGTGTATTCCATCTGGTCCCATTGCTTTGTCTAATTTTGATTTTGCTAGTTTCTCACAAACTCAGTCTTCTGATGCCCCTCGCTTCTGTTCCTGTTTGCAGATGTTTTCTGAGATCCTGTTCCTGGATCTTCATCAGTGAACACAGAACAGAAATATGTTTTAAGGAATTCTACTTTATCCTCATCAGCTTCTACATATTCCTCCCCTGCACCCTTGAGTCTGACAATACCACTTTTGCCCTTCCTCTTCTCACTAACATATCTGAAAAATGTCTTATCCACACATTTTATTGCATTGGCTATTTCCTCCTCGTTTTGAATCTTTGTTTCCCTGACTACTTTGCTAGCTTCTCTAACGGGTATGTTTACTAAACTGCGGTAATGTCATTCGTGGTAGGTTCCGCGGTAAAGGAAGAGATGCCCATATAAAGGCATGGGCGTTGCATCGTTACAGCAAGCTGACAGCTAATGTGCATTACAAGGCGCCTTAGACTAACGAGCGTTACAAGGCGCCTTGTAAGTCACCTTGCAAGGCACCTTGTAAAGCACCTTGCAAGGCACCTTGTAAGGCGCCTTATAAGGTGCCATGTAAGGTGCCTTATAAGGTGCCTAGTAAGATACCCTGTAAGGTGCCTCATAACGCGCCCTATAGGGCCTCCTAGGCTAAGCGCCATATTAGGCACCCTTGGACAAGGCACTGCAGAAGGCACCCTGGGCTATGGAACCATAGGTTAAGGTGTCCTAACAAGGTTATGGTGTCCTAGGTTAGTGTGCCCTAGGGACTGCAAGGTGCCTCAGGATGACATGCATGACCTGTGTGGAACAGAGACAGATGTAGCCCTAACACTAGATAGAGCACTCAGGAAAGGCAATGAACAGATGAGTGAAGGAGGGAGAGGTGGGAGCCGCTGGACCTGCCATATCTGTAGGCATCCCATGTGTCTGCCAGTTCTGATGACAAACATGGTGGGGCAGCTGTTCCACAGCACAGGGTGTTGGCAATGTAAAGTACCGGAAAAACAGTTGGTGGCAGATGATGGGAATATGTGTCCCCCAGTGAAGGCGGAGGTGGCAGGATAGTTACAATGAAGGATGGACAGAGGAGTGGTGGTGCCATGCAGATCAGGCACAGGCGAGGCAAGCATGAAGAGGCGCAATGCAGGAAAGGGTAGCAATGCATGACATGGGGTTGCAGCCTGCACTGGCAGACAGGACTCTACACAGCTGACAGACGCAGATAGATGGACCGAGGGAATGTTGGCAATTGTGGCGAGGGTATTATGGGCTGGAAGCACAGATCTGCAAAAATATGACCTCTACAGGCTTGCACACTATTTGAGTAGGACAGGAATGAGAGGAGGGAACAATGAGGAACTGAACCCATGAACTGCGACGTTAGTGCTGTTTAGTAAACATTCCCCTATGTCACCAACATATATAGCATAGTTGACTTGGAATTTATTAATGATTATACATAATGGCGGGAGGTATATATTTAATAATAATGCAGAGAGCATTGAGCCTTGGGGTAACCCTTGTTGTTGGGCATAGGTGTGTGAGGTTAGTTGGTCAATTTTGACTTGCTGGGATCTTTCAGATATCTAAGATTTAAACCATAGAAGTGTGGTACCATAAATACCTATTTGCTGTAAGTGGGCAATGAGAATGTTATGGTTAATAGAGTCAAAAGCTAAAGTAATATCTAAGAAGATGAGTATGAAAGCAGTTTTGGAGTTTTCTATGCCTTGGGGTGTGGGGGGGTGGAGGGGTGTTTGGACCCATAGGCCGATTATGTACCACCACACAACCCACCCTCTGGGGCTCAGGGTGGGAAACAGGATCAACCACCAACAGATCCACATTCTACCTCCCTGCAATGGTGACAGTAGAGGGGACGAACAACCCCAGCCCTGCTGGTGAACGGACACCCTACAGGGCAGGCAATGCAGAGCTGTACACATCCATAAAGCAATAGTAGACAGACAGTAGGCCTCAAAATGCACAGCTGCCCCCCACCACTATTTGACATTCTCCAGCAGAAAACCTCCAGCCACTGCACCCTGCAAGGTGTTCCATCGAGACACATACTAGCTACAGACAGTCTGCTAGAAAGTCCATAGTGCAGGGGTGGGGAACCCTGGTCCTGGAGAGCCGCAGACCAGTCAGGTTTTCGGGATATCCCTAATGAATATGCATGAGATATATATGCATTAGAGATATCCTGCCAACCTGACTGGTTTGTGGCCCTTCAGGGCTGGATTTGGAGACCCCTGCCTTACACCTCTGTCATTTAGGATTGTGAGTGGGCAAGGTCCAGATGTCCAAGACATCAAAAAGGTTAGATAGAATGTGTCACATTCCTCCTCACTTCTCACCACCACCAAAATATTGTCTATAGACAACTTTTTGGTGGTGGTGAGAATCGAGGAGGAATATGACGCATTCTATATACCCTTTCAATGTCTAGGACATCTGCACCTTGCCCACTCACAATCTTAAATGACAGAGGTGTAAGGCAGGGGTCTCCAAATCCAGCCCTGGAGGGCCACAAACCTGTCAGGTTGGCAGGATATTTCTAATGCATATATATCTCATGCATATTCATTAGGAATATCCCAAAAACCTGACTGGTCTGCGACTCTCCAGAACCAGGACCAGGACCAGGACCAGGACCAGGGTTCCCCACCCCTGCCATAGTGCATGTTTCTGGAGAAGATGCGTGTACCCAGAACTGGGATGTCAGCATACACACCAAGCAGATAAATCAGTGATTGAGCCCCAAAAGAAACCCCATAAATATCACATGAAAAAAATGTTTATATAGCATTATGGGGAAACCTAGACATGCCCTGGTCACTGCTCAGTCAGGGTGAGAGTGACCTCCCAGCAGGACATGTTGTAGCCACCCTGTCCATGCAGGTGGTGGCCGGCTACTACTATGTCCAAGCCATTGCCATATGCTATATACAGATGAAACCAGGCCAGGCGACCCTATCATGGCTATTCCCACAGTACCTTGCTCCTCATTATGCACATTGGCAGGCCAATACTGGCAACAGTTCTAGCAGTGTGGGCTGTGGAGGGTGTTTGCAGCCACCACACACTGGATAGACAGACACACACTCTCCACACCTATGCCAGGATTGTGCAACTATAGAAGTGTTTGGCAGCCCTGGCCACCGCACCAGTCCTGGGCACAGTGCAGGCATGGCTATGGTATGCAATACTGTTGGGGGTCACCCCCAGGGTGGTAAACACTGTCAGACCTGTAGCACACTCCACAGATATCAGAAAGGTTGCTATGATGCAGCTCACTCAGAAAATTGTACTTAACCTCGGAATTGCTATCTGCCAGTAATCATAGCAACCTTTTGATAGCTGTGTACTGTATTCCTAGGTTTAGGGTGGCATTGCTAAGGTATGCAAGTGCTACTATTGGGAGATGCACACAGGGCCCAACATCCTGCCTCTCCAGGAGGCATTGGATAATGGAGCCTGTGGGTGCGGGTGTGTCTGCCCCTGTTGGCTGCTGCTTTAGGGCAGAGGTTCCCAACTCCGGTCCTGGTGGGCCAGACACTGTTTGAGTTTTCATGCTGTCCCTCATGCATATGCATGAGACACATCTGCATACCATGGGGCGGCGCATAGAAATGCAGCACAGGCATCTTTATCAGAGACAGCATGGAACCTGAATGGTGTTTGGCCCCCCAGGACTGCATTTGGGAGACTCTGCGCTAGGTAATGCACATTTTTATGGTGTCTGTGCTCTGTAGGGTAAAATGTAGGTGTTTTGGGCATGTTTACATCATCTGCAATAAAGGTTCTGTCTGTATTAGTAGTGGGTAAAATATGGGGACTGTGTTGGCAGGAACCACAGCTGGGATATGAACCTGTGACCTTCTGCTTCTGAACACACTAGCTGTGTACACTGCACCACTGTGTTGCCACAGAAACAGTGCATTCCCTGGTGATACCATGACTGTTTGTCATACAGGGCCTGTCTGTTGCAGTGCATGGCACCCACCTACACAGGGCTAGGCCACGGTCTGCTCTGGGCAGCTGCCACTGCCCTCTCCACCACCAGTATCCCTCTGCCACCATGCTGACATGCCCTTCTGCTGGTGGTTCTGGTGGAGCGCAGTCTCAGGCCATCCAGTGTGCGGGTAGGCGGCTGCCTATGGTGCGGGTTATGGGTAGGGGTGCCTGCATAGCTGTCCACGCTTTCCCCCAGCACCGCATGCCAATGTTCCATGCCCTTCGGGGTACCTGCTGGGTACTATCCCCTGTGACACTGTGGGAAGCACACTCGTGCCCATGTTGGGCCCTCAGAAGTTGCTGTCTGGCTGCTCTACTGTTTCAGCATTCCTATGGGCCAGCTAGGCATCACCCTAGTCCACACTGTGGACCAGCTGCACCGCAGCATGTGCCGCCTGCAGCACTCTGTGACCCCTTTTCCAGCATCTGTCCAGTTGCCCGTCCCGACATGCCCGCCCTGCTGTTGTGGAACATGTGCACGCCATGGGAAACCAGGCCGATGGAGTCGGAAACCCTGCTCAGTGCAATTACACTGTGGGCTCATTCACCTTGTATGGGGACGGAGCATTGACCTTTCCAAAATTCATATCTCTTTTTTGGAGCTTTCTTGGGAGTGTTTTTTGATGTTTCCCATTGATATCACTATTGGCCAGCTTGGTTATTTTATTTTTACATTTTCTTCTGTACGTTTTCAAGGTTTATTTGCCCTTTTGTTACATGCACATGTATCACACTTATCACTTTTTGTAGGTTTCCCTGGTTTTGCTGTACATTGCCGACGGAAATGGTTTATTTTCCCTATAAATCAGCTCTAACACCAGCGTTTCACTGGCGTTAGTTTTGAGCCTCGGATTTCACAGCGTTAGTGTGCGGGGAGCCTCTCCCCTCCCACTCTCCACACATTGACCCCCTTCTCTCCACCCCTGGGGAGCCTTCCTCCGCCCTCTGGGAGCCTTTCCCCGCCTTCAGCGCTCGTTTGCGCCGCTGCCCGCATTATCGCGTGCTAAGGTACCAGTGCATCTGATAAAGCGCCATTATCGCGCGATAAGGTCACAGAGCGCACATTAAGATGGTTTAGTAAAAATACCCCTAGGTTTTTCCAAATATAAATGCCTGTCTTCCTCTCTCTGTGATCTCTTGTATTTCATGAAGGCCTCCCTCTTTTTCCTCACCTTTTCAGCTACTTTTTTTGAAAACTATAGTGGTCTCCTTTTCCTTTTACCTTTATTTACCATTTAAGAAAAAGGTTGGTTGCCCTTAAAATATCCCCTTTCAGTTTTGCCCACTGTTTTTTTACATCCCCCAGATGTTCCCATCCCGCTAACGACTCCTTGAGGTATTGGCCCATATTGGCAAAGTTATGTTTTCTAAAGTCTAAGACCCTCACTTTTGAATGGATTCTATCAGCCCTAGTCCTAATACTGAACCACACCATCTGGTGATCACTGGATGCAAAATGATCTCCCACTATAACATCAGAAATACTTTCACCTTTGGTAAGCACCAAGTCCAGTATGGCCCCTTCACGTGTGGGATCTGTTACCAATTGTCTGAATAGTTCTGCCTGTAGAGAATCCAGGATCTCCTTACTTCTAGGTGATGCTGCAGTAGGAATATGCCAAACAACATCTGGCATATTGAAATCCCCTATCAGTAGCACTTCCCCATTCCTAGTAAAGCTGCATATGTCTTCAATTAACTCTCCATCCACCTCTTCCTCTTGTGAGGGAGATCTGTATATCACCCCAATACAAATAGATTTCTCTTTCCCTCTTTCTAGTTTAACCCACAGTGCCTCATCTCTCCCTTTTAAGCTCTGTAATTCCTCCTCCCCTTCTTCCTACCCTGTCCTTTCTGAATAAAGTATAGCCTGGTATAGTTACATCCCAGTCATGGTTTTCTGTGAACCATGTTTCTGTAACTGCCACTAAATCCAAGTCAGCCACTCCCATTAAAGCTTCAACATCTGGGATCTTATTTCCCATGCTATGGGCATTTATACACACCATTTTCCATATATTTCCCTTTTACCCATTTCCATAAAGGTGTTTACCTGGAGGTTTTCTTCACCCGCCCCAATGAATCTAATTTAAAGCCCTCTTCAGTAGATTAGCCAGTCTGTTACTGAAGACACATAGAACTTTCTTGGACAGATGGGCACTATATCTGCTTTGCAACCCTTGGAACAGCATCCCATAGTCCAGGAAACCAAAACGCTCTCGATGACACCATCCATGCATTCATCTACAGGATGTGAGCTTCTCTGTCTTGGCCTTTACCCTCAACAGGAAGGATTGAAGAGAGCACCACCTATGCACCTGTCTGTTTCATCCTCTGTCCCAGAGCCATGAAGTCACTTTTGATATGCTCAGAGGGATACCTGGCAGTATCATTTGTGCTGACATGGATTAGCAATATTGGGTAATAGTCAGTGAGCTTGATGAGTCTCAGCAAAGTCTCACTAACATCTTGGATTTGGGCACCTGACAGACAGCGTACCTCTATGGACATCAAGTCTGGATGGCAGATGTACACCTCAGTACCCTTCAGAAGAGAGTCACCAACCACCACTACCCTTTGCTTCCTTGTGGTCACTGTTTCTGCAATTTTGGGGCATTTGAGCTCTGGTTCTTCCCTTTTTGGGGATGTGTTCACCTCCTCCACTTCCAGGGCTGCATAATGGTTCTTCATTTCAAGGTCTGGAGAAGTTGGATTGTTGATTCTGCAGGCCCTGGTGACATGGGTCCAACCTTCGTCATTCTGTAGGCACCCATCTTCTCCTCTGCTGGAGATCTTGGATGTTGCAAGAAACAACTCGTCAATGTACTTCTCACTGTCTTGAATGCTCATAAGAACATAAGATATGCCATACTGGGTCAGACCAAGGTCCATCAAGCCCAGTATCCTGTTTCCAACAGTGGTCAATCTAGGTCATATGCACCTAGCAGTTTCCCCAAAAGACACAGGTTCCGCAATGCTTGTACTGGGTCAAGCATTGATATCCTGGGTCCCTTCTTAATAATGGTTTATGAACCTTTCCTCCAGGAACTTGTCCAAACCTTTTTTAAACCCAGCTACACTAACAGCCTTTACTACATCCTCCGGTAACAAATTCCAGAGTTTGATTACATGTTGAGTGAAAAAATATTTTCGTTTATTAGTCTTAAATAGTTTACCCTATAGCTTCATTGCATGTCCCCTAGTCTTTCTATATTCTGATAACGTAAACAATCGATCTATGTTTACCCGTTCCACTCCGTTCATTAATTTATAGATTTCTATCATATCTCCCCTCAGCCGTCTCTTTTCCAGGTTAAAGAGCCCTAACCTTTTTAACCTTTCTTCATAGGAGTATCCTTCCATCCCCTTTACCATTTTGGTGGCTCTTCTCTGAACCTTTTCTAATAACGCTATATCCTTTTTAAGATACGGCAACCAGAATTGCACACAATATTCAAGGTGCGGTCTCACCATGGAACGGTATAGAGGCATTATAATATCTTTTTTTTATTTTCCATTCCTTTCCTTATGATACCTAGCATTCTATTTGCTCTCTTGGCTGCCGCTGCACACTGGGCCTAGGGTTTTAACATGTTATCCACAATGACGCCTAAATCTTTTTCCTGGGTGGTGGTTCCTAATGTGGAACCCTGCATCATGTAACCATAGTTTGGGTTGTTCTTCCCTAGGTGCATAACTTTGCACTTGTCCACATTAAATTTCATCTGCCATTTTGATGCCCAGTCTTCCAATTTATCAAGATCCTTTTGCAATTTTCTACCATCTTCTTGGGTTTTAACAACTTTAAATAGTTTTGTGTTATCTGCAAATTTGATAACCTCACTCGTTATTCCACTTTCCAGGTCATTTATGAATATGTCAAAAAGTAGCGGACCCAGCACAGATCCCTGGGGTACACCACTATTCACCTTTCTCCATTTGGAAAATTGGCCATTTAGCCCAACCCTCTGCTTTCTATCTTTTAACCAGTTCCTGATCCACAGTAGTACACTGCCTCCTATCCCATGACTCTTTGGTTTTGCCAAACGTCTCTGATGAGGGACCTTGTCAAAGGCTTTCTGAAAGTCCAGATACACTATATCAACTGACTCACCTTTGTCCATCTGTTCATTCACACTTTCAAAAAAACATAACAGATTAGTAAGACAAGATCTTCCTTGTCTAAAGCCATGTTGGCTGTCTCCCATTAGGCCATGACTATCTACATGCTGAGTAATTTTATTCTTTATGATGGTTTCTACCATTTTTCCTGGTACTGACATGAGGCTCACCAGTCTGTAGTTTCCCGGATCACCCCTGGAACCCTTTTTAAAAATTGGTGCTACATTGGCGATCCTCCAATCTTCAGGTATTAGAGTTGATTTTAATTATAGTTCACAGATTACTAATAGCAGGTCTGCAATCTCATATTTCAGTTCTTTCAACACTTTTGGATGTATACCATCCGGCCCAGGTGATTTGCTACTCTTCAGTTTATCTAATAGTTGTAATACATCTTCCCGATGAATAGATATTTCCTTCAATTCTTCTGCACCTTTAAATACCACTTCAGTCATGGGTAACATCCCTACATCTTCCTCAGTAAAGACCGAAGCAAAGAATTCATTCAGTCTCTCCATTATTGCCTTGTCGCCTCTTAGTGCCCCTTTAACTCCTCTATCATCTAATGGACCAACTGACTCTCTCACAGGTTTTTTGTTACGAATGTACTTGAAAAAATCTTTATTTCACATTTTTGCTTCCGCAGCAAGCTTCTTCTCAAATTCTCCCTTTGCCTGCTTTATCAATGCCTTACATTTGACTTGCCAGTGCTTGTGCTGTTTCCAGGTTTCGTCGTTTGGCTCTTTTTTCCATTTCCTGAAAGATGCTTTTTTGGCAACAGCCTCTCTGACCTCACCTTTAAACCATGCTGGCAGTTTTTTGGACTTCCTTCCACTTTTCTTAAAGTGTGGAATACAGCTGGTCTTGCCTTCCAAGATAGTATTTTTCAACAACACCCAAGCTTGATGTAAGTCTCTAACCTTTGCAACTGCTCCTTTTAGTTTTTTCTTAACTATTTTCCTCATTTTATCATAGTCTCCCTTTCAAAAGTTAAAAGGTAGTACTGTGGATTTCCTTACTATCCCTCCTCCACTAATTAAATCAAAGGCGATCATGCTATGATCACTATTGCCAAGTGGCCCCAACACCCTTATCTCTTGCACTAGATCTGGTGTTCCACTAAGGACAAGGTCTAAAATGGCTTCCCCTCTGGTTGGTTCATGAACCAGCTGCTCCAAGAAGCAGTCATTTATGTCATCTAGGAACTTCATCTCCCTAGCATGTCCTGCTCCTCAGCCTCACCACCTCCTCTCTGAGTTCCTCCACTTGTTTCAGCATGCAGGCACTCTGTGCATGGAACCGATCCTTCAACTGGCATTGGGACCTCTGTCTGGACAGAGGCAGAAGCTATAACAGCGGCAACAGCTTTAGCGATATGATTTTTCCCAGCCATTGTTCAGTTTGTGGAGCTTAAGTATCAGTTAAAACAAAAGAGAGAGATCTACCAAAGTACCAGCTGGCTTCCCAGCTGACCTTTCAGATAAAAAGCAGTTAAATCTCTTTAAGCATGTTCAAAATGTGCTGTTCAAAGTTCCTGTGTGTAGTTAATTGAGGAGGTGCCCTATAAAGCAAGACTGCTCAATAGGGATGGGTGGGAGTTGAGGGGGGGGGGGTAGGGAGGGAACTAACACTTGATTAGGTGTCAATAGCTTCAAAGAACTGAGAAAGATACTAAAGCTATAGCTACCCCACTAAAGAAAGTATTTCTCCTTTTAAACTAAAGCATCAAAAAGAATGTAACTTTGTTTTAAAAATGTAACAAAACCCTTTTAATAGCTCCCAGGCAGAGAGCTGTATTTTAAAAATCCACAAACTCTTACCTTTGCTTGAAATGTATAGCCCCTGTTAGGAATGCATTGGTGTACCGTAATCTTCAAGTACTGCCACAGATTCTCAATTGGATTGTGGTTTGGGCTTTGACTAGGCCACTCCAAGATATTTAAATGTGTTCCTTTAAACCAACTTTAGCAGTATGTTTAGGGCCATTGTCCTGCTGGAAGGTGAAACTTCGTCCTAGTCTCAAATCTCTGGCAGACTGAAGCAGGTTTTCCTCAAGAATTGATCTGTATTTAGTGCCATCCATCGTTCCTTCATTCCAGACCATTTTGCCTGTCCCTGCCAATGAAAAACATCCCCACAGCATGATGCTGCCACCACCATGTTTCATTGTGGGAATGATGTTCTCGGGGTGATGGGAAGTGATGGGTTTGCACCACACATGGTGTTTCCCATGAAGGGCAAAAGGTTAAATTTTTGTCTCATCTGACCAGAGAACCTTCTTCCATGTGTTTGAGGGGTCTGCCACATGCTGTTGCGCAAGCTCCAAATGTGTTTTCTTATTTCTTTCTTTGAGCAATGGCTTTTTTCTGGCCACTCTTCCATAAAGCCCCACTCTGTGGAGTGTAAGGCTTAAAGTGGTCCTATGGACAGATACTCCCATCTCCGCTGTGGATCTTTACAGCTCCTTCAGTGTTATCCTTGGTGTCTTTGTAGCATCTCTGATTAATGCCCTCCTATCCCGGTCTGTGAGTTTTGGTGGGTGGCCCTCTAATGTCAGGTTTGTAGTGATGCAATATTTTTTCTATTTTGTTATAATGCAGTTAATGGTGTTCCACTGGATATTCAGAATTTTGGATAGTCTGTTAAAACGCAACCCTGATCTATACATCTCCCCAACTTTGGGGTATGTTTACTAAGCAGTCTTAACGTGCGCCCGGCATTAGTGTCCAGGATGCCATACAAGGTAGTGGGCGTTCCGATCTTAAGGTAGCATTTAGGGTAATCATGCGATAAGGTACATTTTTGTGCGATAGAGGGAGCCGTGGCACGTTAATGCACGTTAGCCATAATTAGGCGCACTGACCTGCAAACACAGCAACAGAGGTGTAACACAATGGTTAATACATTGACTGCTAAAACAGGGGTCATGAGTTTGATCCCCCAGTGAGCTTGGTAAGTAAGGCTGTCTGAGGCATTACCCTTTACTTTAAATCAGTGCTGTCTGAGGCATTTTCTTTTTTAATTTAAATTAGTGCTGCCAGCAAACAAACCCTCACAGTGCTGTAACCTAAGGTGCCACATAAGGCACCCTATAAGGCACTCCAGAGGGCACATTATAACGTGCACTGTCCGCAAAGGCACCTTATAATGTTCCCTATAGGGCGCCTTATATGGCGCCTTATAAAGCTCCTTATGAGGCACCTTAAGGTTACAGCACTGTGAGGGTGTTTTTGCTGGCAGCACTAATTTAAATTAAAAAAGAAAATGCCTCAGACAGCCCTATCAAATAACCCCACTGTGAGATCAAACCCATCCACAGGCAGTGAAGTAACCAGTGGGCTACAGCTACTAACAAACCCCTGGCTGGCTACAGAAGGACTGCAGGTCACCACACAAACTGTCTGCTGTGGTTACCAGGATAGGGATAACCCACCCGTACCCATGATGCACTGAACATGCAAATCAGCAGTCTACAGATGATCACAAGATGGGGTATGCACCCCCACAGCACCTCGGCCTGGTAGGGGGAACTGACCGTGTGCACTCCCACAGCACCTCAGCCTGGTAGGGGGTACTGACCGTGTGTGTTACTGGCACAGAGTATCTACAGACAGTCAGGGTACTGTGCTCATCCTGAAGGTGAGGTGGGGGGCCCAGCACCAGGTCCACAGCACCTTTCATAGCTGAAATAGGCCATGCTGCAGGTCCCCATCAGTGCTAGTGTGCGTGATAGATAGTTCCTGCAGATGCGCTTAGGATACATCTGTGTCCATCTGTATTTCTCAGTCATGTCTAGCTCTAATGGGCTATGATACACCCAGAATAGTGCATGTCCTGTGTTGGTGCCATGGTCACATGTTGTAGGTGAAGGGGGGGTGTTTGGACCCATAGGCAGATTATGTACCACCACCCAACCCACCCTCTGTAGCTCAAGGTGGGAAACAGGATCGCCCACCAACAGATCCACATTCTACCTCCCTGCAATGGTGGCAGTAGAATGGATAGGTCATCCTATTTTATCAAGTAATGACTCCCTTTTGGAACGGGTGGGTATCTTTTTGGATATGTTATTGAAGCAGGAAGTTCCAAAGATTCATTCTTTCATTAAAGATACTACACATTTTTTGCAAATACTGGAAGATTTGGATTCTGTTGAGCATGTTGATTGGATGGCCAGTTTAGATGTGATGGCACTTTACACTTCCATTCCACAAGATGAAGCACTAGATGTTTTAACGAATGTTTGGAATGCTCGTGTACCCCCGATTAGAGTACCTACCTCTGTTTTGCTTACTCTAGCTGAGATAGAGTTGAAAAGAAATTATTTCGTCTACAACCAAACATTTTTTCAGCAAATTTCTGGAACGGCCATGGGTGCTATGTTTGCTCCATCATTGGCCAATTTATATATGAGTAATTTTGAAGATCAATTTGTTTACTCTTCTTGCTATAGGAAAAACGTAGTCAAATGGTATCGTTATAGTGACTATGGGGTCTGTTTACTAAACATTCCTAATGTGCGGGGCCGCGGTAGTGTGCCTGTGCCATATAAGGAGTGGGCGGTTCAGGCAGAGAAAAGAAAAAAAACGGGAGTAAGCGATCGCACATTTGCGCGGGGCGCTATTGTGCGCCGCGCTATTGTGCGCCGTGCATAATAGTGCGTGGGAAGGCTAAGTGGCACCCTGATATGCACACACAAAGGAGCAGAGCCATAGTACAATGGTTAAGACACTGACTGTGGGTGCAGCTGCCATGGGTTCAATTCCCCATTGTGCACAACAAAAAGGGCTGGCTGAGGCATTATCTGTAATGGGTAAAAGTGCTTTAGGAGGCATATTAATTTTGGGCGGCATAAGGCGGTGCACTGTTAATTTTGGGCGGCATAAGGCGGTGCGCAGATGCCCAAGCATAGGAACAGAGCCACAGCACAATGGTTAAGACACTGACCAATGGTGCAGAGATCAGGGGTTCAATCCCCCACAGTGCCCAATGAAGAAGGCTCACTGAGGCAGTGTGTATTATGGGGATGAGTGCTGTAGGGGGCAATCTATTTTTATTTCAGTTATCACTACTAGCAAACGCACTCACAAAGCGTGTTAACATAAGGCGGCCCATAAGGCACATGTTAAAGTTCACTGTCCGCCAAGGCACCCTTGAATGTCCCCTATAGGGCACCATATATGTTGCGTCACAGGATAATGTATAGTGCACCTTATATGGACGGCAACCATAAGGTGCCCTATAGGGTGCCCTATAAAGCACCCTCAGAGGCACCTTATGGGTACAGTACACTGAGGGTGTGTTTGATGGCAGCAACATATGTACATTAAATCTAAAAAAAGCTTTGGACAACCCTATCAAATAACCCCACTGTGGGCTCGAACCCATTACCGCTGGCTCCACAGGCAGTGAAGTAACCATTGGGCTACAGCTATATAGCTGCCAGCAAGCCCCTGGCTGGCTGCAGAGAGCCTGCATGTCACCACACAGACAGTCTGCTGTGGGAACCAGGATAGGGTTAGGCCACCCATACCCATGATGCACTGCACATGCAAATCAGCTGTCCACAGATGAACACAAGATGGGGAATGCACCCCAACAGCTCCCCGGCCTGGTAGGGGGACGTGTCCGTGTGCACCCACACAGCACCTTGTCCTGGTAGGAGGTACTGACCGGGTGTTTAATTTGCACAGAGTAGCTACACACAGTCACACTGTGCGGGAACTGTGCTCACCCTGAGTGTGCGATGAGGCGCCCTGGACCAGGTCCACAGCACCCTCCATGGCTGAGAGAGGCCATGGCAGAGCTCCAAAACAGTCGTAATCTGTGAGATAGGTAGTTTCTGCAGGAACACCTTGGATATCTCTGTCTGTCTCAGTCAGGGGGAACCCCATGGACCCCTAGGTGGGCCATGTACCACCACCCCCCCCCGAGGGTGGCAAACAGGCAGGGTCTCCTATCAACAAATCCCCATTATACACCACCACACCACACACACACCCACACCCCCCCCCCCCCCCCCCCATCCTGCAATGATGGCAGTAGAGTGGACCATCAACCCCAGTCCTGTTGGGGAACAGACACCCTACAGGGCAGTCCAAGCAGCCCCACACACACCCAGACCACAATATCAGACAGACAGTAGGCCTGGATATGCTAAGATGCACCCCACCACTATCTGATATTCCCCTGCATCAAGCCATCAGCCACTGCAAGGCACTCCAGCAGGGCACATACCAGCTGTGAACAGTCTGCTGGTTAGTCCCACTGGAAATGCATGCACCCACAACTGGGATGGCAGCACACACAAGCAGATACATCAGTGACTAGGCCCCAACAGGTGACCCATATATATCACATGAGGGAAGTGCTATGAAGCACTATGGGGGTGCCTAGCCATGCTGCCATCACTGCACAGTCAGGGTGGAGTGAAAGCCCAGCAGCACATACAGAGGTCACCCTGTCTGTGGAGGTGGTGGACGGCCACTACAATGTCCCTGCCAGTGCCCTATGCCCTGTGCAGATGCATCCTGGCCAGCCCACCCTGTCTGAGCTATACCCATGGTACCTTGCTGCTCATTATGCACATCATCAGGCCAAAACTGTGGACAGTGTTTGCAGCCAACACACACTGTATAGACAGACACACACTCCCACACGTATGCCAGCATTGTGCTACTATGGAGGGGTTCAGAATCCTTGCCCACCACACCAGTCCTGGGCACAGTACAGGCATGGGTATGGTATGCAATACCGTTGGGGGTCCCTCCCTAGGGTGGTAAACACTGTCAGGGGCCAGACCTGACGCACACACCGCAAACCTCAGATGGATTATTATGATGGAGCTCATAGAGCAGACTGTGCGTAACGTAGGGATATCTATCTGCCAGTACTCATAGCAAACGTTTGAGAGCTGTGTACCATATACCCTGGTGTAGGGTGACATTGCTAAGGTATGCAAGTGCTGGTATTGGGAGATGCACGCAGGGCCCAATGTCCTGCCTCACCAGGAGGCATTGGCCAATGGGGCCTGTGGGTGTGGGTGTGGGTGTGTCTGTCCCTGTTGGCTGCTGCTGTACGGCAGAGGTTCCCAAATCCAGTCCAGGTTTGCAATACACTGGTTGGGGTTTCCTGCTGTCCCTCATGAATATGCATGAGCTACATCTACATGCCATGGGGGTGGTGCATAGATATACAGCACGGTTATTTGTATGAGTGGCAGCATGGAACCTGAATGGTGTGTGGTCCTCCAGGACTGCATTTGTGAGACTCTGCTCTAGGTAATGCCCCTGGTCATGGTGTCTGTGCTTGGTGGTGTAAAAGATAGGCGTATGACCAATGCGTATATCCCCAGCAATAAAGGATTGCCCTTACTAACATGGTTTAGTTGTGGGGAAAATATGTGGACAGGAATGGCAGTAGCCCCAGCTGGGCTTTGAACCTGTGACCTTTTGCTCCTGCACACACTGTCTGTGTGCACTGCACCACTGTGTTGCCACAGGTGTGCTGAATTTCCTGGGAAGTCCATGACTGTACATCCGACAGGGCCTATGTTGCAGTGGACGTGCCAGCCTGCACATGGCTCGGCCACTGTCTTCTGTGGCTAGCAGCCACTGCCCCCTCCACCACCTGTACCCTACCGCCAACATGCTGGCATGTCCGTATCTTGGAAAAGCATATGACCTGATTGAGTTGTGGCACTCCAGGACTGCATTTGGGGGACTCGGCTGTTGGTAATGCCCATTGTTATGGTGTGTGTGCGGTGTTGGGTACAAAATGGGTGTGTGAACCATGCTTATGTTCTCTGCAATAAAGGAGTGTCTTTACTATCTCTGTTTAGTGGTGGGTAAAATATGGGGACTGGGTTGGCAGGAGCCCCAGCTTGGATTTGAACCTGTGACCCTCTGGTCCTAGAGGTACTGCCTCTGTCTACTGCACCACACTGTGGCCACAGTGATAGTGCAGTCCCTGGGGGTGGGAAACCTGACCAAAGGAGTCAAAAACCCTGCTCTGCACATTTGTACTGTGGGCTCAGTCACCTTGTCTGGTGACAAAAGTGCAAATAAACCCCTCAACCGACCACGACGAACTGGGGATAAATATAACCAAGCTGGGCAACAGTGATATTAATGGGCAACCATAGCAAACACTCCCAGGAAGGCTCAGAAAAAAGGAAATTGGTTTTTGGAAGGGTCTCCGCTCCGTAGCCCCTTCCATACTTCATTTCATTTCTTTGGAGCTTTCCTGGGTGTGTTTCTTATGTTTGCCCATTAATATCAGGGTTCCCCAGCTGACTTCCTATTTTTAATATGTTTGTTTGGGTCTTTTTCTATCTTTATTTGCACTTTTGTTCTGTGCACATGTATCACACTGCTCACGTTTTGCAGGTTTCCCAGGTTTCCCTGTACATTGCTGACGTAAATGGTTTCTCTTCCCTTTAAATGCCCTCTACCGTGAGTGTTTCACTCGCGCTATTTTTAACCTGCAAATTCGTCCCCGATACTGTGCGGGGAGCCTCTCCCCTCCCCTTCCCCGCCCATTGACCCCGTCTCTCTGCCCCTCGGGAGCCTTCCTCCGCCCTCAGAATGCCTTTCCACGCCTCTATCGGACATTTGCGGGCCGGGTACTTGTGCGGGGCACGTTAGTGTGGCGCGCAATTGTGCGGGGCCCACGCGCACTTGTGCGGGGCGTTTAAGAGCGTTTCTGAGCGTTTGAGTGCCGCGTTTCCGTGCGCTATTGTGCGGCACGCAATTGTACGGCTTTTAGTAAACATGCCCCTATATCTTTCTCTTATGGTATGGTTCTAAAGATCTTTTAAATGAGTTTTTTGTGTATTTAAACAGTTGCAACTCTTCGATTAAATTCGAGATTAATATTCAAGAGTCTGAGTTGCATTTTTTGGATGTTAGGATTATTAAACAGCATGGATATTTACAAACTACAGTATATTCTAAACCTACCGATAGGAATACCTTGCTCCATTTTGATAGCTTTCATCCGTTGCATCTAAAACAAAGTTTACCTTATTCACAATTTTTGCGCTGCTGATGCATTTGTTCAACAGTGGCTGAATTTAAAACACAAGCTAGCCTTATGATGCGAAAGTTTCTGGATCGAGGATATCCTCTTGATGTGTTACATAAAGCCTATAAAAGAGCGCACTTCAACCATCGTGAATGGTTGTTGTGCCCTAACCATGCGTGACCAGCAAGTATGCCATCTTCCGTAATTACTTGTGTGTTGCCACATTCTAGCTTTTCTTATCGGATAGCAACAGTGTTGCGGAAGCGTTGGAATCTTATTACTACTCATCCTAAGTTGTTGGTCTGCACTTTACAGATGGCATATAGTCATGGATATAATTTGACGGATCGCTTATGTCCTGCTGTGTTACGACGGGACACTATTCCTGCTGAGACAGGCCATTCAGCATGTCATCGATGGTCGTTTTGTAATATGATGTGTGCCTCGGTTTGTGTGAAGTATCAAAAGTACATGCGATGTGTACCTTTTTCTACAACCTGCAATACTTCCTATGTGGTATATGGCATATGGTACAATTGTCCAAAGCTGTATATTGGTAAAACCACACATCCTTTGAGGACTCGGTTGGCTGAACACAAGTATAGCCTTCATAAAGCATGAATTGATACCCCTCTAATACAGCATTGTTTGGATTTAAAGCATCAGTTTGAAAACCTCAGTTGTACAGTCTTGGAGTATGTTCCCCAACACATTAGAAGAGGTGATCGTAACAAATAATTGTTACAAAAAGAACAGCGGTTGATTTATCGTTTGAATACCTTACACCCGAATGGCCTTAATGATAAGATTGAATGGTCATTATTTTTTTTATTTTTTTGAATTTTTCTGAATTTTTGTGATTTTTTTTGCATGGAAGGACTGTGCAGCTTTAATCCGATCAACTCTTATGTGTAGAATTTTAAGTGTAGATTTTTGTTTATGGAAATTTTGTGGTGATGTCATGGGGGTGTCGAGATGTTGATTGGCTGTGGGTTCTTGTTAAAATTGTATGCTTGTATGGTGGATGTTTTAGAGGTTAGTTTAGAGTATTTATCCCAAGGGTAATTAGGGGGTGTTTTAAGGTTTGGTACATATTAAGTTATAGGTGGATGAATGGTGGCATTTTTGACCAGTGATGTTAGCGTAAGCTGCTCCCTATGGTGATCGTTCACTAACTGTGGGATATGAGCTGTGCTGAGGTCATTTTGCCTGTGAAATTTGTATAAGTTGTGGCATACGATTTTGTTAGTTGAGATTTTTGTTTAAGAGCTGATATCAATTGATATTATTTTGACGGCAGTAGAATGGAACCATCAACCTCAGTCCTGCTGGGGAACAGACACTCTACAGGGCAGTCAATGCAGATCTGTACACATCCATAAGACAAGGCAGATGGACAGTAGGCCTGGAAATGCTCAGCTGCCCCCCACCACTATCTGACATTCTCCAGCAGCAAGCACAGTGATCTCTAACTACTGCATCCTGCAAGGTGTTCCAGCCAGACACATAATAACTGCAGACAGTCTGTTAGCTAGTCCATGTTCCTGGAAAAGATGCATGTACCCAGAACTGGGATGTCAACATACACACCAAGCAGATAAGTCAGTGATTGGGCCCCAAAAAAGACAACCCACAAGTATCACTTGAGAGAAACGCTTTATAGCACTATGGGGGAACCTAGCCATGCCATGGTCACTGCTCAGTCAGGGTGAGAGTGACCTCCCAGCAGGACATGCTGTGGCCACCCTGTCCATGCAGGTGGTGGCCGGGCACTACAATATCCCAGCCATTGCCCTATGCTCTGTGCAGATACATCCTGCCCAGGCCACCCTGTCTGGGCTATACCCACAGTACCTAGCTCCTCATTATGCACATTGGCAAGCTAACACTGGAAACAGTGCAAGCAGTGTGGGTTGCATAAGGTGTTGGCAGCCACCACACACTGGATGGACAGACACACACTCCCACGCCAGCATTGTGCAAATATAGAGGCTTTTGGCAGCCCTGGCCACCTCACCAGTCCTGGGCACAGTGCAGGCATGGCTATGGTACTCAATACTTTTGGGGTCACTCTCTGGGGTGGTAAACACTGTCAGACACCAGAACTGAAACACACTCCACAGACATCAGAAAGGTTGCTATGATGCAGCTCAATCAGCAAATTGTGCTTAACCTAGGAATTGCTATCTGTGATTAATCATAGCAACCTTTTGATATATGTGTAACGTATTCCCAGGTTTAGGGTGGCATTGCTAAGGTATGCAAGTGCTAGTATTGGGAGATGCTGCTGCACGCAGGGCCCAACATCCTGCCTCTCCATGAGGCTGTGGATATTGGAGCCTGTGGGTGCGGGTGTTTCTGCCCCTGTTGGCCGCTGCTCTGGGGCAGAGGTTCCCAACTCCTGCTGTTGTGGGACATGTGCATGCCATAGGAAACCTGTCCAATAGAAAGGGAAACCCTGATCAGTGCTATTTCACTGTGGGATCATTCACCTTGTATGGGGACAGAGCATAGACCCTTCCAAAATTAATATCTTTTTTTTGGAGCTTTCTCTGTATTTTTTTTTTAAATAATCTTTATTGAGTTTCCAAAAACACACAAACAAAACATCAATCAATACTTAAACAACTAGCCAACAACACCCAAAACCCCCCCTGCACCAGACCACCCCCACCCCCCTTCCTCTCCCCCCTCCCCCCTCCGCTCCCTCACTACCACCCCCCACCCCACCTCCTTGATGGTCCCAACAGCCCTGAAGAGTAGGTACATTACTAGCAGTGTCCCCAATACAAACAGGTGAATAACCACCACAGTTACCACACTCTTGCCTTAGCTACGTAGGCATCGAGATACTTTTAACTGTGCTCATATACTGACTGCCGGACCCTTGCCCGCTCTGAGAACTCTTTGAGCAGCGCTGGGCTCCAGATTTCTCATACACCTGTTTATATTTGGCAAATATGCATACTAGATTCCACCAGAGATGACTATCCAACTTCGAAGAATCCTTCCAATGATTCATTATCACTTTTAAGGCCACTGTCATTTTGGTACCGAAAGCACTCCTGAACAGATGGAATGGGAAAATAGTGAGCACTTTACCTTTAAAAGTAAGAGCAAGCCAGGTTCCCATGGCAACAGGAAGCTTTCAGCCAGAACGGAGCTCAGCCATAGCCATGACGTAAGAGCTGAAGGCAACTCTAATGATTTGTACCTGAGTAACCAGAGGGGTGTGGCTGCAGGAGGAAGCCGTTTTAAACCGGCTTCAGAGTCAGTCTTAGAGGACCAGCACAGGAACAAGAAGGAGATCAGGCACAGCCAGGAGTGGGAGAAGCCACACAGGCAGGAACACAGCCAAGAGAAAGAGAACTGTGGAACAGAAGGCAGAGAGAAGCCTCTGCAATTGTCCAAACCACTTCAACAAGGAAGGCACGCAGGAAGGCAGCAACCAGGGAAACCTTGGAACCCAGCTCCAGGCAAGAGGGATACTGGAGGGTCCATTCCCTGTACCTTTAAAGCAAAACCAGAGCCTCTGTGGAAGCTACCCGAGGACAAGGCCAAGCAGTTTGCCTGCACAAGGGGAGAAAGCCCTGAGCACAGACAAGGCATTGCTAATAAAGAAGGTACGTCAGAATTACTTCCTAGCCAGAGACTTGTTGAAGATATTGTGCAACAATTGAAAGCTAGTGCTAATAAATGCCGAGATAGCACGGCTGTAAAAGTAACTCCTAACAGAAACACTTTCAGTAAATGGTTTGAAGCTGATATAAAAGCCATAGGGAAGAGCTTACATAATAACCAATCTCCTACACTAGAGAAGGTCATGGCTAATTAGAGAGGAAACTTTCTAGAGCAGCTGCAAGAGGTTATCCAAGGTTTGCAGTGCAAGAGTTCCCCTAAGCAGAGCTGTGATGAAGAGAGTGAGGATATGATTATTGACGTAGCCAATATTCCTGAAACACCTGAATGCTATGAGATGGACTGTTCTCTGTGTAACATTGATCACTTAGATTTACGTTAAACAAGCTTTGTAGGAGAAGAATACAAAGTTGTTTTGGCTGTTTAAGTTGCTGTGAAGAAACAGTTTTTGTACTTTATTTCTACTTTTCATTTGCTCCTGTTTCCTATTGTTTTGGAAAGAAATTCTATGCTTTGCCTAAGCCTGTTGAACCCTTATGAAAGGAAAAACCCCTAAATAAATTTATCTGTTCAAAAGACCCTCGTGCCACAACACATTTTGTTGAAGAGTGAAACTTAAAAACTACAAGTCCCAGCAACCTTTGCTGCTACATAGTAAAAAGACACTTGGAAACAAGATTGCGGTCACCCTTGCTATAGAGCCATCGGCCCTAGGCAGTGGAAGTGTGACAGATTGACGTAGTTGGCAGGATCAAGGCAAAGGCGCATGCACAAGAGAATTTAAAGGGCAAGAAGAAAAAGTTCTGAGAAATAAAAGCTGAGGAAAAAAATCTTCTAGCAAAACTGATTCCAAAGAAGAAGACGTGTCTGATACTGGAGAGTCCAACGTATACACAAAGGCCTGATGCCCCGCAAGTATCAGGTAATTTGTGCATAGCAGGGTTACCTGTGGATACTTGTGTGGGTATCAGCGTAGTAAGTGGGTAAAAGGTAGTAGTGCCTGCTGTCTTGTGGTACCGCACTTGGTGGTTGCGTTTTGTCTTTTGTCTTTTCAGCATGACGATGGAAGTAAAAGAAGTGCTTACTTGGATGGCAGCCCAGTTTGAGCGCCAATGCAAGCTGGCCATGGAAGCTCTAGAGAACGCTACAGCACGGATGGAAGCGCAGCAGCGGCCGCTCATACAAATGCTGGAGGCCTGGATCCAAAGCACGAAGAAGGAGCCAGAGCCTGCTTCATCTTCACCAGGTCCTGAAAACGAGCCAAGCTCATGCTTTGGGACTTTGGTCCAAAGAGGCATGGAACTTTGGAAAATTATTTGACAGAGACAATCTGGACGATTATTTAGAAACATTCGAGCGAGTTGCTCTCCTGATGCATTGGCCTAAAGACCAATGGGTGGTCAGGCTGGCAATGTCTCTCACTGGGGAGGCATTGGCGGCTTACCAGACCGTACCACCAAATTTAGCCAATAACTATGATGAAGTTAAAAAAGCTATTAAGGATAGAGTGGGTCTTACGTCCTCTGTATACCACCATTTGTTTAGAGAGGCTAAACTAATGCTTGGTGAGACACCTAGAGCCCTACACTATCACCTTAAGGCTTTGCTTAACAAATGGTTAGAACCCGAGGGTAAAAGCCTTGAAGCAGTATTACATACTATATTGTTGGAGCAGTATATGAATGCCGTCCCTGAAAATGTCCGTACTTACCTGACCCTGCAGGGTTGTAAAAACTCACAGGAAGCGATCATGCTCACTGAACGGTTCCTGGAAGCAGAGGGGAACGCTCAGGAGAAAAGCATGGCTTCTAGGAGAGCAACCAGTGCACTCTCAGAAAAGAAGGAAAATGTTATGAAAGTAACTGCATTGTGTTTACCTGAATGTAAAGACAGATATGCAAAAAGAGCATGCTTTAAATGTGGCAGTAGTGACCATTTGCAGCGTAACTGTAGAGTGAAGGTAGAGCTTGTGACCACTAGCCCAGGACAGGTTAGGGAGGGTTTCCTCATAGCCGTGACCGTCCAAGGGGTAAGTGTCAATGCCCTACTAGACTCTGGCTCTGATCAGAGTATGCTTTCACGTGGCCTCTGGAAAAAGATAGAAGCCCACGCTAAAGCCGTGCCTGACCTACCCAGTGGCACTGTAAAAATCCGCTGTGTGCATGGCGCATCATCCTCATACCCTATTCACAAACTCCTAGTAAAAGGATTTGGAATAGCAAAGGAGATTCCGCTGGCCATAGTTCCACACCTGCCCCACGAAGTAGTATTAGGCCGGGATTGGCCATACTTTCAAAAAGGCATGCAACAACAGATAAGAGAGGGGATGGTTTCTATGAGAAACCAGACCAAGGCCGTGGAAGATGAAGGAGAATCTTCAACGGCAGGGCAAATAGATTTACCTTCTCACGAAGATCTGATCAATGCCCCAAGAAAGGAGAACAAAAAGAGTAAGGGAGAAAAACACAGGGAACGCCAAACTCGCTCTCAGAATAGAGCGGAGATCCGGGCTGGATTATAATTACCATGGGTCCCTGCGGAGCTGATGGATAGGTTCCCCTCATTTCCTAAAGAGCAACAGGCCGATCCAGCTCTTGCTGAAGCTTTTAAATACGCCCAAGAAGGAAGAGATACCTTGCCGAGATTTCTCCTGGATGAGGAAATTCTATTTAGGGAGAGTTTAGAACCAGCTACGGGTAATATCCGTAAGCAGCTGGTAATACCTACCACCTTTAGAACCCTGGTATTAAGACTGGCCCACGATCATCCCATAGGAGCACATAAAGGTACCCAAGGAACTTTAGATCAGGTGTTAGCCCGATTTTACTGGCCAGGCGTATTTAAAGAAACTACAAAATTCTGTAAGGCCTGTCCGTCCTGCCAGAGGGTTTCCCCAGTTAAGCCAAAAGAAGTACCATTGATTCTGCTACCAGTAATTGCGACACCCATAGGATAGCGGTGGACATAGTGGGCCCCATGATTAAAACGCCGCGTGGCTACCAATACATACTGGTCATGGTAGATCACGCAACGCGATTTCCCTGGGCGGTTCCCTTACGCAGCATTTTAGCCCATACGGTGGCGGCAGAACTAATAAAATTATTCTGTGAGGTGGGGTTCCCGAAAGAAGTTTTGACCGATCGTGGCAGTAATTTCATGTCGCGGTACCTAGCGAGGGTGTGGGACGCCTTTGGCATCCGACATGTAAAGACTGCAGCCTACCACCCGCAAACCAACGGGTTAGTTGAGAGATTTAACCAAACGTTGAAGAGTATGCTAAGAAGGGGGTTGGGGGGTCAAATGAAAGAGTGGGACACTCTGCTTCCCTTTGTGTTATATGCATGCGGGGAGAGGAAGCAAACGTCTCTAGGAACCTCTCCATACGAATTTATGGATGGACGCTCGCCGAGAGGTATCCTTGATATCCTCCGGGAACAGTGGATAGAACCGGGAGCCGAGAAAACTGCTGTACCCCAGTTTTTGAGAGACTTAAGAGGTCGTTTAGCACGAACCTCCCAAATTGCTGAAAATAACTTAAAGGCCAGTCAACTGAAACAAAAGAACTACTACGACCGCAATACCAAGCCTCGCCAATTGGCAATGGGCGAGAAGGTTATTGTCAGGGTGCCCGGAGCGGTACCTAAGTTCGAAAGGCAGTGGAAAGGACCCTTTCGAGTGGTAGAACAGGTAGGCCCAGTGTCCTATGCAGTACAGAATAGGAGAGGCCGTAGGCAGATTTACCACGTGAATCTGTTGAGCCCATGGCATGAAAGGGTAGCACTTTCCCAGCTAGTCACATATTCCCAGAGATACCCGGAGAACAGGGGAGACATCAATAGCTTATGCAGGATTACATGCTGTGATGATGTCCTCAACCCAGCCTGTAATATCTTAAGGCGGGGAATATGTGGTACCGAAAGCACTCCTGAACAGATGGAATGGGAAAATAGCGAGCACTTTACCTTTAAAAGTAAGAGCAAGCCAGGTTCCCATGGCAACAGGAAGCTTTCAGCCAGAACGGAGCTCAGCCATAGCCATGACGTAAGAGCTGAAGGCAGCTCTAATGATTTGCACCTGAGTAACCAGAGGGGTGTGGCTGCAGGAGGAAGCCATTTTAAACCGGCTTCAGAGTCAGTCTTAGAGGACCAGCACAGGAACAAGAAGGAGATCAGGCACAGCCAAGAGTGGGAGAAGCCACACCGGCAGGAACACAGCCAAGAGAAAGAGAACTATGGAACAGAAGGCAGAGAGAAGCCTCTGCAATTGTCAAAACCACTTCAACAAGGAAGGCATGCAGGAAGGCAGCAACCAGGGAAACCTTGGAACCCAGCTCCAGGCAAGAGGGATACTGGAGGGTCCATTCCCTGTACCTTTAAAGCAAAACCAGAGCCTCTGTGGAAGCTACCCGAGGACAAGGCCAAGCAGTTTGCCTGCACAAGGGGAGAAAGCCCTGAGCACAGACAAGGCATTGCTAATAAAGAAGGTACATCAGAATTACTTCCTAGCCAGAGACTTGTTGAAGATATTGTGCAACAATTGAAAGCTAGTGCTAATAAGTGCCGAGATAGCACGGCTGTAAAAGTAACTCCTAACAGAAACACTTTCAGTAAATGGTTTGAAGCTGATATAAAAGCCATAGGGAAGAGCTTCCGTAATAACCAATCTCCTACACTAGAGAAGGTCACGGCTAATGAGAGAGGAAACTTTCTAGAGCAGCTGCAAGAGGTTATCCAAGGTTTGCAGTGCAAGAGTTCCCCTAAGCAGAGCTGTGATGAAGAGAGTGAGGATATGATTATCGACGTAGCCAATATTCCTGAAACACCTGATTGCTATAAGATGGACTGTTCTCTGTGTAACATTGATCACTTAGATTTACGTTAAACAAGCTTTGTAGGAGAAGAATACAAAGTTGTTTTGGCTGTTTAAGCTGCTGTGAAGAAACAGTTTTTGTACTTTATTTCTACTTTTCATTTGCTCCTGTTTCCTATTATTTTGGAAAGAAATTCTATGCTTTGCCTAAGCCTGTTGAACCCTTGTGAAAGGATAAACCCCTAAATAAATTTATCTGTTCAAAAGACCCTCGTGCCACACACATTTTGTTGAAGAGTGAAACTTAAAAACTACAAAGGTGGGATTTGAGTGTCTTTTCAGAAAGACACTCAAATCCCACCTTTTCCCCCAATATTACTAGACCATCCAACCAATCTCGAACACTACCCAAACTAAGAATAAATCCTGTTGTGTATATACATGTAAATACTCATGTAAATAGTTGCAGTAATGACTTCCCCATGTTTTATCCAAGTTCTCTGACCTGTTTTCTGTAAAACCAAACAGTTTATTGTTCTGGTCTGTTGTTATATTGTGAACCGCGCTGATGCTGAAAAGAGCGGTATATAAGAGCCTGTAATAAATAAATAAATACAAGTCCCAGCAACCTTTGCTGCTACATAGTAAAAAGACACTTGGAAACAAGATTGCGGTCACCCTTGCTATAGAGCCATCGGCCCTAGGCAGGGGAAGCATGACACCATCAAGAAGTTAAACAGAAAAAAACTCTCACTGGTCAAGCCCAACAGATCAGCTTGGAATCGAAGAATTACTGCCTTCCAAGATAGCATATCTTGCAACTCCAAAATGCTTTGAATCTTGCCCCAGACCTGTACCCAATAATGCTGAAGATGAGGGCAATCAAAAAACATATGTCTCAAGGAGCCCGGAGACTGACCACAAGACCAACACCTATTAACAACTTTCGGGTCCCACTTAGTGAGCCGAACAGGTGTTATACAAGCCCTATGAGTCAGAAAAAATAGGGATTGAGTTAACGCTGTGGCCCGGGATACTCTGTTCACCCTAGTCCACAACCTCTCCCAATCAGCTTGTGGAATCTCAGATTCAAGCTCCTCTTTCCATTTTGCCTTCACCCCTTCCAACCTAGAGGGTACCCTTTCCCTTAACCCCGCATAGAAATTAGACGCTACCCCTTTCCAGCTTACACTACTGTCCACCGCCCCCTGGAGCCCCCAATCTGATTCCAACGACTGAGCCGCGAACCCTGCTTTAGATAAGCAGTACCTCAATTGGATCCATTGAAATTGACAGCACCCCGTAAGTTTAAACTCTCGCTGTATGTCCCCAAAAGCCTTCCAAGACCGAGCCGAGACTAGCTGCCCACCGTCCATATACCTAATTCCTGCCACCGCTCCCATGAAATTGCTCTCCTATTAATTTTTAAATGGGGATTATACCACAAAGGCACTGACAACGAGGGGGGATTATCCTTCCCCAATGAATGCGCTAGTTCCTGAAAGGCATCCTGGGTAGCAACAATCACTCTACCCGCAGAGAGAGAATCTGGAAATCTCACACCCGCCAACAAAACTAATGGGACAGGCACCACTCTCCTCTTTTCAACCTCTAACCAAACAGGGGGAGCCTCCCCTTCCTCCGCAGCCATCCACCGGGCCCCTTGCTTAAGCCGAAATGCAAGATGGTACTTTTTTTTTTTTATATATATTTTTATTGCTTTTTAGACAGTCATGGAAAATACACACACCACACAACATAATCCATTACAAGGCCAAACAATCCATGACCGGATCTATCTAAACAAAAACCTCCTATCTAAGCCTATAAGTACCCCCCACCCCCCCCACCCTCCCACCCCACCCACCCGTCCTCTGGAGGCCATTAAATTACCATGTCTGAGCCGTAGGCCGCTTCTATACATGTCCCTAGGTGGGCATAGGCGCCATAATTTTGAACAGATGCCGGAAAATTAACTAAGGGCCTGGGATAGATACACATAGTCATTGAGCGCTTTCCATTTGGCTAACCCGGATGTCCCCCTTGTCACACCCCTTCTGGGCATTTGTTCGAATTTGCTATATTTACATAAGTGATTCCACCAACTCTGCCAGAATAGATCAAAGGTATGATTCCAATGAAGAACTATAAGGTAAAGTGCAACCCCGATCATGAAATCCAACAGGAAATAATGTTTCTTCTGAAGGGAGGGGATACTGGACGCCGAGCGCAAACTGATGATACCCCAGGTAAGAGGCTCCCGAAACTCTAAGATTCTTTGGATCCGCTCCCATACTTGCCCCCAGAATTGTTGCACACAGGGGCAGTGATATACAATATGGGCAAGTACGCCCCGTTGCTTTTGACAAGACCAGCACAACTCGTTCCCTCCTTGTCCCCACTTGGCAACCTTAACCGGGGTGAGATAAGCTCTGTGTGCCATAAAGAATAAGGCCTGGGTAATAGAGGCCGACTTTGAAACTCTCACTTGCTTTACCCAGAACTGCTCCCACTGCTGCTGTGACAATTCCACTCCTGTGTCGTGCTCCCATACATTTTGAAGGCCTACCCCGCCCTGGTTTATTCTTGGAGCCAGCGAAGTATAAAAATAAGAGGCCCGGCTTGAAACAGCTGCTACATCACTCATAATCTCTGCATCACCCAGGGCGTGGAGGGCAGGCAATGCTTTAGTTATGCAATGCCTAATTTGCAACCATTGGAAATAGGAAGAGTCTGGCAGACTAAATTCCTGTTGTAGTTGAACAAAACTCTTCCATCCTCCTCTCTCGAGCAGTTGACCAATCGTCCAGATTCCCTTAGAATACCATTGCCTCCAGGCGAAAGGCTTATGCTGGATCTTAAGAAGTGGGTTATACCATAGCGGCCACTGGCTGGTTAAGTTGTTCGCGTTATCCACCGCGCCTCGTAAAGTCGCGAAGGCTTTTTGTGTATCAATGATTATTGATGGAAACTCACTGCTTTCAGGCAATGTCATGTATGGCAGGAGCTTTAAAGGAAAAGGAGCCATGATTGCCTTTTCTATTTCCAACCACACCGGCGGTTGTCCAGACTCCATCTTCAGCCACTGCGCTCCTTGTTTCAACATAAATGCTTTGTGATACTGCATAAAGTCCGGGAACTTCACCCCCCCCCTGCTCTTTACAGACTTTAAGCTTTTTGAGAGCAACCCTGGGCGTCTTGCCGTTCCACAAGAAACTCACTAACAGCCTCTCTATCTGCTGATAAACTTGCGGCTGCATATTGCATGGTATCATTTCAAGCGTATAGTTAATCTTTGGGGCTATCATCATTTTGATTGTTTCGAGCCTCCCCCACCATGATAAAGCCAAGGGGGACCATTTCGTAGTCATAAGACGGGTTTCCTCTAAGAGGTCCTTGGCATTGTATCGCACCGCTTCTTCTAGCGGGTATCCGTAGTATGCCCCTAAATATTTAAACATCTTCGGCTCCCATAAAAATGGGAACTGCTCCATATCCGCTTTATGAGTTTCAGCACTCAAGGGGAAGGCAATTGACTTTCCCCAATTAATTTTATATCCCGAGAGCTGTGAATATTGCCCAATTTGCTCCAAAACCACTGCAACCGATCCCGGGGTGGTGAAGAGAAGAAGGTCATCAGCGTATGCCGACAGCTTCACCGACTGGCCCGCTATCGATACTCCTGCTATCTGTGGGTGTTGACGGAGAATAAGCAATAGGGGCTCCAGAGCCAAGTTAAATAATAACAGTGATAGGGGACATCCTTGACGAGTGCCGCGACTCAACATGATCTCCTTGGATTGCGTTGCATTCACCTTAACACTTGCCAGAGGTCGGGTAGACATGACTTCCAAGAACTTGACAAAGCCTTCTCCCACTCCAAACCATCTGAGAGCAGCAAAGATAAAGGACCACTCTAGCCTATCAAAGGCCTTTTCCGCATCGAGAGATAGTCCCACTAAAGGACTAACTGCCATCTCCCCATTCGCTAGGACATGACATAGGAGGCGAGCATTATCCGCCATCGACCTACCACCGGTGAAGCCGCATTGATCTGGATGTATCAACCTAGGGATTACCCCAGCCAGCCGGCTGGCCAGGATCGTGGCATAGATTTTATAGTCGACATTCAATAAGGATATCGGACGATAATTACTGACCAGCTGGGGATCTCTACCTTTCTTTTCCAGCATGACCACACTTGCTGCCGCAAAGTTCCCGACCCAAGGAACATCCCCTAGCAGAGCCAGAAAATAGTCTTGCAGATGTGGGGCAAGCTCCTTGGTAAAGGCCTTATAAAATTCTGCAGGAAGCCCATCTGGACCAACCGCTTTGCCCACAGCCAACGCCTGAATGGCCTGAGACAGTTCCGTTAAGGAAATTGGGGCTTCCAGCAGCTTCGCCGCGTCTTTGTCCAACGTCGGTCTCTGCACTCCCGCTATCAGTTCAGCGAAAGCTTACGCCGAGGACTGAACCTCTGACGAATACAGCTGGGCATAGTAGGAGCCAAAGGCGTCTGCAATCTCCTCATCCTTAGTTAACAGACTCTGGCTGGAGACATCACGAGTGCTGCTACTTGACCCGCCTCCTTCTGTTCCTTCAAAGCATTCGCTAATATGCGGCCCGCCTTGTTACCCTCCCAGTAATAGGCTCCTTTCTGAGCTTGAACATTCCTTGATACTTCATCTGTAATCAATTGGTTATAGCAGAATCGCAATCTCTGAAGACGTAACAATATGCATGGATCTGAACGCTGTGCTCGGATACGTTCACCAGCTTTAATCTGCATGTCCAGATCCGTTAATCGCTGCTTACATTGTTGGGCCAAAAGGATCGCATAGCTCGTAATAGTGGCTCTGATGGAGGCTTTGAAACCCTCCCACCAGGCCCAGCTAGCTGTGTCTTGTGGAGCGTTAAACTGGAAGTATTCTTTTATAGCCACTCGGACTCTGGATCGAAACTCCTCATCCCCCAAGGGAGATCTATCAAAAGCCCACTCCAAAGACTTGTCGCCGTGTTTTGTGTCCTGTAATTCTAGGTAGATAGCTGCATGGTCCGAAATATGCATCGCCTGAATGCCAGACCCTGCACTGTTCGGTACCAGAGCTTTGGAAATAAGAAAAAAGTCAATACGCGATGAAGATAAGTGAGGGTTGGAGAAGAAAGTAAAATCCTGGTCCTTCGGATGTTGCAGCCTCCAAATATCCACCAGCCCCCTCTCTTCCATCAACATATTTACTACAATTTGTGTCTTGGAGGGCTTACAGGCCTTGGGGGGGCTTTTATCAACCAAGGGATCAAGAACCAAGTTAAAGTCACCTCCGAGGATGATCGGTTCTCCATTACCGAGAAGAGATTCTTAACCTGGGCACGGAAGAATTCCGGGTGTTCAACATTAGGAGCATATACATTAATCACTACAAATTCCAGCTCCCCAACTTTAAAGGCGGCTCTGGTCCATCTATCCTGCGAATCTGAGGCGGTCAATGAGATGGTTGGCTTGAGAGACGTCTTAGCCAAAATGGCTACTCCATTCCGTTTGTGGACAGCAGCGGAATAAGCCACCAGCGCAAAAGGCTTAATGTTTAGCTTAAGCGATTCAGTCTTGTTCAGATGCGTTTCCTGCAGTAAAAGGACGTCGGCTTTCTCCTGTTGCGCATAGTGCATGATTTTCTTTCTTTTAATGGGGCTGTTTATTCCCTTGACATTCAAGGAAAGTATTTTAATCGCGCCACATGCTGATTGCTTCATGGCGGACCATAGGAGTTGCCCATAAATTGCTAGGCTTTATTAATCGGCCCTTTTCCATTATCAGCACAAAATAGGCACCTTTTACCCACATCCTTACCGGCTCAGACAGTGTATTACTTATTCCACCCTTAGACCCCAGAGGACAATAAACCCTCCCCCATGTAATTGGTGAGCCCAGTGTGAACAGTGACGGCACAGAGGGACCCGCCAATATTATGAACATATTCTCTTTCCCATGAAGTCGCTGCACGCTCACCTCGAGTTCTTACTCTGATGGCATACACCCACTTCCCCCCCTTGCCATAGCCATAACCATTTAAACTGCTTTGTGAACTACATAGTTCTGGTGCACATGCACTCACCGATTATGATCTACAACAAATAATAGCATACATAAGCTATGCACACCTCACTGTTAAGCTACTTTCATTATTCAACTAAACATCAGCTGCATTTAAACCTACATAGTCTAAAACCACTCAACAGCCATTTATTGAATCAACCATAGAGATATACCAGTCACTACATCAGCGCATATGCAGGCTCTCTTTTTCTTCCAAGAACTGTCAAAGTGCTTCAGGTTCCTCGAAAGTTTTAGTCTGATTATGAAGCGTTACCCTCATACGCGCCAGATAGAGTAGGCCAAATCTTGCTTGGAGCTGTTGCAGGCGTGGTCTCAGAGAAAGAAAGCTCCGTCTCCTTTCAGCTGTGACTTTTGCAAAGTCCGGAAAAAAATATATCTTACAGCTCTCAAATGCGACTTCAGGACGTGATCGTGCTGCTTCAACAATTTGTACAATTTGTTGGAACCATAGAGCTCGCAGGATAATTGGCCGTGGTCTTTTGTTGCCCAGCTGTCCTTGCGAGGGTACTCTGTGGGCCCGATCAATCTCAAAGGGGTGCACAAATGTAAGATGCAGGACCTCCGGGATCATCTTACTAAGAAATCCAATCATATCTCTGCCTTCTGCACCCTCCGGAACTCCGATAATCCTTAGATTGTTTCGCCTCGCTCTATTGTTCCCCTCTTCCACTTCTCTCTGAAGGGCCCGGATCTGTCTGGCCTGTTTATCTAAGTCTTTCAGCCTCTCATCATGCACTGCAACTACCTGCTCAACTTTGTCCTGTCTTAAAGACAACGCTTCCATGCTGGATCTTAACGCCACGGTGTCCTCTCTCACCATCGCTAGCGCTTCTCCGTTGGCTCTTACCATTTCTCCAATCCCACGCACTTCAACCAGAAGTTCCTGCAAAGCCTCCGGATTTTCTAAGTGCGCCGCCATCTTTTGCGGTGACAGGGGTTCAGTTTTTGAGCACTTGACACTAACATTCTGCCCCGTAGAAAAGTCTATTTTAGTTGGTTTTGCAGCAGACATCTCTTTAAGACTTCTGACGCTTTATTCTATATCCAAAGTTGCGCTTGGTAAGTTGAAAACGGATTAATTAGCGGGTCCCTCCGGAGCTCTCACTCTAGCCGTCTCTCCTGCTCGGCATCAGGCTCCGCCCCCTCTCAAGATGGTACATTTTAAAGTCAGGAAACTGTACCCCACCCCCCTCCTTGGTAGCTTTTAACTTACAAGTGGCAATTCTGGGGGGTTTACCATGCCAGAGAAAGTTTACCAAAACCCGCTCAATGGAACTATATACCTTTAATGGTAGCGCGATCGGAAGCATCTCCAACACATAATTTACGTTAGGAGCCAGTACCATCTTTATGGATTCCAACCGCCACCACCACGAGAGGAATAAGGGGGACCAATGCGTCGCAAACCCCTGAACCATCTCCCGCAAAACGCTAGAATTTACCCTCACAGTCTCCTCCAAACTGGGGCAGTATCGAACCCCTAAATACTTGAACCCAGATGAGACCCATTGAAATGGAAAAGGCTCCACCAAGTGCTTTCCAGTCAACTTATTCATTGGAAATGCCACCGACTTTGACCAGTTTATTTTGTACCCCGACAGATGTGAGTAGCTGTCTATTAACTCTAACACCTTTCCGATGGAATCCGGGAGTACAAAGAGCAGGAGATCATCTGAATACGCGGAGATTTTAATCTGCAAATCTGCCACTTCGATCCCGCGAATCTCGTTGGTTTGCCGGATCAACAACGCCAACAGCTCCAGCGCCAAATTGAAAAGCAAGGGGGAGAGCGGACAACCCTGCCTAGTGCCCCTGAATAACTGCAATGGCTCAGATAATACTGGTTGGCCCAAATACACGCCGATGGATTAGTATACAAGACCTGCACCATACTAATAAACTTGTCCCCAAATCCAAACCACTTCAAAACCCAAAATAGGAATGCCCATTCCAGCCGATCGAAGGCCTTCTCAGCATCCAATGAGAGGCCCACTACCGGATGATCGCAAACATCCGCCACCCCCTGCAGTTTTAACAGGAGACGAGTGTTATCAGCTGTAGAGCGGCCTGCCATAAAACCACACTGATCAGGATGAATAATATGAGCAACCACCTTAGCAAGCCTGCGGGCTAAAATAGAAGAATAAATCTTATAATCCGCATTCAATAACGAAATGGGACAGTAATTCCAAACCTCTAAGGGGTCTCTCCCTGGCTTTTCTAACACGATAATTGTGGCCTCGCTAATAGAGCCCACTGCCGCCCCCTGCATAGACAGAAGGTGGAAATAATACAATAAGTACGGAGCTAACTCCAGTCGAAACACCTGATAGAATTCAGCAGAAATACCGTCAGGGCCAACCGCCTTACCCTTGACTGCCGCCTTGAGAGCCTCAATTACTTCTGAACATGAAATCTCCTTTTCCAACTCAGCAAGTTGGTGGGGAGAAAGAGAAGGATGAGCTACTTCCCCTAACAAAGATTGAAAATCATCCTCACTAGCTGCAATATCTGATGAATAGAGTTTAGCATAAAAGGCACGAAACTCCGCAGCTATCTCCATACTATCAACCAGAGCCTCCGTCTTGTCACCCTTCAATGCCGCAATCCGAGCTTTCGCAGCCCTAGGCTTAAGAACATTTGCTAACAGTTTCCCCGACTTGTTACCCTCCAAGTAATAGGCCGACTGCTGACCCTGCAGAAGCTGCACTGCTTCCTCATGTAGCAGTTGATTGTATTGAAACCTCAGCTTTTGCAGGTATAGCAGAACGTTCGAGTCAGCCCTGGCCACCAACAGCCTTTCGCCCACTTTAATTTGAACATCAAGGGCCTCTACCTTCATCCTGCTCATCCGCTTCAACTTGATGGAGTAGCTTTAATTCTCGCCCGCATAGACGCCTTAAAGGCCTCCCACCAAGCCCATACAGGGGTATCACCCAATCGATTAACATCAAAATATGCTTTTATTTCTTGCTTCATATACTCACAAAAATTCACATCAGCAAGTAGTGTCCTATCAAAAAACACCCTTGGATTCACCTCCTTTTCCTGAATCTCTACCAGGGTCACCATCACAGCGGCATGATCTGAAATGTGCATAGGGCAAATTTCAGCAACCTCTACTGACGAGATTAAAGACTTGGAAATGAGCAAATAATCCATCCGTGAATGAGACTTATGAGGGAGAGAAAAAAAGGAATACCCTCTTTCCTGGGATGTAACAACCGCCAAATATCAACTAGACCCTCAACCTGCATGATAGACGCAACCACCGAAGCAGCCCGCTGTTGCTTCCGCATTCTGAAAGGATGGCAGTCAAGCAATGGATCCAATATGAGGTTAAAATCCCCTCCCAAAATTATATCATATTTGGAAAGCCCATGCACCTGCTCAGCGATCCTATGAAAAAAACCCATATCGTCAATATTGGGAGCATAAATATTAATTATCGCTAGTGTCCTGTCATTTATTTGAACCAAGGCCACCGTCCACCTACCATCTAAGCTAGCGTGGGAGAATACAATAGTCGGCGCCAACGCCTTCCGGACCAGAGTAATTACCCCATTCTTCTTCTGCCATGCAGCTGCGTGACTAACAACCACGTAGCCTCCTGATCCCAGTTTTAGGGCTTCAGCAGAAGACAAATGAGATTCTTGCAAAAGAACCACATCCGCCCTCTCCTTCTTACAATAAACCAAAATCTTTTTTTCATTTGATTGGGCTGTTGATACTCTTCACGTTCAGCGACAACACTTTAAGCATATTCATGGAAGAAGCTTTTAACAAGGCACACAACTAATCGAGCTAGGCAGTACATTCCTCGACCCAATAGCAGATAAAAAGTACCCATCACACAAAAACCCCAAAGGACCCAACAAGGAGGCAACCACAGAACCCAACTTGGGACACTAACTGGGTGAGTCAATGCCAGAAGAATGCCCCCGCAATCCCACCCCGCCCTCCCTCAACACATTACAACAACCTTACCCAGATGCCCCATTTAAACACATAACTACCTCCACACCCCGAGAGCACTCTCTCCGGGACATTACTCCTTCCAAGTGCCCAGCCACCCAACATATCTCCAGAAACCACACATATTCCCCACATATACCCCCCCTCGCATTCCCCTTACACTGTAATCACACAAAACTGGCCCCCAACCACATTCCCAGCATACACACAATGCAGCCCAATATTATGCCGCCCGGCAGTCCATCATACACAGTTCAGCCTCCCTGGAGCTGGCTCATCTCATAACGGCAGCCTCTTGCTCTTCTATAAAAACCCGCAGAGCAGCTGGATCCTCAAAAGACCTGGTTTGGTTGTGAAGAGTAACCCTGAGACATGCAGAAAAAAGCAAACCATATCTCGCCTGCAGGAGCTGGAGCCGCGGTCGAAAAGCCAAAAGCTGCTTCCTGCGTTCCACCATTGCCTTGTGAAAATCCGGGTAAAACTCAATCTGCTGATCATCCAATTTCACCGGAGTAGCCGCTCTCACTGCAGCCAAAATCTGCGCTGCTTGGGTGTGCCTCAGCACACAAATGATAATTGGGTGCGGCACTCTCACATTTGGGCCTGGATGCTATGGTATCTGGTGGGCCCTCTCTATCTCGAAAGGCTGACAGAAAGTCAACTTCAAAACTTTAGGAATCACTTGCTCCAAGTACAGCTTCATATTGGAGCCCTCCGCCCCCTCAGGTACTCCAACAATACGAATATTGTTCCTTCTAGTCCTGTTGTTCAGCTCCTTTAGGCTCCTCTCCAAATTCACAATGCGCTTATGATTTGCAGAAACTTGCTTGAGCCGCTCCTCATGCACCTCCACCTTTACTTCCAGACCGGTGACCTTTTCGGTAAGCCCAGCAATCTGTCCTTTTAGCTCTTTAAGCTCCCCGAGATCAGCCTGCATGCTACAGAGCGACACTCCGTTGGCTGCCACCATGTCTCGCACTGCTCGTAACTCCGCAAGAAGTTCTTGCATAGACGGAGAGGCTTCCCGACTAGCCGCCATTTTTTGCGGCGAGGGGGGGTCCGGTTTCGCTCTTTTTACGCCAGAGTTCGCTCCCAAACTGTACTCCAGCCACGTGGGTTTACCACTGGACATCTCCAGCCAAGATTTGCACCACTCGGAACGGGCTGGCACACCTTAGAAACAGGGTAAAAACAGGATTTTACAGCTGGGTAGGACGAGGAAAGGATCTAAGCAGCCATCTTCCTTGCTGTTGGCTCCGCCCCCGGTATTTTTTTTTTTTTATGTTTCCCATTAATATTACTATTGCCCAGCTTGGTTATGTCTTTTTTACATTTTGTTGAGGTCATTTTCAATGTTTATTTGCCCTTTTGTTCTGTGCTCATGTATCGCACTTATCACTTTTTGTAGGTTTCCCTGGCTTTGCTGTACATTGCTGACGGAAATGTTTTCTCTTCACTTTAAATCTGCTCTAACGCCAGGGTTTCACTGGCGTTAGTTTTCAGCCCCGGATTCCACAGCATTAGTGTGCAGGGAGCCTCTCCCCTCCCACTCTCCACCCATTGACCCTCTCTCTCCGCCCCTGGGGAGCCTTCCTCCGCCCTTCGGGAGCCTTTCTCCGCCTTCAACGCTCGTTTGCGCTGCTGCACGCGTTATCGTGAGCTAAGGTACCTTATTGCCCGGTAAAACACCATTATCGTGCAATAAGGTACCTTATCACCCGATAATGTGACAGCAGCGCAAATAGTGCCCTTTAGTAAACATATCCCTTTGTCTTTGATCTGTTTGGAGTGCTCCTTGGTGTTCAAGTTGCTTGCTTAGTGGTGTTGCAGAACCAGGGGCCTTTTGGAACATGCATATTTATACTGGTATCATGTGACAGATCATGTGACACTGATTGCATCCAGGTGGACCCTAATCAACTAATTATGTGATATCTCAGGTTAATTGGTTGGACCAGATCTTCTTTACAGGTTTCATAGCAAAAGGGATGAATACATACACACTCACAACCTTTCAGTTGTTATTGTTTTTTTAAACATACAAGGTATTTTATTGTTGTTTCACCTCACTAATTTGGGCTATATTGTTAGTTCCATCACCTAACATTCAAATGAACCTACATTTTCATTCCAGGTTGTACCTAATGTGACAAAAACAGCACAAATGCTAAGTGGATGAATACATTTGCAAGGCACTGTATCAATATCTCATTTTTATATTACGAATATTTCTGTACCCTTTTGTTGAATTGTGGAGTGGAGTTTCCAGTTTTTGATGAATAATCATGTCCTGGCAATGTCCCAGTTTTTATACTATTTCCTATTCTTTCCTATTTTAATTGGTCTTGTTGTATTTGAGTCTTCTATGTGTCAAAAATGTGTTCACATATAGTCCAAAGCCATTTGGATGGCTACTTTTATTTTAGGAGATATTGGACATTAAGGAGTTGAACTGCAAGGGTGCCAATAATGCTGACCACAACTGTACATACAGTAAAAAAATACAAATCTTAAAGATTTACTATTTACAAGTATGATGAACAATTATTCAATTTAAAGGTGTTTGGAAAATCATGGAGCAGAGGGAGGCAGAGGAAGTGCCGCTGTCGTAGAAGGGAGAGCTGAACATGAAAAATGATTATCTGAAGGATGAACTGGATTAGCTTCAAGCTTAAATGGAGGAGGTGTTTGACAGCTATCTAGACAAAGACGTTTACTGTTGAGAGCTGGACTGCAGTATTCTTCAGTATACCGCCTCAGGAAAGCAAATCAGAAGAACCTGAAGGTTGCACGGATAGACCAAGTGGATGGTGAACTCATCAGAAGCCTGGCTGAAGACTTAAGGGAATGTCATTTAGGGGTATGTTTACTAAACTGCGGTAATGTCATTTGCGTTAGGTTCCGCGGTAAAGGTACAGATGCCTATATAAAGGTGTGTGCGGTGCATCGTTACAGCAAGCCGTATCAGCTAACGCATGTTACAAATTAACGCACGCTACAAGGTGCCTCATAAGGCACCTTACAAGGCACATTACAAGGCGCCTTGTAGGGCGCCTTGTAAGATGCCTTGTAAGGTGCCGTATAAGTAAGGTGCCTTGTAGGGCGCCTTGTAAGGTGCTGTATAAGTAAGGTGCCTTATAAGTTGCCTTGTTAGGTGCCTTATAAGGTGTCTTGTAAGTGCCTCATATGGTGCTTTGTAAGGTGCCCTATACAGTAGGGCTCCTTAGGCTAAGCACCGTATTAGGCACTCCTGAACAGGGCACCTTAGAGGGCACCCTGGGTTACGGAACCATAGGTTACGGTGGCCTAACAAGGTTATTGTGCCCTAGGTTAGTGTGGCCTAAAGGCTGCAAGGTACTGCAGGATGACATGCATGACCTGTGAGGAACAGAGACAGATGTAACCCTAACACTAGATAGAGCACTCAGGAAAGGCAATGAACAGGTGAGTGAAGGAGGGAGAGCTTGGAGCTGCTGGACCTGCCATATCTGCGGGCATCCCATGTGCCTGCCAGTACTGATGAAAAACATGGTGGGGGCAACTGTACCACAGCACAGGGTGTTGCCAATGTAAAGTACTGGAAAGACAGTTGGTGGCAGACGATGGGAATACGTGTCCCCCAGTGGAGGCGGAGGTGGCAGGGTAGTTACAATGATGGGTGGATAGAGGAGTGGTGGTGCCATGCAGATCAGGCACAGGTGAGGCAAGCATGAAGAGGCACAATGCAGAAAGGGTAGCAGTGTAGGACATGGGGTGACAGCCTGCACAGGCAGACAGGACTCTACACAGCTGACAGACGCAGATAGACAGACCGAGGGAACGTTGGCAATTGTTGTGAGGGTATTATGGGCTAGCAGCACAAATCTTGAGTAAGACAGGCATGAGAGGAGGGAACAATGAGGAATTGAACCCATGAACACTGCCAAGAATGGCATTGTATTAACCAGTAGGCTATGTCATAGCAATGGCTGGGTACAGAAGGACTACAGGTTACCACTTAAACTGTCTGCTCAGAGTTCCAGGATAGGGTAACCCCACCAGTACCTATGATGCAATGCACATGCTGAATAGCTGTCTACAGCTGATCAGCAAATGGGGTCTACACCTCTCCGGTACCTCAGTTTGGAAAGACGAACTGACAGTGTGTGATACTGACACAAAGTAGCTACAGACCATGCCATTGTGCAGGTTCAGTGTTCTCCCTGAGGGATAGAATGGATGTCCAGCACTAGGTCCACAGTACATGTGGTTCTTGAGATAGGCCCTGCTGTACATCCCCATCCCTGCCAATGTGTGACAGGTGTTCCTTGCAGTGCAGCTGAAGGTAATTAGGTGTCCATCTGTATCCTGCAGTCACATGTGGCCCTCTGGGACCAGACACCACTCAGATTAGTATGTACCCTGTGTTAGGGTCTGGCTGACATGGGCACCTGTTATCAGGGCAGAGGGGTTGGCAGACTTGCATGTGGTTTGTGTAGCAGTGCCTTAATAGGTCAAAGTGGCATACACTGCATACCCCAAAGGGCTCACATCACCCTTTTTGTAGGTAAGGGACAGGTGCCCCAGCCCCCGTGAAACAACCTCCATCCTGCTGGTATGCGACAGCCCTCCAGTGTTGGTGTGCAAGAGCCATACCTGTGGCTGGGGCAGTAGCAGACCAGCAGTAATGATGGGGTTAGCTCTGGAAAACTGCCCCACACCACGGTATGCCAGTCACCAGCAAACAGCACCATCAGACTACACTGTATAAGTGTTCCAACCATGCACAGTCTAACTGAAGACAGTCTACTAACCAGTCCATAGTACATACTCACAGAGAAACTATGTGCACCAAGCAGGCCTTTCAGTGATTACGGCCCCAGTAGTAGGAACACAACAGGATCACTGGAGACAGATAATGTAAAGCACTATATGTGAACCTAGACATGCCATGGTCACTGCTCAGTCAGAGTGAGTGTCCTCCCAGCATGCCATGCTGTGGCCACCCTGTCTATGCAGGTGATGGTCAGGCACTACAGTGTCCCAGCCATTGCCCCATACCCTGTGAAGATGCATCCTGGCCAATCCGTCCTGTCGGGCCATACCCACAACACCTTGCTCCTCATTATGCACATATTCAGGCTAACGCTGGTAACAGTGGGACATTGTTGGCCCGGTGAGATGTGGGCAGCCAAAAAACAATGGATAGACATACACACACACATTACTATTGCAGCACTGTGACACTGAAATTGTTTCTCTCTCCTGTAAATGTGCATCTAGCGGCAGGTTTTCATTTGCGGTAGGATTCAGCCCTTCAGTTCAGCGTGTTATTGTGCAGGGAGCCTCTCTCCGCCCACTCCCTGCCCATTGACCCCTTCCCCCACCCTCTCTCCACCTTCTGCGGTGTTTACCGTGGCCCGGACGTTAACGATCATTAAGTAATGTTAACACGTGTTAACATTACATACCACGCGTTAACGTTATCTAACGAGCGTTAACGTTACATAATGCGCGGTCTGTAACGTTACCGCAGTTTAGTAAACATACCCCTTAGTTTTCACAAAAAATCCATTCAAAAAGGAATGGCTGCAAAATTTGGAGTAAGCTTCCTTTAATCCTACATAAATCAACTCTTATTGTAAGAAAGGTGAAGACATGTCTTATATATGTATGTATTTATTTATTTAAAGTTGCTTATATACCGCCTTTCTACAATTCAAGGTGGTTTACAAATAAAAATGTGTAACAGGACTTGGTCAGCACACTGTTTTACATGAAAAAGGAACAGTAAAGAGGTACAAATTAGTTTAGTAGATTAACTTCCAACTATTTTCAGTTATGGATTCACTTGGTATATTAGTCTACATATGTTTATATAAAGGTGTATTTGTCCTTTGTGTACTTAGAATGTATTTTATGGTGGCTGAGTCCTTAGTTCTGTGTGTACATTGTATTCATTCTGAAAGAGGTAGGTTTTATGCATTTTTCTGAATTCTGACAGGTCAGGGCTTTCTCTTCGAGTTAGCAGGAGTGAGTTCCATAATGTGGGGGTGAATAGTGAGAAGACTCTGTTGCAGATGAACTGTTTGCTCTTGATTTTCTGGGTTGAGATCTTTAGGAGGTTAAGAGTGAAGTTCTTCGGGAGCACTCAGCTGTGGATTTGGAGATTAGAAGGCAGTTTGCAGATTCCTTATGTAGGATTTTAAATGTTATGGTAAGGGCTTTGAATTTGATTCTGGCAGTCATGGGTAGCCAGTGTAACTATATAAGTAATGGGGTGATGTGGTCTCAATGAGGGGCTCTGTTGATTATGGACAAACATTGAAAGATTAGTAATTACTAGTTAAAAAATGGTGACATCACCTTAATAGTACATCCATATTGTATGTACTCTGCATATTGTTATTTAGCTCTATAGCAAATGCATTGGAAGATGATTCTATTTTAAATGTTAACCACGCTATCATTATTTGAGCATAGTTAGCCAATGTATGTATTAGGTAGGCAATATAGCAATTGCAATTATATGGAATTTATTATACACAAATTTTGTTTGTTATCCGCCTGGTATATATTCTGGAGAGAAGCACGCTATAAATGTCATTTAATTTAAATTAAATTGTTGAGATTAATTTTCAGAATTGGGGGTGGGTGGGTCTAGGGCTGAAAGTTAACTGAGGGGATACAAGGCTGAAGATTTGCCAGTAGTGTTAATACTCTTGCACCTTGTACTGGCCATGAGATCAAAGTATTAAATTATCAAAATTACTGACCATAGAAGAAAAACTAAATGCTGTGAGAAGGTGCAAGTCATAAATCAATATAATTTCCTTTGAACTTTGTTGATATAACTGGTTTCATTTCAGGTCTGAAGTGAACAAAGCACTGTTCATGCTAACATTTATTACATTGTCATAACAGGAGGGAAATATTTTCATAAATATGCAAACACCTTCTGCCAGGCTTGCTGAACCATTTGCAGCTACCACACACGATGTCACTTTCAAATCAAGTAATAATGAGAAATGCAAAAGATGCCACTGGAAGACCTACAGCCTGCAAATTGTGTGTATCCATATCATAGGGATATAATTGCACTACAAGAGAAAAATTGATTGTACTGATTTAACAGTGCTTGGATGTTTGTCAAAAATGATAAAAAAAAATGTTAAGATGGTTATAATGTACTACAAACTTGTCTGAAATTTCTGTAACTTCAGTTACATTTGGCAAACATAGCACATTGGCCATTTTTATGTAATAAGCACCTTGGGTAAAAGGTATGGTATGAGATCTAACGTCTTTGTCCTGCCTAATATTCTAGCAATGTAGTTTTGCATTCCATTTGCCCTCAATCATGCAATTTTCAAATAAAAAGCCTTTATTGATTTAACCTCCATATTTATTAATTTATTTCTGCAGCTCTCTTAAATTCAGTTTAATAGGTGTCATAGGTAGTGTTTACCCTTCAGTTTATATCTCAAGCTTAGGCTGTTGTGCATAATTGCACTGATGCTACATTTTAGCAATGCCATTAGTCATGCATAATATGTATGCAGACAAGTTGGATTATTTCTTGCTATGTGGGAAGAGCAAAGCTCCATGGAACACTAAAATAAATTTAGATGTGAAGGCACATTTCAGAAAGGATGTTTAGGTGGTAGCAGGGACATTCAAAGCAAAATCTGTGTAAATCAATGGAGATTTTAGAAGAAGCACCCTGCATGTGCATGGACCTTCTAAAATCAGCACATTTATGCCCATGAATATAGACGTTTAAAAAGAAAAGCGTGACAGGGAGTTGCAGATGCAAGCGATGGAAAGTGGGCAGCCACACTCACGTGTAGTTCCCATAGAGCAATGCTATGGCAATGTGCATCTGAGTACCAAACTAAAGATACATGTGCATGTGTTATGATTTTTGTTTTCTTTCTTGGGGATCTGTACTTCCCTACCACCGCTAGTAGCAGGACCCATATGTACCCGTCTATGCAGCAAGTCCCTCCCAGATGAAACATGCACATGTGCTTCCTGGCTGATGCAGAACAGCACAGGAGAGCATGATGCCAGCCGTGCAGCTACAGGAAATGAAAATCATTATTGAAAAGTGCTTTAACATCACGGAACAAGATACACGCCATGAATCAACTGGCACTTCCTGTACTTTCATACAGCTTTGGAGCTGTGGACTGGTCTCTTAAAGATCTTGAAAAACTGGATGTGCGAACATGAAAACACCTCCATGCCCATGAAGTCATTTACAAGAATCAGTACATGCCAAGACTGTACATCGCTAGAGTTGAAGGAGGGCTAGGACTCTTAGAGATTGATTACACATACAGAGCTGCTATAAGAAAGTGGAGGCATATTTCATGTTGGATGTCCTGGCCTCTGTGCATCTGGTCTGATCCCATGGGGCATGTCTAGCCCCTGTGGGATTAGAATCCTGTCTAAATCTGTATGTGCAGGCCCAGACCCAATTCTGGGCAGCCTGCATATACAGGCACCTGCCCAGCTAACTCAGTCAGGGTTCCAGAATAGAGCTGCGGCATCATGGCGTTCAGTTGCCATGGCACCACAGCTCCATTCAGGAGTCACGATCCCCAGCTGCTGACAACTGGCTTCATTTCCTGCAGTCCAAACCCCTGATCTGGCCTCCCAAGGCCAGGTTCAGGCTGCAGAGAATCTCCTGTGGCTCACCCACCCTTTGAGCTGCCCCAGGCCTGCCATACCCTCCCATCTAGAGGAACTTACTCCATCTTAGAGGTGGAATAAGTTCCCCTTCTAGTCTACTGGTCCTGGATGTACAGGATTGACATCAGAATTGCCTCTGTACATCCAGGGCTGCAGACCACCCACTGTCCACCCCATTTCCACTTTGTGCCGCCCCTTTATTTATTTATTTTATTTTAATTCTCTTATATAGCACACTATTCTGCATCAGTGCAGTTTACATTGAACAAGCTGAAATTACATTGAACAGGGCATTATAACTTGGAGATAACTATTTTACAGGGAACATGGGCTATGGAAGGTTAAGTGGCTTGCCCAAGACCACAAGGAGCACCTGTGGGACTAGAAACCCCAGTCCTTCCGGCCCAAGGTTACTGTCCTCTAGTGGGATTTGAACCCCCAACCTTCCAGCCTGAAGTACCTTGCCCCAACCACTAGGCCATTCCTCCACTCCTTTCCTGCCCCTGTCTAACTTCCCTGTACAAACTCCCTATTTGTATGATGAGGCTTGGCAGAGAAGGAAAAGGCAAACAAATTGTGGGAATAGACATCCCAACAGGATGTCCATCTACACTATTCATGGTTCAGAATAGACCCCATAAGAACATAAGATATGCCATACTGGGTCAGATCAAGGTCCATCAAGCCCAGTATCCTGTTTCCAACAGTGGTCAATCTAGGTCACAAGTAACTAGCAGTTTCCCCAAAGGACACAGGTTCCACAGCGCTGGAATTGGGCCAAGCAGTGGATTTCTTGAGTCCCTTAAATAACGGTTTATGGACCTTTCTTCCAGGAACTCGTGCAAACCTTTTTTAAACCCAGGTACACCAACAGCTTTCACTACATCCTCTCGTAACGAATTCTAGAGCTTGATTACGCATTAAGTGAAAAATATTTTCTCTTATTAGTCTTAAATAGATTACACTGTAACTTCCCCTAGTCTTTCTATATTTTGATGGCATAAACATTCGATCTACGTTTACTTGTTCCATCCATTCATTAATTTATAGACCTCAATCATATCTCCTCTCAGCCATCTCTTTTCCAGGTTGCCTTAAACTTTTTAGCCTCTCCTCATAGGGGTATCCTTCCATCCCCTTTACCATTTTGGTGGCTCTTCTCTGTACTGTTTCTAATAATGATATATCCTTTTTATGATACGGTGACCAGAACTGCACACAATATTCAAGGTATGGTCGCACCATGGAATGATACAGAGTCATTATAATATCCTTTGTTTTATTCTCCATTCCTTTCCTTATGATTTCTAGCATTCTATTTACTCTCTTGGCCGCCACTGCAGGTGAAGGGTTTCAACATGTTATCCATGTTAATGCCTAAATGTTTTTCCTGGATGGTGGTTCCTAATATGGAGCTTGGTTTGTTCTTTCCTTGGTGCATAACTTTGCACGTCCACATTAAATTTCATCTGCCATTTGAGCATCCAGTTTTCCAAATTATCAAGGTCCTATTGCAATTTTTTCACAATCCTCTTGTATTTTAACAACTTTGAATAATTTTGTGTCATCTGCAAATTTGATTACCTCACTCATTCCCATTTCCAAGTCATTTACGAATATGTTAAAAAGCAGCGGACTCCATTATTCACTTTTCTCCATTGGGAAAATTGGCCATTTAACCTTACCCTCTGCTTTCTATCTTTTAACCAGTTCCTGATCCACAGTAATACACTGCCTTCAATCCCCTATCATAGGCCTTCAGGCCTACTTAACTGCATCCTCAGATCCAAATATCCAAAAAGTGCTGAAATATGAGAGTAAACGTCCAGAATCTGTCACCATCATCAAACTTGGGCAAGCGTTCCAACGACTAGAAGGAATGAGTGAAAATCCACGAGCATGTACAGGGAAAGTAGTAACAGAATCTGCAAAAGAAGAGAAAAAACTCTTCAATGAATTAGATCAACAAACAAGGAAAAACAAGTGGCAGATGCACAAATACAGTGGGAAATACAGTGTTACTCCAGGAACCCTTTGTCGATCAAGAATCGATACATGAATGGTTAAGGAGGGGTGAACTGAAATCAAAGGATGAGAGATTGATAGTTGCAGCCTAGGACAGTGGCTTACAGATGAGATGGTTTACAGCAAGCACTGGAAAAAGTGGCAACACAGATATGTTGATTCTGTAAGAAAGACCTGGAAACGGTAACCCACATCTTAGCTGGCTGTGAAGTTTTGATGAAAGAAAATTTATTTACAGAAAGGTATAATAAAGTAGAATGCCTCATCCATTGGAATCTCTGTAAGCACTACAATATCACTGTGCCTGAAAAGCACTGGGATCATGACCCTAAGAGAATTACAGAGAATGAGGAGGTTGTGATCACCTGGGATACTCCCATTCTGACTGATAAAAAGCTGGATGCGAGGAAGCTGGATATAGTGGTTAAGGAGAAAAACACCAGAACGGCATTGATAATAGAGGTGTCAGTTCCAAGCAACTAGTCTGTGAATCGCGTGAAGAGGCAGAAGATCCTGAAATACCTGGAAATGCAATCAGAGACCAAAAAAATGCAGCAGATACAGAAATATTTCCCATCGTGTTGGGTGCCACAAGCTTGATAAAGAAGAATTTTCAAGCCCATCTTGACAAACTACCCGTACATGTTACATCTTACAAAAACCAGCAGGAGGCTTTCTTTGGCATAATGCAAGTACTATGCCGATCTTTATCAGTAAATTTGAGAGACTGAGATCATACTCTCCATGCCCTGGCTTAGAAGTAAGGTTCACAACTGTCATGGTATGCGCAAAACTAACCCATTTGGAGAAACTACCCTGAGACAGGCCAGCTTCATGAAGGAGACACCCTCATGCTCTGAAGGTTGGTAATGGGCAACAAGGAGGTCCTGTATCCTACTGGATTGTGCAGGCCATCACATATTCTATCAGAGAAGGTATGGGGAGACTGCCTGCATTCCCATAGTCAGGTGAGTCTATCATTGCACACCCATATGCACATCTTTCAGGAGGACACTGCTAGTTCCAGATGGGGGGGGGGGCATAGACACACATTGTCAGCCATGCTGTCCCCCCCCCCCCAACAACTGCTGCAGGTGTAACCCTATCCTCCCAGATATGTCTCGGGGAGAGGTGGAAAACCGCAGCAGTGGTATTTCCCTGGGCAGCTGCTTTTTGCAACCCTTTGTAGAGCTGCAGCTGCTGGCGCTACCGGTCTCTTCTTCTGGAACCAGTGGCAGCAGCAGAAGGAGAGGCAGCCGGGGTCTCTGCCTAGGGTGCCAGGGACCCTTGGACAGCCCCATGTTGCACATCACCTTTTTGCAGCAGCAGCATGTTTGTGTGCTGCCACTGTCATTGTGGGATCATGGTGGACATCACAGATGTGCAACCTGGGCAGCTGTCTAGTCTGTCTTGTGCACCACCAACCCCCACTGCATGACCCATGTGCCACCCCTTTTGCCCATTTGCACCATCAACATAATGCCCTTTCATTCTTGGGAACTATGCTGTTGCTACTAATAGAGCACTACTATCACTCTCTTGGGCTCCCCTGTCTATGCATCACATTACAGATGTTTAAATAGGATTTCTCCCCTCAAAATACCGCCTTTATGCAAGGTTTTACTTTGGTGTTAGGATTCCCAGCATTAAAGGACGCTAATGCAACAGGTGTTAAGTGAGTACCCGCTGTCAACGCCCACTCTATACCCCGTTAATGCCCATTCTCTGCCTATTGTTCCCTTAATGCTGCAGGAGCCTTTAACTCCCATTAATACAGCTTTTTCACAGCATTAATGGTGCAAGGGTGCCACACTTGATCCCCTAATGCCCTTTAGTAAACATGCCCAATAGTGACCCATTGCTGTTTTTCTTCCACCAAGCATTTGAAATGCCCATTATTTCTATATCTTCATCTAATACCATACATTCTGCTCTCTAATATTATTTTTCTTTGCCTTTAGCAATCAGAAATGTCAAGGTATGTTTTTTAACATGTATTTACAACGTGTTTAACATTTGAACATAACATAAGATATGCCATACTGGGTCAGCCCAGCCCAGTATCCTGTTTCCAACAGTGGCCAATTTAGGTCATACGTACCTAGCAGTTTCCCCAAAAGACACAGGTTCCACAATGCTTGTACTGGGTCAAGCATTGATATCCTGGGTGCCTTCTTAATAATGGTTTATGGATCTTTCCTCCAGGAACTTGTCCAAACCTTTTTTAAACACAGCTACACTAACAGCCTTTACTACATCCTCCAGTAATAAAATCTAGAGTTTGTTTGCAGGTTGAGTGAAAAAATATTTTCTTTTATTAGTCTTAAATAGTTTACCCTGTCTTCATTGCATGTCCCTAGTCTTTCTATATTCTGATAAGGTAAACAATTGATCTACGTTTACCCATTCCACTCCGTTCATTAATTTATAGACTTCTATCATATCTCCCCTCAGCTGTCTCTTTTCCAGATTAAAGAGCCCTAACCTTTTTAGCATTTTTTCATAGCAGTATCCTTCCATCCCCTTTACCCTTTTGGTGGCTCTTCTCTGAACCTTTTCTCATAACGCTATATCCTTTTTAAGATACGGCAACCAGAATTGCACACAATATTCAAGGTGCGGTCTCACCATGGAACGATATAGAGGCATTATAATATCTTTTGTTTTATTTTCAATTCCTTTCCTTATGCTACCAACCATTCTATTTGCTCTCTTGGCCGCCACTGCACACTGGGCCGAGGGTTTTAACATGATGATGCCTAAATCTTTTTCCTGGGTGGTGGTTCCTAATGTGGAACCTTGCAGCGTATAGCCATAGTTTGGGTTGTTCTTCCCTAGGTGCATAACTTTGCACTTCTCCACATTAAATTTGATCTGCCATTTTGATGACCAGTCTTCCAATTTATCAAGATCCTCTTGCAATTTTCCACAATCCTCTTGGGTTTTAATAACTTTAGTTTTGTGTCATCTGCAAATTTGATAACCTCACTCGTTATTCCCTTTTCCAGGTCATTTATGAATATGTCAAAAAGCAGCGGACCCAGCACAGATCCATGGGGTACATCACTATTCACCTTTCTCCATTGGGAAAATTGGCCATTTAGCCCTACCCTCAGCTTTCTATCTTTTAACCAGTTCCTGATACACAATAGTACACTGCCTCCTATCCCATGATGCTTTAGTTTTGCCAAAAGTCTCTGATGAGGGACCTTGTCAAAGGCTTTCTGAAAGTCCAGATATGCTATATCAACCAAGTCACTTTTGTCCACCTGTTTATTCACACCTTCAAAAAAACATAACAGATTAGTAAGAAAAGATCTTCCTTGTCTAAAGCCATGTTGGCTGTCTCCCATTAGGCCATGACTATCTACATGCTGAGTAATTTTGTTCTTTATAATGGTTTCTACTATTTTTCCCGGTACTGAGGTCAGGCTCACCGGTCTGTAGTTTCCCGGATCACACCTGGAACCCTTTTTAAAAATTGGCGTTACATTGGCGATCCTCCAATCTTCAGGTATTACAGATGATTTTAATGAAAATTCACAGATTATTAATAGCAGGTCTGCAATCTCATATTTCAGTTCTTTCAACACCCTTGGATGTATAACATCCAGCCCAGGTGATTTGTTACTCTTCAGTTTATCGAATAGTTGTTATACATCTTCCCGATGTATCGATATTTCCTTCAATTCTTCCACACCTTTAAATACCACTTCAGTCATGGGAAACATCCCTACATCTTTCTCAGTAAAGACCGAAGCAAAGAATTCATTCAGTCTCTCCGCTATCGCCTTGTTGCCTCTTAGTGCCCCTTTAACCCCTCTATCATCTAATGGACCAACTGACTCTCTCACTGATTTTTTGCTAGAAATGTACTTGAAAAAGTCTTTATTCCACGCGTTTGCTTCCGCACCAAGCTTCTTCTTCTCAAACTCTCCCTTTGCCTGCCTTATCAATGCCTTGCATTTGACTTTTCAGTGCTTGTGCTGTTTCTAGGTTTCGTCATTTGGCTCTTTTTTTCCATTTCCTGAAAGATGCTTTTCTGGTAACAACAGACTCTCTGACCTCACCTTTAAACCATGCTGGCAGTTTTTGGACTTCCTTCAACTTTTCTTAAAGAGTGGAATACAGCTGGTCTGGGCTTCCAAGAAAGTATTTTTCAACAGCACCCAAGCTTGATGTAAGTCTTTAACCTTTGCAACTGCTCCTTTTAGTTTTTTCTTAACTATTCTCCTCATTTTATCATAGTCTCACTTCGAAAGTTAAAGGTAGTACTGTGGATTTCCTTACTATCCCCCCTCCACTAATTAAATCAAATGTGATCATGCTATGATCACTATTGCCAAGTGGCCCCAACACCCTTATCTCTTGCACAAGATCTGGTGTTCCACTAAGGACTAGGTCTAATATGGCTTCCCCTCGGGTCGGTTCATGAACCAGCTGCTCCAAGAAGCAGTCATTTATTTCATCTAGGAACTTTATCTCCATAGTAACATAGTAACATAGTAAGTGACGGCAGATAAAGACCAGCATGGTCCATCTAGTCTGCCCAGCAAGATGGCAAGAGTAGTTGCACCTGTCGCTCTGTGCAGGCCACCCCTCCCCATGTTTTTGTTTCTGTTTAGGGGTTAACCCACCACTCCATGTAGGACACCCTTATTTGTTCAGACGCTAGATAGTTCAGAAGTTAGATGGTACCGTTTATTTTGCTTTTATCCTGTTGCTGTAAAGGGATCCACTGTGTTTGTCCCATGCCGTTTTGAATTCCATCACCATGTTTGCCCTCACCGCTTCCATCGGAAGGGCATTCCAAGCATCCACCACCCTTTCAGTGAAGAAATATTTCCTGACATTGCCTTTCAATTTACCACCTTGCAGCTTCATGTTATGCCCTCTAGGTTTACAGCTTCCCCGTCTTTGGAAGAGGTTTGTTTGTTCATCATTTCTCTTTAAGTATTTAAAGGTCTGAATCATATCTCCCCTGTCCCTCCTCTCCTCCAAAGTGTACATATTTAGGTCTTCAAGTCTCTTCTCATAAGGCTTCTGACGCAGGCTCCAAATCATTTTGGTCGTCTTTCTCTGAACAGTTTCCAGTCTTTTTACATCTTTTGCAAGATATGGCCTCCAAAACTGAACACAGTATTCCAAGTGAGGCCTTACCAGTGACTTGTACAGTGGCATAAGTACCTCTTCCTTTCTGCTGGTAATCCCTCTTTGTATGCAGCCCAACATCCTCCTGGCTTTTGCCACCACCTTGTCGCACTGTTTTGCCACCTTGAGATCATCAGAGATAATCACACCAAGGTCTTTCTCCTGAACCGTGCATACCAACCTCTCACCCCCTATTGTGTACTTTTCCCTTGGATTTCTGCTATCCAAGTGCATGACACTGCACTTTTTCACATTAAATCGTAGTTGCCAAGCATTAGACCAGTCTTCCAGCTTTTGTAGATCTTTCCTCATGTTATCCACTCCCTCGGGGGAGTCCACTCTGTTGCAAATTTTTGTGTCATCTGCAAAAAGACAGACTTTTCCATTCAGTCCTTCAGCAATATCACTCACAAATATATTGAAAAGTGCCGGGCCCAGGGCCGAACCCTGAGGCACCCCGCTAATCACCTTCCTCTCATCCGAGTGAGCTCCATGTACCATCACCCTCTGTTGTCTGTCAGTCAACCAATTTCTAATCCAGTTTACTATCTTGGGACCCATCCCCAAGCTACTGAGTTTATTGACAAGCCTCCTATGAGGAACAGTATCAAAGGCTTTGCTGAAATCCAGATAGATGACATCCATTGCATGCCCCAGATCTAGTTCCTTGGTCACCCAATCAAAGAACTCAATCAGATTTGTTTGGCAAGACCGTCCTTTGGTAAAACCATGTTGCCTTGGATCTTGCAACCTGTTGGTTTTGAGAAAGTTCACTATTCGCTCTTTCAGGAGCGCCTCCATCTCCCTAGGATGTCCTGCCGTGACACTGACTCCGTCGATACTGGGGTAATTGAAATCACCCATTATTATTACTGTGCTCTAATGTTTGTTAGCTTCTTTGATTTCTTTGAGCATTTCATTATCCATTTGTTCATTCTGGCCAGGCGGTTGAAAGTACACCCCCACTGCCATCACCTTCCTCTTTTTACATGGAATTTCAATCCATAGAGATTCTACAGCAAATTTGATAGGGCAATTTATTGATTGATTGATTTCTTTGGCTGGTTGACCAGGGAGTTGGACTGAGGGAGAGTCCTAGATGTGGTATATTTAGATTTCAGTAAAGCCTTTGACACTGTTCCTCACAGGTGACTTATAAACAAGCTGGGCACCCTAGGGATGAACAATAAAGTTACTGCTTGGGTTAGAAATTGGTTGAGTGGGAGGCGACAGAGTATGGGTAAATAGAGCTCACTCTGAGGAGAAGGAGGTTACCAGTATTGTGCCCCAGGGATCGGTCTTTTGTTTAATTCTTTGTTAGTGATATAGTGGAAGGGCTGTTCAGTAAGGTTTACCTCTTTGCGGATGATACCAAAATCTGCAATATAGTAGATACCCAGGAATGTATAGATAACATGATGAGAGATCTGGCTAAGCTTGAAGAATGGTCTAGAATTTGGCAGCTGAGATTTAATGTTAAAAAATGTAAGGTCGTGCATTTGGGCTGCAGCAGTCCAAGGGACCAATATAGTATAGGAGGTGAGGTACTTTTTTCCACTAAAAAAAGAGCAGGACCTAGGCGTGATTGTGTCTGATGATCTTAAAGTAGCTAAACAGGTAGAAAAGGTGACAGCAAAAGCTAGAAGGATGGTTGGGTGCATAGGGAGGTGAATGGCCAGCAGAAGAAAGGAGATGATAGTGCCTCTGTATAAGTCTTTGGTGTGACCTCGTTTGGAGTATAGTGTGCAATTCTTGAGACCGCACCTTCAAAAGGATGTGAACAGGATGGAGTCAGTACAGAGGGTGACTACTAAAATGGTTAGTGGTCTTCATTATAAAGCATATGAGGACAGAATTAAGGATCTTAATATGTACACCTTAGAGGAGAGGCAGAATAGAGATTTGATTGAGACATTTAAATATCTCCAAGACATAAATGCACAGGAGGAGATCCTCTTTCGATTGAAAGCAAGTTCTGCTACGAGGAACATGGCTTGAGCGTGAACGGGGATAGATTCAGGAGTGATATGCGGAAATATTTCTTTAAAGAAAGAGTGGTGGATCCGTGGAATAGTCTCCCAGTGGAGGTAGTAGAGATGAGGATAAAGAAGCAGGGGACAAACACAGAGAATCTCTAAAGGAAAAAAAATAGGACTGTTGTAGTGCTTTATATGGAAGGACAGACTAGATAGGCCATGTGGTCTTTTTCTGTCATCATGTTTCTATGTTTCTAATGTGGAATCATTTATATTTATCTATTCTTACTTAAATGCTGCTGGGATGCTTTGTCGGTATCCTTTCACCCTGGGAGTACCGATGGGGTCAAAAGTGACCCCATTGCAAGTTTCACAATGTGTATTGTCACACTGCCCCCCTAGTGGTGATGGCGTGGCACGACAGAAGGGCGTGGACAGAGATGGGAAAAGTTTGTTTAGGGAGGAGGTTGGTTCTTATGCAGGGCCCAGGCTTCTGTAGGCCTGGTAGCCTTCTGTACTACTAACTCTCCAAAGAAAATATAGTCCGAATTAGGGAAATGGTAAAGCTTTTATTTCCCTCTTTTGCAAAACAGGTTCTTTAGCCCAGAGTACAAAAACAACACATAAAAAAGAAAATATCCTTGCTTCAGGTAAAGGAAAACATAAGCATTGAAAACACTGTTATCTTCACAGTACAGGCACATGAAATATAACATCCAATTCTTAGCTCACCCCAGCTATGCCTCTCTTAGGGCTCAATTCTTTCTGACAGGCAGTAATTCACTTCCATTGGAATGTCTAAAGGATCCTCTTGGTATTCCACCTGCATCGGTTCACTGCTTAGAGCGTTTGGGAGGTTTCCTTCAGGCTCTCTGCTTAGTGCTTGGATTAAACGCCAGTAATCAGCATTGCAAGGTAAGTCCTGCATTTGTAAACTTCTCTGCTGAGGATAGTTTCGCTTGCATACAGTACTTTCTTTGTTAAGCTTTTTATTAAGTGCAGGTTTGAACCTTGTTTCAGGCAGGCCTCTGTGAGGACAACAGACTCTAGTGTCTGCCCCTTTCTGTGTCACAGTATTCAAACTATTACCATTATAAAAATAGCATTTACCTTTGCTTCCATGTTGCTCTCTGAAAGGTGTAAGCTGAGGTTTGGGCCTGGCAGGTCCTAGATTATCTGCTACCCAGGTAGGCCTCAGGCTCTTATCAAACTTAGGCCTGGGTCTCTCTCTTATAGTCCAATTGCCTTCAGGGTCAGCAGCTTTATAAAAGCTTTCTCTCCTGGAGAATTTATCTCTCCCTTCTTTAAAATGTTTACAGTAGATTCCTGTACCTGGTTCGGCTGGCACGGTTAGGCTGGTTCCCTTGGTCAGGAGTCCTCTCCCTGGATTCTCCAGGTATCCATGTAGCTCGGGAGTTGAAACTTCCTGCACAATTTCCTGACAGTCTCCTTGTCTGTCTGAAGCTATCTGCCAACCTCTTTGTCTTTCTCTTTTTCTCCAACCTCTTTGGCTGTACAGGTCTCCTTGCCAGTCTCCTTGACTGTGTTCTGGCTTGTCTCTTTGCCCGTCTCCTTGACTGTGTTCTGGCACGTATCCTTGCCAGTCTCCTTGTCTCTCCTCGACGGCTCTCCCGACTGCTCTGTCGGCTGCTCTCTCGCCTGCTCTGTCGCCTGCCCTGTCTCTCCTCCAGTCAACTGAGTATTTAAGAGGAGTTCTTCCCCTTCTGCCTTGGGTGTTGGCTGGAATTACGTCATTGGCTTTAAGGCGTGGTTCTTCAGACCTCCAGAGGTCTCTCTGGCTCCCTCTATGTGGTTCCTCCTGTCGCTGCAGCTGTTCTTTATCTCTTTTTTCCGTGTTTAAAACTTTTCCATCTGCTTGCAGCTGGTCTGCGGTGCCACAGTATCTCAGAAAATAGATGTTCAAGAATGCAATCTTTTTATGACTTTTCACATGTCAATATTCTCTTTATATTGCACCATGAGAGGAATAATTTTCATCCGCTAGGTGATGCTAGTGATGAATTCCAGCACAGAGTACCAGAGGGGTCATTTTTGACCCCAGTTGCTTACGTCCAGTTTGGAACATGATACAGTTTGCAGTTTTGTGAATTTTTTGATCTGACAAATAATTTTAATTATTTATGTATCATTTATTTTTTGTACTCTTATTTTATGAAAATTACACATTTTCTTTAATTGATATCATACGTTCTCTCATTATTTCCGATGAAATCTAAAGGCTTTCAGCTCGTTCATCACGATTAGTGTATACCTATAGTAAAACTGCTTTGCATTTTATTCAACTTTATCTTTGTTTATTTATTTTAGTTATTGTTTATGATGTCAAAATGAAAGTATTCAGCTGCCCGAGTAAGAGAAATATTGCAACAAGATGCTGACAGTGACGGCTCTGAGTCGTCTGATGATGCAGCATATTCAGCAAGCGAAGAAGCATATCAGCCAAGTTCGGGCGATAAATCTGATCATGACAGTCATGATTCAGATGGCGACAGCAGTTGGTCACCAAGTGAATGTGAGACTGATGTTGAGCCAGTAACATCGCCTGCAGCAAAGAGTCAAGTTTCAGGTCGAGGCAAAGGTCAAGGCTGTGCTGGATGGGGAAGAAGGCAGGAGTCCTCGGTGTCAGTATCATCTGTGAGGAATCTTAGTTGTGGTTGCAGAGGAGCTAAGAGGTCATAAACTATAAGCACAAATGTTGCCATTGAAGCCTATGTATCTAAGGATGCAACATCATGGAACAGGAAACCTATAAAGCAAGTTGCTGGAAGATATGCTAGAGCTAATGTCATGCCAGTACAACAATGTCCTACAAGGTATGCTGTATGAAATGTTGATGGCCCTCTCACAACATTCCACTTGTTCATGAGGAAGAACTTATTGAATGAAATCATGATGTGTATGAGCAAACAAGGAAGACACATTTATGACGACACCTGGAAAGATTTGACAGACGGAGAATTTCAACATTTTCTTGGACTTCTGATCCTCTCAGGCATGTACAAGTCATGAAATGAATCCATAGTTCAGTTGTGGAACCTTGAAGATGGTTGTTCTGTTTTCGACAAAAATACGGCCATCAACCATGGAAGAATGTGGAAGAATTGAAGGAAATAGCGATACATCAGGAAGATGTATTACATAAACTGAAGAGTAGCAAATCACCTGGGCCGGATGGTATACATCCAAGGGTGTTGAAAGAACTGAAATATGAGATTGCAGACCTGCTATTAGTAATCTGTGAACTATCATTAAAATCATCTCTAATACATGAAGATTGGAGGATCGCCAATGTAACACCAATTTTTAAAAAGGGTTCCAGGGGTGATCCGGGAAACTACAGACCGGTGAGCCTGACATCAGTACCGGGAAAAATGGTAGAAACCATCATAAAGAATAAAATTACTCAGCATGTAGATAGTCATGGCCTAATGGGAGACAGCCAACATGGCTTTAGACAAGGAAGATCTTGTCTTACTAATCTGTTATGTTTTTTTGAAAGTGTGAATAAACAGGTGGACAAAGGTGAGTTGGTTGATATAGTGTATCTGGACTTTCAGAAAGCCTTTGACAAGGTCCCTCATCAGAGACTTTTGGCAAAACTAAAGAGTCATGGGATAGGAGGCAGTGTACTACTGTGGATCAGGAACTGGTTAAAAGATAGACATGGTTAACAATTAAAATTTGTTGTGGGGTCATTTATGACCCCAACGGTATTCAGTGTGTGCAAAAAATCTCGGTAATTCCAGGGTTAAACATCACTCCAAAAATGCAATCCTGAATAAATGTCAGCTTAAAAGCTATCCTCTCTTCTTTTAAAATTTTAGCACCATGGTTAATATGGAGCCCACCTTTTTGGAATTGGTTTCCCCTTCTCCCAAATGTTCCTAGTTAGTTTATTATTAGTCATTTTTGATGTACTCTTTTACCTGAAGCTTAACATACTCAATATAACTCCTTCCCCTTACAAATCTAAAGCCCCCTTCACTGCTCTGTCATTCCGTTTACACATGAGAATCCCAAACTCAGCCTGCTTCTGGAGTCCTATGCGTGGAATGAGGAGCATTTCTGAGAATTCCATTCTAGATATTCATTCAGAGATACAATTTCCTACCTCAAATTATAAATTTAGCTTTCATCCTGAACTTTCCTATTGATAGCACTCATGCGAATCATAGTGGCAATCTCTTATCCAGCACTCTCTAAAATCCTATCTTGATGAGGTCTGCTATGTTCACACCAGGCATGCAAGTTACCAACTGATCTTTATACCCACCATCCCCAAGTTATTTACATTCATAATGATTGACTGGCCAACTACAACTCTAGTCCTAGCCCTTCCCTCTTCATCACACACCTCTAGACACACAACCTTGATGTGAAAGAATATGACATCATCCAGAGAGGAAGTCTTAACTATAGGATCACTTTCTGCCACTCCAAGGTGATGATTTCCTTCCAGGATAACTTGATCATCCAATGCAGGACAGAGATTGATATGTCAGAGATAGGATTTCTTTACCATAACCCTGGAAGTGTCCTCTATGCATCTATGTGTCTCCTCAAGGCATCTTTACTCAAGAGATGTCTTGTTCTCTGAGAGAACCAAGTGCATATATACAATTTTTTAACGCACTGGTAGATAATAATATATGTGACACCCTGCACAAAAGACTGGGTGCTCCCAACCTGGCTTTGGACTTTGGTCTGCATCTGTTGAGCCATTAGTTATTTAGGGGATAATTATATAAGTAGCAGCCAAATTGACACACATGCGTTAATGGCACCTATTTTATAAAGGTGAGTCTGCACAGATTTGATTTTATAGAATATTAGCATAAGTGGCTACAAACACATGTAAATGAATCCATGGTGATTTATATCAGCTCTAGAGTAGGTATAATTGACTGCATGTATGTTATGTGCATTGGTCTATATTCTGTAAAGTATGATGTCAATTTGGGCTCTGATTATGCTCCACCCAAAATCTGCCCCTGAGCACACCCACAGTGAAAGTATGCACCATTGGTCTATGGTGCATGCTTTCAGAATAACAACAGACTAAATTCATATAAGTGATTATTTATGCATGCAAACCATTAAATTCCATTATTTATTTGCATAAACATGTGTGGAAATCTATCCATGCTTTCGAGAAATACCCTCTTAATGTTGTTCAGAATTTGGAGATACTTCATCAAATTTAAAGCAACTTAAATATTACTAGTATATTTTATGATCGTTTCTAACTACCTGCAAAATATCTTGAGGCGATCAGGATTACTCATTGATGTAAATCTCTAACTTGACTAGTGGGAAGAAATTTCCCTCCTAATCTCATAAATGAGTTTACAGTTAATCAAAGAATGTGCTGAGGGTTGGTATGGAGAAAAACAAACAGCTGCAATTACTTCCCGAAAGGAACAAACTTCTCATATCTTTCCACAGGGAATTTGTACTTAAAAATACGTGGTTCTTGATTTGATTGTTCCTAAGTGACTACACATGTAGCGTGACTGGATCTCAAGCTGCTCTCTGGTACTCTACGAAGCTGATACTGTATCTGCCAAGAGAGATCATGAATCTAGAGAGAGGAAATGGAGGAAATTCTTATCTGTGGACCTTAACAATTTCTACTTTTCACCTTTGCAAAATTTTAGGCAAATCTATGAAGAAGTAAAAAAAGTATAGGGGGGGGGGGGGTATTCAGTGGCAGAGGCTAGTCCTAGCTGTTGCCGCTGAATTTAAAATATGGATATTCAATGCCTTGGCCATATCCAACCACAGGCTTTGATATTCAAATCAGTTGGATACCATATAAGCTAACTGGGCATCAGTGATATTCAGCCACTGTCCAGTTAGCTTCTGCAGTCTTTAAGGTGCCTAACTTTCACCACTTAGGGATAACCAAGTAATGGCTGATTCGCAGGCTGCGTCCTCTGCTCTTCCCCCAGAATGTCCCAGTGCTAGCTGGCTGGCATTGGGGTGTTCAGTTGCGGCACCTGGGGATATTCAGCAGTACTAACAATGTTAGTTCTGCGGAATATCACAGTTGCCGTGATGAATGAAGTTAGCAAGTTTGCTAACCGCTTAATCGCTTTAAATATCGCACCCATATTTTCTGCCATGGTTCAGTATTTACTCTCTAAGCAAACCAACAACATGCAGCAGATCTGTTCAACTTGTCAAGAATTTGCTTATTTCTTGGCAGCAAAAGCAAATGAAATTGGTACTTTGATCACATCATCATGTCAGGGCATCCACGTTCTTTAGGAATCTTCTACTTCTATTTCTACAAAGCCACTAATGCTCTTCCTTTATCAGCGCTAGCGGCTTCTGCAGTCTACAAGGATAGTGTAGCCAGTGTGAATCAATTGGCATTATTGGATAATTTTCTTACAGTAACTGGGGATGACATAAAATTGTTACTTAAGTTAATTCTACATGTTTGTTTGATATATGTGTGCCCCATGTGATATATAAAGGTGCTTAAGCCATCTTTTACTGATGGATTAGTGCTTATTGTTAGCTGATCTTCTGAACATAGGAATGTGTCATCTTTACTTAAAAGGATAATGTTTAATCCAGTATAAAAAAAAATAATCTTTGACTCCTACAGATCTGAATAGCTTTCATCCTCTCTATAGCTCCCATGGCTTCAATCTAGTTGTGATTTTTGCTGGTTTATCCTTAGTATTTAATAAAAACACGTAGGCACCTATATATTTTATTTATTTTTATCAATTCAGTAATGTTTATATACCACCTTTCACTGTGGTCAAGGCAGTTTATAATAAACTGTGGTTAGGATTTTACATTGAATAATGAATTTATGTATATGTAACAAGTTAAACTATATACATTGAATAATGAACTTATGTAAGATAACAAATTGAACTATGTATAGTAAAGTAGTTGGGTCAACACATCTACCCTTATTTATCAGAGGTCAGTTGGTTTCCTTGTGTTATTATTTACTATTGTTTAGTTTCATGGGGGTGAGGGTTGGGGTAAAAGGCTTGATGAATAGTAGGGTTTTCAGGCATTTTATGAATGTGAGTAGGTTTGTGATGGTACGTATTGTTTCTGGGAGAGCATTCCAGGCTGTTTTGCTTACAGTTTGAAGGCTCAAATGCAGGCTTGTTGGGTTGCTTTGGTTCTTGCATGGGGAATGATTAAGGTGCTCATGGCAGATTGTCGTCTTGCACAGTTATGTTATGGGGTTTGGAGTAGTGTGCGTAGGTGAGATGTAGGATTGCTGTTGATTGCTTTATTTGCTATCTGAAGTGTCTTGTACTTGATCCAGCTAGCAAGTGGGATCCAGTGCAGTTGTTTCAAGGTGGGTGTTATGTGATCATATTTTGAGGTTCCCATGACTGTGCGTGCTGCGGTGTGCAGAATTGTGTGGAGAAGGGCTTTGATAATGGAGTTGCAGTAGTCCATATGAGGAAGGATTAGGGCTTGGAATACTGAGCAGAGGTCCGGTGGGTTGAGGAGGGTGCATAGTCTTTTGAGGGTTCTTATTTTGTGGTAGACAGTTTTTGCAGTGTATTTGTGATTTGAAGGAAAGGTGTTGATCCAATGTAATTCCTAGATACTTGATTTTGGGTTGTACCTTTATTTTGGTCTTGTTGAGGGTGATGGGAGTCTGGTGGGGTGAAGCTGATGTCTTTTGTGATAAAAAGAGCTTCAGACTTTTTATAGTTGATGGTTAGGTTGTTTCTTTCTAACAATTGCGAGATGTTATCGAAGCATTGTGTGAGTTTAGTATTGGTGGGCTAATTGTGGTTGAATGGTCCATAGATCATGATGTTATCTGTGTAGTTGATGTCATCTGTGGAAGTTGATGTCATGTGCTCTGATGATTTGGCAGAGTGGTTGCATGTAGATGTAGAAGAGCAATGGGGATATGGTGGATCCCTGTGGTACACCTTGTGTTGTTGGTAAGGGATTGATATGTTGTATCCAATTTTTATTTGTTGCTGCCTGTTGATGAGGTAGGATTCAAACCATTGAAGTACAGTGTTTTGAATTCCTCCAGCTTGGAGGCCTTGAAGAAAGATTTGATGATTTACTTTATCAAAAGCTGCTGATATATCAAGGAATATCATTATGTATCCCTGTGTTATGTCTGTGTTCCTTTTATTAGTGTTCCTATGAGCGATAACATCAAGGTTTATACACCGTGGAGCGGACAAAAACCATACTGTTAGGATTTCAGGAGATTGTTCTTATCAATATGTTCCTGGAGTTGTTGTTGTACTGCTTTCTTTATGACTTTTGTTATGAATGGATGACTGGCAATAGATCTTTAGGATGCTGGGTCCATTGGGTCGAGATTAGGTTTTTGAGGGTAGGGTGGATGGAGGATACTTTCAGATGTTCTGGCATGTGTCTTTGTTGAAGTATGGATTGAGAGAGGTATTTTTTATTATGGGGCTGAGTTCCTGTTTAGTTGCTTTGATCCAGCTGACTGGGCATGGAACAAGGGGGGATGTGGTGGTGTTGAGTGATGTGATTAAGGTTGTAATGTTGTCTTCAGTAATGGAGGCAAATGTTGTCCAAGGGGTGCTGGAAGTTTAGGTTTGGATGGTGGGAGGGGAAGGTAAGGAGTTGGGGTTGGGGATGAGTTGCATGTAGTGTCATGCTAGAGTTTGGTGGCTTATGTTAAGATCAGAAAGTATGTTGAAAGGTGGTTTTGTGAGCTGTTTAACAATGTCAAATAATTCTTTTGGTCTGTTAGAGAGATGGAGATGAGTTTATTTATTTATTTAACATGTTTTTTTTTATCCTGCCTTGTCATAAAATCAAAACGGTTTACATTATAACTCAAACCATTACAGAGAACTCATATAGTAAACATAGGGAGGGGTGACATGTGAGGAATGCTCGGAATCATAACTCATTTAGAGCGAAACATATATACAGATAACATATGACATATAGCCGTGGAGGTTAGGTGTCTTCCCTGAAGTGATGAATGGAGAAGAAAGTTTTGAGCTGTTTCTTAAAGTCTTTTATGTCTGTAGTAGTCCTTAGTTTCTCTGGAAGTGAGTTCCAAATGGCAGATGCTGTTAGTGAGAGTGCCGTCTTCGCAGTGGACATTTTGGCTTTCATGTATGAGCTGGGAGTTGGAATGATGTCTATTGTGCTCTGTCTCCTTGGTCTGTTGTTTGGTTTTGTGCAGGATTCTGGCTGATGTGTTGTTTCTAATTTTGAAGATGGTCAGTGCTGTTTTGTATTTAGCACGTGAGGTGATTTAGAGTGACAGATTTATTTTGCACTGTCGGATAAACATCAGGTCCATGTAGAGGTGTTTGTCCGAGTCGAGGGTGGTTTTCCTCCATTTTCTTTCCAATCTTTAGAGTTGAGTTTTTAGCTGCCAAAGGTATGAAGTGTACCATGGTGCCCTGGTTTTCTTGGTTGTTGTGGAGGTTGTCTTTGCAGTGGTAGTTGTGGTTCTTTCAATGATGGAGTTCCATTTTGTTATGAGGGTATTGGGATCCGTTGTCTTATTGTCAAGTTGTGGTAGTATGTCCCTTAGGAAGGATTCCTTATGGAAGGATTTGAAACTTTTGTTTGGCCATTGCTTGGTGGAGTGTTTTGTAGGGACATTAAATGAGTAGAGGGAGGTGATCAGACTGTGATCTGACCAAGGCATGAGGTAGTGGCATAATGAGTGTGTGTGTGTGGGGGGGGTGTTGCATGACTTCTTTGTGTGCTGGTGAAAATCAAGCTAAAGGTGTTGCCTTTGCTGTATGTGGGGGATTGAATGAGCTGTTTGAGGTCCATGGCTGCCATGGCTTGTAGGAAGGCTGAGGCATGTTTGGCTTGTGCTGAGTGGAGGTTGAAGTCTGCCAGGATGATGAGGTCTTTCACAGCTCTGGTGTTTTCTAGGAATTTTCCAATTTAGTGAGATAGGTTGGAGGTAGCAGTGGTTAGAGGTTCATAGACAAGGCAGATTGTTAGCTGTTTGTTGGTCAGGATGTATTTTTCTTCAGAGCTTTCCATGGAGAGAGGTTGGAAGCAAAAATGTGTCCAAGTTATGATTAACATCCCTCTTCCTTCTGCTCAGTGCGTGGGCATTGAAAGAGAGTGAACCTATCTGGTAGGAATTGGTTCATAAATACTGTGTCCTTGTCTGTGAGCCAGTATTCGGTTATACAGAGCAGCTCGAGTTGATGGTTTGTGAAGAGGTTCCTTACTGAGCGGGTGTTTATCAGAGTACACTTCATAGCTTGTGCTATTATTGAGGGAGTTAGGGTGCGATTGTTTTCACATGACATTTGTATGAAGCGCGGTGTGTTGTGGGGTTTGTGGGGTTTATAGTGGTCTTTTAATGGTTTGTTTGCGGTGTGATGGTAAATAGCAAGTAGTGTGGGATAGCATGGTCATTTTCTGTCATTGCGGCTTAGGGTTCCTGTTGGTAAAGATGTGTCCATAGTGTCGCTTGACTTTGTGTGGCATGAATGCTGTTCCTGTTTTTAGAGGGGGTGGAGAGTGGTGCTGATAGTCTCCTGCCTAGGTCCCCACCTAAGAGCAACGCTAAAGGGCTCTTAGACATGGGACCACCAGATGCATGTGTGCCTAGGGGGAGGGGAAGTTAAAACTGCCATCGCGGGCACCGGATTGGTCTGCTGGCTTGAGCAGAGGAGGAGCTTACCTCCCCACTCACATGGCATCTTCTCCAACTGTTCCAGCTGTCAGTCTTGTTGGAGAGGGAGTCCCAGGACTTTTAAAACTGCCACCAGGCTTCCAGGGGGCACTGGATTGGTCTGCTGCCTTGATATAGCTTTATCAATAGGCTAGAAATAGGCACCTACTTGCATTCCCCACCTAGCTGACCTGTTATAGGCACCTACTTGCATTCCCCACCTAGCTGACCTGTTATATCCCTTATTAAGGCAATACTCAGAATCTCTTAAGGAATCAATAGAAGTGCTGACTATACATTATTAGTGCTTTAAAAGAAAACAACATTTGTTCATATAACTTGATTGTTTTAATCACAAAACAGTCATAGTTATATTTTAAAAGGAGACATAATTTGGGATAGAATGAGGGTGAGAAAGATGTACATGTTCGTGGTGGAAATCTAAAAGTTCTACTGCAGTTACGTGCCAAAGATTAAATGACTTAAATGGATTCTACGCCATTTGCAATTTATACATGTATTTTCAAAGCAGCCATTATATTTTTCTACCAGTGAAGATACTTGTAAAGTGGCAATCTAAAAAGGGAGTCCAAGTGCAATCTTGGATGTCCAGGCATAACGTGCAGAAAAATGTCAGGGATGTTTATGTTTCAGCCCGATTTTAGAAATTTACTGTAGATGCCCTCAACATGGACACCCCTTTCCAGCATCCATATAGACATCCCCAGTCTGAAATTGTGGAGAGGAGTGGCCTAGTGGTTGGGACAAGTTACTTCAGTCCAGAGAACAAGGGATTCCAATCCTACTAGAAGACAGCAACCTGGGGCCAGAAGGACTGGGTTTTCTAGTCCCACAGGTGCTCCTTGTGGCCTTGGGCAAGCCACTTAACCTTCTGTTGCCTCAGGTACAAAACACAGGGGTATGTTTACTAAAACTCCATTAAAGTGCGGGCCGCGGTAGTGTGTGGGTGCCATATAAGGAGTGGGCATTTCCTGCTGAAGAAGAAAATCCAGAATTTACATATGTGCTAAGGTGCGCGGCGCCCTTGTGCGCCCCGCACATTAGCGCATCAGATAGCTGCGCGGGAGGCATAAGTGGCGCGCTGATGTATATACAGAAAAACAGAACCACAGCACAATGGTCAAGGCACTTACCAATGGTGCAGGGATCAGGAGTTTAATCCCCAACAGTGCCCAATGAAGACAGCTGGCTGAGGCATTAGTTTATGAGGCGCATAAGGTGGCGTGCTAATGTTTTTGGCAGCATATTAATACTGGGCGGCATAAGGCAGTGCGCTGAGGTTTATGGAGGCATTATAATACTGGGCAGTATAAGCAGCACACAGAAGAGCAGAGCCACAGCACAATGGTCAAGACATGTACCAATGATGCAGGGATCATGGGTTCAATCCCCCACAGTGCCCAATGAGCAAGGCTGGCTGAGGCATTGCATATTATAGTGCAGATTGCTTTAGGAGGCATTTTAATTATCATTAATAGCAAATGCACTCTCAAATCGTGTTAACATAAGGTGCCCTATAAGGCACATTTTAAAGTGCACTGTCTGCCAAGGCACCCTAGAATGTTGCTTATAGGGCACTTTAGAGGGTGCCGTATGAGGTACCGCAAGGTCAGAGTACTGTTTTTGATGGCAGCACTGTGCAGTGTAAGGAATGAAAAGTATAAGTAGGTGTGCTGACATGCAAGGAGGAGCAGCAGTGGAGCACAATGGTTAAGGCGCTGACTGCTGATACAGGGGTCATGAGTTTGCTCTCCAGGGTGCCTAATACGTAAGGCTGGCTGTAGCATCAGCTTTGCAATGTACATATTTTCTCCTCCAGCACCTTATGTTTATTTTATTAATTGCTGCAAGCAAACACGCCCTCACGTGCCGTAATTGAAGGTGCCGTATAAGGCACCCTATAAGGCACTCCATAGGGCACATGATAAAGTGCACTGTCTGCCACGGCACCCTAAAATGTACCCTATAGGGCACCCTATAAGTTGCGTCACAGGAAAATGTATAGTGCCCCTTATATGGATGGAAACCATAAGGTGCCCTATAGGGCGCCCTATAAAGCGCCCTCATAGGCACCTTATGGGTACAGTACGCTGAGTGTGTTTTTGCTGGCATCAAAATATGTACATTAAAAAACAGATAATGCTTTGGTCAACCCTATCAAATAACCCCACTGTGGGTTTGAACTTATGATCTCTGGCTTTACAAGCAGTGACATAACCATTGGGCTACAGCTATTAGAAAGCCCCTGGCTGACTGCAGAGAGCCTGCATGTCACCACACAGACAGTCTGCTGCAGTCACCAGGATAGGGTTAGCCCACCCGTACCCATGATGCACTGCACATGCAAATCAGCTGTCCACAGATGAACACAAGATGGGGAATGCACCCCCACAGCACCTCGGCCTTGTAGGGGGAAGTGACCGGGTGCACCCACACAGCACCTCGGCCTGGTAGGGGGTACTGACCGGGTGTTTTACTGGCACAGAGTAGCTACACACCGTCACATTGTGTGGGTACTGTGCTCACCCTGAGTGTGCGATGAGGCGCCCAGGACCAGGTCCACAACACCGTCCCTAGCTGAAAGAGGCCATGCTGTAGGTCCAAAGCATTGTTAATGTGTGAGATAGGTAGTTTCTGCACAAACACCTTGGATATCTCTGTCTGTCTCAGTCAGGTGTAGCCCCCATGGACTCCTAGGAGGATTATGTACGTACCACCACCCTCCTCCTCCTCCTCCTCCTCCTCCAGGGTAGCAAACAGGGTCTCCCATCAATAGATCCACATTCTACCTCCCTGCAAAGGTGGCAGTAGAGGGGAACATCAACCCCGGTCCTGCTGAGGAACAGACACCCCACAGGGCAGTCAATGCAGCTCTATACACACCCCCATAACACAATAGCAGACAGACATTAGGCCAGGATATGATAAGCTGCACCCCACCACTATCTGATATTCTCCTGCAGCAAGCCATCAGCCACCACACCCTGCAAGCCATTCCATCAAGACCCATACCAGCTGCAAACAGTCTGCTAGTTAGTCCATGTTCCCAGTGAAGATGTGTGCACCCAGACCTGGGATGTCAGCATACACAGCAAGCACATAAATCAGTGACTGGGCCCCAAAAGGAAACCCATAGATATCACATGAGAGAAATGCTATTTAGCACTATGGGGGTGCCTAGCCATGCTGTGGCCACTGCACAGTCAGGGTGAGAGTGATCTCTCAGCAGGACATACTGAGGTCACCCTGTCTGTGTAGGTGGTGGCCGGGCACTAAAATGTCCCAGTCAGTGCCCTATGCCCTGTGCAGATGCACCCTGGCCAGTCCACCCTGTCCGGCCTATACCCATGGTACCTTGCTCCTCATTATGCACATTGGCAGCCCAATACTGGCAACATTGCTGGAAGTGTGGGCTGTGGAAGGTGTTTGCAGCCACCACACACTGGATAGACAGACAGCCACCCCCACACCTATGCCAGCATTGTGCTACTATAGAGGTGTTCAGCAGCCATACCCACCACACCAGTCCTGGGCACAGTACAGGCATGGATATGGTATGCAATACTGTTGGGGGTCACTCCCCAGGGTGGTAAACACTATCAGTGACCAGACCTGCAGCACACACCGCAGACATCAGAATGATTGTTATGGTGGAGCTCAATGAGAAAAATGTGCTTAACGTAGGAATTGATATCTGTCAGTTATCATAGGAAACGTTTGATAGCTGTGTACCATATACCCAGGTGTAGGGTGGCATTGCTAATGTATGCAACTGCTAGTATTGGGAGATACAGGCAGGGCCCAATGTCCTGCCTCTCCAGGAGGCATTGGCCAATGGGGCCTGTGGGTGTGTGTGTGGGTGTGTCTGGCCCTGTTGGCTGCTGCTTTACGGCAGAGTTTCCCAACTCCAGTCCTGGTGTTCCAAACACTGTTCGGGTTTTCATGCTGTCCCTCATAAATATGCATGAGCTACATCTGCATACCATGGGGGTGGTGCATAGATATGCAACACAGGCATCTTTATTAGAGGCAGCATGGAACCTGAATGGTGTGGGGCCCTCCAGGACTGCATTTGGGAGACTCTGCTCTAGGTAATGCGCCTGTTTATGGTGTCTGTGTTTGGTTTGGTAAAATATAGGCTTATTAACCATGCGTATGTTCTCATCAATAATGGTTTGTCCTTACTATCACGGTTTAGTTGTGGGAAAAATATGTGGACAGGATTGGCAGTAGCCCCAGCTGGCCTTTGAACCTGTGACCTTCTGTTCTTGCACACACTGTCTGTGTGCACTGCACCACTGTGTTGCCACAGATCTGCTGTATTCCCTGGGGTGTCCATGACTGTACATCCAACAGAGCCTGTCTGTTGCGGTGGACGGTGCCAGCCTGCACAGGCCTAGGCCACTGTGTGCTGTGGCTTGCAGCCACTGCCCCCTCCACCACCTGTACCCTTCTGCCAACATGCAGACATGTCCTTATCTGGGAAAAAGCATATGACCTGATTGAGTTGTGGCACTCCGGGACTGAATTTGGGGGACTCGGCTGTAGGTAATGCCCATTGTTATGGTTTGTGTGCGGTGTAGGGTAAAATATGGGTGTTTGGACCATGCTTATGTTCTCTGTAATAAAGGAGTGTCTTTACTATCACTGTTTAGTGGTGGGTAAAACTATGGGGACTGGGTTGGCAGGAGCCCTAGCTGGGATTTGAACCTGTGACCCTATGGTCTTACAGGCACTGGCTGTGTCTGTTACACCACACTGTGGCCACAGAGACAGTGCAGTCCCTGGAGATAGGAATCCTGGCTGGACGAGTCAGAAACCCTGCTCTGCGCAATTTTACTGTGGGCTCATTTACCTTGTACGGAGACAAAAGTGCAAATAAGCCTCAAAAATGACCTTGGAAAAATGGGCAAAAACCCATGACCAAGCTGGGCAACAGTGATATCACTGGGCAACCATAAAAAACACTGCCAGGAAAGCTCCAAAAATAGGAAATGATTTTTGGAAGGGTCTATGCTCCATCATTAATATCACTGTTGCCCAGCTGGATTATAATTTTTTAGGAATTTGTTGTGGTCATTTTCAATTTATATTTGCTATTTTGTTCTGTGCACATGTATCACACTGCTCACGTTTTACAGGTTTCCCGGTTTTGCTTGTACATTGCTGACGGAAATGGTTTCTCTTCCCTTTAAATCGGCTCTAACGTGAGGGTTTCACTCGCGGTATTTTTTTGCCGAAATTCAGCCCCGCTCCTGTGCGGAGAGCCTCTCCCCTCCCACTCTCCACCCATTGACCCCGTCCCCCGCCCCTCGGGAGCCTTCCTCCGCCCTCGAAATGCCTTTCCACGCCTCTATCGCACATCAGCGCACCGCGCTCTTGTGCGGGTGGCGCGCACGCGTGCAGGGCACCAAAAATGTACCTTAGCGCACGCTCAAGTGCGCCCCGCACAATTGCGCGGTTTAGTAAACATACCCCATAGATTGTGAGCCCTTTGGGGACAAGGGAAATATATACAGTACCTGAATGTACACTACTTTGACTCATAGAAAAGCAGCATATAAGTCTAGTTAAATAATAATAAATAACAGTCATCATAAGCAAGGTTGCATATGGGGATGTCCAGTGGCATGGAAAATGAAAACACGAGCCCCCATTCCCCTGTCAATGTTTGTTGGCACTTCCTTCTCTACAATCTCCAGATGTTTGCCTGAACACTTTTTGGATGCCTGTTATGCCTGGAGCAGGTACAGTCTTTTAGATTGGATGAGCACACCACAGTTCTTGGGACAGCACTGGCCATGTTTCCATCATGCCCCCATTCCGACTTGGATGTCTTCACTATGGAGACGTCCACAGATCCAATTTCTAAAATGGCTTCAGGGACATCTCTGTGCTTTGAACTTCTCTATAGGCATCTGCTTTTCTTTATAAAATAAGATTAAAATAGGTGCATTCTGGATGCCTAATATTAGGCCTCTGACTTTTAAAATTGCCCTCATAACTTTAAACATATATATTCAAGCTATTCAGTGGCTGTATCACTGAAAACTGAGAGCTCTAAATTATCAGTATAAGTACATTAGTGTTAACTCAAAAGCAGTCTTCTATAAACTTAGATTATTGCAAAGATTAAAACCATTTCTCAAGGCAGAAGATTTTCAAATAGAGGCCAGTTTGATCTGGGTGTCCTCTGCCTGTGGCCCAGTTGCACTTGATTCTGATTCCCCAGGGGCTAGACGTGCCTGCGGGATCAGAATTGGGTGCAACCAGCCGGACGTGCAGGCCATGCCCTGATTCTAGCCCAGCCTGGCTCCTGCATGGAGCCTCTGTGCCATGGCATCATGTTGCTGTGGCACCGTGGCTCCATGCAGGAGCTGTGATCACAAGCCGATGGTCAACATCTTCTTTCCTCGCAGCCCAACCCCCGATCAGGCCTACTGTGACTAGGGTCAGGCTGCAGGGACCCCCCTGCACCCCCTCACCTTGCTTCTCAATGCCGGCTGCTGCAAGTGCCTCTGTCTAGGGGGACTTATTCCATCTCTGAGTTGGAATAAAGTCCCCTGTATACATGGCTGACCACGGACATATAGGGTCGACCTCAGAATCGGCCCTGCATGTTTGGGGTCAGGTACCCACCCACTCCCCACTCTCACTCCTCCTCAGGACTACCCTCTCCTGCCCATGAACAGGGCTCCCTGCACAAGCTGCCTATATGTGCGGGGAGCTCTCTCAGCAGGATAGCCCCCCCAGCCATGTTCTGGGACAGAGTTTGGGCAGGGAGTACATATGGCCACAATTTATTCATGTATTTTATATACTAACATTCATTGCTGTCCTGAGGCTTCAGTCCAGCTTCTGTTTCTGCCAGTATACCCCTAGTATATTCTAAAGACACCTAAGGCTAAAAAGAGGCACCTACATTTGCTTTGCACATAGGTGATGTTATAAAATTACCCTCGTATTGTGAATTCACATTTGCATGCTTTCTGAATGTGTATTTTATAAAGGCATATTGGGTGCCTTTATAAAGGAAGTATAAGATAAGCACAACGTTCATATTGTTTTAGGATTCTCCTCTTAGTGTAAGATTTTAAGAGAGGTTGTTCCAACCTATTTTACATTTATCATATGCTTGTATTCTCCAGCTCATCCATTACACTCAGCTGATAAGTTTTGTTAATAGTCCTGTCACCCAGAAAGGCTCGTGCTTTATCTAATGCCACTCCAGTAATTTGAACTGAATACCTTATGATTCTGGGCAGAGGGGAATTTGCTTATATTTGTGGAAAAAAAACATTAAGGCATCTTATTTTGATTAAGCACTGTGATAAGTTTGGAGTCTTAGGAGGTTCTGCTGTAAACCTTTCCCCATATAAAAAAAACTGATTTATGTGCAGAAAAGGCCTCATAAAATTAGTACATGCTTAAAAGTATGCACAGGGCAAGCGCAGGGGAGGAGTTAGGCTGGACCATGGGTGGCGTCATGATTTACATACTTTATGTATTTTATAAAATATGTATGCGTGTAACCTATGCACTGGGGTGGAGGAGTAGCCTAACGGGTAGAGCAGCAGCCTATTATGCAAGAGATCAGTGTTCATTTCCCACTGGAACTCCTTGTGACCTTGGGCAAGTCACTTTACCATCCAATGCTTTCTGGGTCATACCATTTCAAGAATACCCAGGGGCTGCTGGATTGCCAGAAAACAGCATTGACTTGATGGCACTTACATAACTAACATTTATGCCTGTTCTTGAGCAAGCATGATGTCCACGCCATCAAGATAGGCAGGATCTGTGTTGGCATTTTATAAATGCAGATTGTGTCTTCTGTATCACCAAATCTAGATATCCTGTTACAGATGCCTATGAAGGTTATTTAAAAAGCTTTATTCATGCTTTGGATGTCTGAAAAAGGGCATAGAGACGTCCAAAGCACAGAGACATCTCAAGAGGCATTTTAGAAGCCAGCTCTGTGGACATCCAAGTCTAAATGGGGGCCTGATGGAGGCTAACCTGGGGCATTCCCAAGAATCTGATTGTCACTGCCTAATCTCAGAAACATTCAGGACATCCTGAATCATGTATAAGGTTGTTTTGGCTGTAAAACCTTATATCCAGAGGGTATAGAGAAGATAGTGCTCCATCATTCCCTCTACTCTGCACATCACAATGATAGCAGCAGTGGGATTTGAACCCTGACCCTAGCCCATTTCTCTAACCATTAGGCTATTACTAGATGCCTACTCTCCAGTTTACTATTCCGAGGATTTCTATGTTGATGCCCCTCATAAACTTGACCATACATGTTATTTTTTTCAGACATTCGGGCTTGGATGTTGTTTGTAAAATGCCACTTCACCTGTCTATATAAGGTACTGGCACAAATCCTGCAGAAATGTTACCTAGATTGAATGCACAGAAACTACTTTACATGCATACATGTGTATGTTATAAGATACCTGCATAAATCACAGCTCTGCCTATGCTCTGCTTATTCTACAGTTATGTTCTGGCTTGCACCACACCTAATTTTAGGCATGCCCTAATTTTATAAGAGGCTTTTCCGCACTTAAATCAGCATTTTATTCATGGAAAACATTTCTATAATAACCCCTCTTTGGCTACCTTCTCATGAAGAGGTTTTACTGTTGGGGAGTTAATTTGTTTAATCCTCAGTCTGTTATATGGTTTGTGTTGCTGCTGTAGCTGCTTTATATTTTTATGTTATGTCTAAATATTTTTTTGTGTTTCTTTGTGCTCTGCTTAGTACATAATTGATCAGAAGAATATAAACAATGCACATAAAAATACATAAAACAAAGGGTTCCAGAAGAAAGAAATTACAACTGTCAAGGAGTATTTATTTATTTATTTATTTGGTTGGTTGGTTTGTTTATATTGTAGCGGCAGAGCGCAAACGATCCAATAATACCAGGAGTCTGTTCAGAAGGTCCAAATCATTTATTGTGCACAAGACTTGTCAACTGTAGATCACCGTGGTTCATGGGTGGCCCAGAAAAGTTCTAGGCCGCTGGTTGCCGCCTCAGGGTGAGTCGCAAAGGAATATCAGGATGCTGCATCACAGTCCACTGATCTGGGTCTGGAACTGCTGCTGGCTTGACTCTGCTATGATGGATCCAGGATTCTGCTACCTTTACGGCTGTTGGCGTAGACAGGATGACGGTGTATGGTCCCTTCCAATGGGGTTCCAGCGGTGTCTTCTTCCAATCTTTGATCCACACCGAGGTACCAGACTTGTAGGGATGCAGGGGTTCCGTCAAGTTGATAGGTAACTGGTCCTGTATCCACACATGAAGAGTCTGAAGAACAGAACTAAGAGCTAGGAGTTCTTGCCTGGTTATCTCTGAATCAATCTGCGTCAAACTACCCTTAACTCCCTGCACTATTGGTGGGGGTTTACCATACATGATTTCAAAGGGAGAAAATCCTGATGATTTCACAGGAGCTGAGAGTATCCTAAGTAAAACTATTGGGAGAACCTGGGGCCACTTCAGGTGGGTCTCCTGACATAGCTTAGACAACTGAGATTTTAGAGTACAATTCATTCGCTCAACTTTCCCTGAACTTTGGGGTCTGTATGCAGTGTGTAACTTCCATTGTATCTGCAGGGCACTTGCTAACTGTTGGGTAATTTGAGATACAAATGAGGGCCCATTGTCCGACCCTATTACTGCAGGAATTCCAAATCTGGGGATAATTTCCCTCAGTAAGACCTTGGTGACTTCTCTGGCCTTTTCAGTTCTGGTGGGGAAAGCTTCCACCCACCCATAGAAGGTGCAAACTAAAACTAACAAGTAACGATATCCACTGGCTTTTGGCATTTCAGTAAAGTCCACTTGTAGATTGTGCATAGGGGTTACACCACCTGACTGAACTCGGGTGGTGGTGTAGGACCCTGCTTGGCATTGTTCTTGGCACAGGTTAAACACTGGCGAGCTACTGAGGCTGACAGAGCTCCCAACAATGCAATGCAAAAATGTGGTCTGAGTGCTTTTTCCATTGCGTTTTTCCCATAATGTGTAGCTTGATGAAAAGCCTTTACAAAGGCTGGTCCCAATGATTCAGGGATTACTATTTGTCCTGGAGGTTGGCTACCCTCTGGTGGTGGCAGCTCAATCCATCCATCTTTCAGTACCCCTTTTTCTATAGTACAATAATAGTCCAATTCTTTTGTGGTGTATCGTGGTGTCCACAGGTTAAGGGGTACAGGAAACAATACTGCTTGTATTGGTGTTGCTTGTGATGAAATTTGTCCTGTCATGGCTGCTTTGCGTGCTGAGACATCAGCAAATCTGTTTCCTTGGGCGACTTCTCCTTTTCCTGTTTGATGTCCTCGGCAGTGCATGACAGCGACTTGTACAGGGGCCCATACCGCATCCAACAACATTAATATTTCTGGGCCATACTTAATTGATTTGCCTCCGGAGGTAATGAGTCCTCGTTCTTTGTACAGAGCTCCATGAGCATGTAAAGTAGTGAAAGCGTATTTTGAGTCTGTGTATACATTCAACTGAAGTCCGGCACCTAATACTAGTGCCCTTGTGAGTGCTATCAATTCCGCTTTCTGTGCTGATGTTCCTGATGCAAGAGCTGATGATTCAATGACTTTTTCCCAGGTAACTACTGCATACCCGGCACAGCGTCGTCCATCGATGATGAGGCTGCTTCCATACACGAAGTAAGTCTGGTCGGGGTTTTCTAAAGGCACATCAGTTAAATCAGGTTGACTTGAAAACACAGTGTCCATGACTTCTATACAGTCATGTTCTGGTGGGTCCTCGCTGATTGGTATCAATGTGGCTGGGTTGAAAGCATGGCTCACTTCCAGGTGTATTCGAGGATTTTTGCATAGCATGCTCTGGTATTTCAGCATTCGAGAGTTGGTGAACCAATGATTTCCTTTTTGTTCCACAAGGGCAAGTACTGCATGTGGTACTGTAACACGTAGGTTCTGTCCTAAGGTGAGTTTGTCTGCTTCATTCACTAACAATGCTGTGGCTGCAACAGCTCTCAGACATGGTGGCCATCCTTTGGCTACAGTGTCCAATTGTTTTGATAAGTATGCTACAGGTCGCTCCCAATGTCCCAATGTCTGAGTTAACATTCCTAGAGCGTTCCCTTGCATTTCATGTACAAATAGATGAAAAGGCTTCTGGACATCTGGTAGTCCAAGTGCTGGTGATGACATTAATGCTTTCTTCAAGGTTTTAAAAGCTTCATCTTGATCGGGTCCCCACTCTAGTGGTGACTTCTCCTCTCCTTTGGTGGCTTCATATAGTGGTTTAGCAATCTGAGCAAAGTTAGGTATCCATATTCGGCAGTATCCTGCTGCTCCCACGAAGGCTCTGACTTGCTTCCTGGTGGTTGGGGTTTGGATACTACACACGGCTTCTTTTCTTTCTGGTCCTAATTGTCGGCTTCCTTTGGTCAGCCGGAAACCCAAATACTTTACTTCTGTTTGGCATAGCTGTGCTTTTGCTCTGGAAACTTTGTATCCAGCTTCATCTAATAGTTGTAAAAGGTCATTTGTGGCTTGTACACACTCACTCTCCGATGTGGTTGCTACCAATAGGTCATCCACATACTGAAGAAGCACTCTTTTCCCAGGAGTTACAGGATAGCTTGAGAGATCTTGGTTTAGTGCAGCACTAAAGATGGTGGGTGAGTTCTTGAATCCTTGAGGCAATCGTGTCCAGGTGAGTTGGCCCCATCTTCCTGAGACAGGGTCCTGCCATTCGAAGGCAAACAGCAATTGGCTACTCGGGGCTAATCGTATGCAGAAGAATGCATCTTTCAAATCCAGAACAGTAAAATGGGTAGCTTCAGCAGGTATCAGTCCTAAGAGTGTTTAGGGATTTGGCACGACTGGATGTATGGTTTCAACCGCTTCATTCACTCTTCTTAGATCTTGCACTGGGCGGTAATCACCTGTCCCAGGCTTCTTAACTGGCAGAAGAGGTGTATTCCAAGGTAATTGACATACTTTGAGAAGGCCATACTCCAGTAACCTTAACAAGTGGCGGTGAATGCCTTCAATTGCGGGTCTTGGGAGTGGATATTGTTTAACATGTACTGGTTCTGCTCCAGGCTTAAGGGTCACAATTACTGGGGCTATGTGCTTAGCTAGACCGGGTGGGTTACCTTCTGCCCATACTCCAGGAGGAGCCATAATGTTCGTTGGCATACTAAAATTGGTATCAGGAACTGGCTTAGTACTGTAATATCTCCACTCTTCTTCTCGGAGAACAGTAAGCACCATTAATCCTGCAGGCTTTGAATTTACAGTCATTTGCATTTCTCCTTTCTCAGTAAAGGATATTTGAGACTGCAGTTTGGCTAGCATATCTCGTCCCAGTAGTGGCACTGGACACTCAGGCATGTAGAGGAATTGGTGCGCTATTTGCTGTCCTCCTAGTTCACATACGCGGTTTTGCAGAAAAGACTTGGTGGCGCTGGCACCAGTTGCTCCCATAATAGTGACTGCTCTTGTGGACAAAGGAGCTATTTGCTTATCTACTACAGAATGTTCTGCTCCAGTATCAACCATAAAGTCCATGAATCGGTCCCCTATCTTTAAGCAGACCATAGGCTCCTGGGGACCTAAGACAAATTCGGAGCCCGGTCTGTCCTAATCTGCTTCATCTAAGTCATAGTTCGTTGCGGTTGCAACTCCATCTATGGCCTCCTCTCTTTCCCGTGATCGGCCTCTCTCCCTCTCTCCCCAAGGGGCGTTCTCTCCTTCTTCGTGTGAGGCGTCTTCGAGTTGCGGGCATGCGTTCTTCCAATGTCCTTCTTCCTTGCAATAGGCGCATTGATTCACGCCCAATGTGGGCCAGCTATCTCCTCGGCCCCTCCCTCTGCCTCTGCTCCTTCGGTTAGGGACACCTCCCCTTCTCCGTTTAACTAAAGCGGCAGCCAAAAGATCGGCTTTCTTCTTCATTTTACGATCACTTTCTTTCTGCCTTTCATTATCACGATTCACATACACCTTTTGAGCAACTTCCATCAGCTGTGACGTATTCATGCCCGCAAACCCATCTAATTTCTGTAGTTTACGTCTAATATCTGGTTGGGAATGGTTGACAAAGGCGGCATTTACCATGCACAGACTCTCTGATGCAGCTGGGTTATAGGGCGTGTACATTCTGTATGCTTCAGCTAATCTCTCATAGAATACTGCTGGGCTTTCATCTGCGCCCTGGATAACCTCGGCTATCTTGGAGAGGTTCATGGCTTTCTGACCCCCCTTTCGCAGACCTTGTAAAAGACCTTGGCGAAACCGAGCTAGGGCTCTGGATCCGACATCGGTGTTTGGATCCCACCGAGGATCTTCATTAGGAAATTCTCTCTTTGCTGCTTCGCGATTATCTATTCCTCCCCCTCCCTCTACTAGAGGATTTTCTGCTAACCAATTGACAGCTGCTTGCATAATTCTCGTCCGCTCCTCAGTAGTAAATAAAGTAGACAGGAGTTGACGGCAATCTGACCAAGTAGGCTGGTGGGTTTGTATAATTGTATTCATTAACTCTGTTAATTCTTGGGGCTTGTCAGTGTAAGAGGCATAATGCGTTTTCCAATTCAACAAATCAGTAGTGGAGAAAGGCACATAAACTAAACTTGTGGGTCCCGCTACTATCCGGTTTTCATCGTCCCTTACGGGCACTCCCGGGACCTGCCGCAGTGGCAATAATTTCTTAGTAGGGCCTCTCTTCCTCAAATTATGGTTAGTTTGGGAACCCTCGCTTGCAGCAGATGAGCCTGCACTGACAGCTGATTTTACACTGTCAGTCTCATACTGGGAAGACGATTCTCCTTCTTCATGTTCTGACTCAAGATTTTCCTCAGTCTCGTGCTGGTCGGCCTCTTCAGGGGGCGAATCATCTAGCTGAGCTACTGGCGAGTCAGGGGGTGGAATTTGCCAGTCCCGGGGGGCTGCCGCGAGATGCGGTGGTACTCTTACTGGGCGCTGAGCTGGGAGCTGTCTAGTTACAACTTCCGGGGACTTGGGATCAACATAAATAGGCTTCTTAGCTATCCCTGTCCTCTGTGTCTGTTCTGTCAGTGCTACCATTATTCTGCACTGTTCTTCATAGCAGCGCCGGGCCCAAGGGGGCGGGCTTTCACAAATACTTAGCCAGGAATCTATGTAGGGAAACTGATCGGGGTGAGCTACTCGCACCTTCCGATAAATTGACTTTATGATTCCTATGGCAAATGTTCCATCTCAGGGCCACATAGGATCTAATGCAGGCCATTCCCTAGTGCACAGAACTTGTAATCATGACGCAGTCATTTTCACCCCATAGTCTCCTGAATATCCTTTATTAAAATACTTAATCATACATTCTAATGGAGTGTGCATAGTAGACCCTGCCCCTCCCATATCGATGTGTGCGCGCAACAACAAACAGAAGGGAAAAGGAGGGTGGACCGTGGGTAAGAGGTCCTCACGGCCCTAGAAACATTCAAGGGAAACAAAGAACAAGACAAGACGACGGTCGCTTCCTCCTTTTTACGACCTGGACGCGGTCGCCCGGCCAGGAACTGCGTTACTCAGGAGTCCGCCTTCGCTTGGTCTATGTTACTAGACTTCTCAATCACACTTCATTCACACAAGCATGCTAGCAACGTATCCCAAAAAAACCAATCCTGTCTCTTCTGACTAGGCTATACCAAATTCGTACCAAGAAGACGGTAGGTTCACCTCGCGAATACACTATGCAAGGTTAATTGGACCGCCTTGAGAGGTGATCAAGCTCTCTTACCAAAATTTACAAGTTCACAAGTTTCAAGCTGCAGTTCTGACTCATCTGTCTAGACATTCCCCAAATCTATACTCACCGGATCCGGTCCCCGCTCCCGAGCAAGCACATGAGTTGGACCTCGGACTCCCCTCACGGGTTCGAGGTGTTGGCTCCGACCGAGTCCGGCACCCGCCGAGGCCTGGCCCAGCTCCCTCCGATGCAACGGGACCGGTGGCACCTGGGAGCCGAGCACACGTCAGGAGGGCACGAGCCCGGCAGGACCAAACCTATAGAGGCGGAAAGTCATGGTATATCAGCCCATATACCCTCTACTAACCACACTTTCCCGGCCAACGCACCAAGAATATGTAGCGGCAGAGCGCAAACGATCCAATAATACCAGGAGTCTGTTCAGAAGGTCCAAATCATTTATTGTGCACAAGACTCAAGCAGAATCACATTCAAAAATGGCTGAGCAATGGCTGTTAGTAAAACAACAACTTTTATACTTTTCTTCTCCAGTCTAGACATAGGCAAACTTTTCATTGGTCCCGGTAACCCCTTCTGCCCCATCTATTGGTCCCGGTGCCTTTACATAGTTATCCAATGAAGACCTTTGTATGGGCTCAGCACCTGTTTCCCCCCCTTACAGCCCTCATTACAATGGTCAGTTCTTAGGCTCTTGATACATCTCTTCTCCAAGGTCACTAGCTGGCTGGAATATGTGCAAAAGCAGAGCACTGTAACCTTTCTTTCAGCAGAGTTAATTAATTCCATAGAAGCTTCTCACATCCTTATCAGTACCAATTAAAGCAGTTTTTCTATTTCTCCTAAGTTTCGATTCTGCTTAGCTATGCTTGATTATGCTTAGTTGAGTTTCGATTCTATGGTGGCAGTATTCAAAGGGTTTTTCATTCTTCTGGCCTAGCCACAGGCTTCATTTACAGGTCAAGCTGCTTAGGCCTGCCTGCTTAGTTCAAGCAGCATGGATCATAGGCCTTCGCCTACCACAATATCTCTTAATTAATGAATCAAAGTGGTTTACAGGGAAACAGAAGATACATGAAACATAGGGCCTGATATTATTCTGGGCACGCTATACGCCGCTATATGCAGCCCCAGCATTGAATATCGGGGGATCGCCGCACATGCTGGAAGTCACATTAGGCAAACAGGCAGCAGCGATATTGCAAGCTGCCTGGTTAGCTCCTGTGCCAATAGATAGGCAAAGGTTTTCCTCTCCTATCTTTTCGGAACAGGTCTCTAACCGGGCAGCATGCAATATCACCACAGCCTGGTTAGCGACAGTCTTTGCCTCTGCTCCACTCCGGAAGGCCCCGACATGCCCCGATGCTAACCAGGGTATGTAGGGGAGTTCGAAGGGGATATTCAAAGATACTAACCATGTAAGTGCCATTAAATATCCCAATTTCAGGCATTTACACCCTTTACTGGGTTGAAAGCCGTGTAAATGTCTTTCGAATATCGGGCCTATAAACTATAATATGTGGTCTTACATTAAGAGCCTGATTCACAAAGGGACATGTCCGGGCCATCAGAATGTCCACAATATGGATGGGGCCACATCATACCTGATTCTGCACCGCGAGAGCTAGATGTTCCCGTGGATGCAGGATCGGACACATAGACGGCCCAGCGTGCCCCTAATCCTGCCGCAGGAGACATCTGTCTGCAGCCCGTCCAGCCCAAACTATGCTCCTGCTGCTGTGCTGGTGTGTAACATCCTGTCGCCATGGCACCAGGACACCCAGCAGGAGCGCTGAAAGCACTACTCACCGGCACAGGTCTGTTCTCTGCCGCCTAACTCTTGGAAGGGTCTGCGAGGGCCGGGATCAGACCATGGGGCCTCACCTCCCACAGCTCCATGTCCTGGGGGGCTGCAGGGCCAGATCTCAGGGGCATCCTGTGGTTATTCCACTTCTGAGGTGGAATAAGCTGGGCATCTTAATGGAGCCTATCAGACGTACAGGACACGGACTGGAATAGGCCCTGTATGTCCTGACTTATAGCCCCTCCCTCGACCCGTCTCTGTCCTGCCCCCTCAGGTCCCCATCCAGCGCTCCCTGCACAGAGGCCCTGTATGTGTGGGGAGCCTAGTTTGCAGCATATGGTCCATGCGAATAGTGGGACTACACATCCCTCTGGGATGTACAGCCCCACTATTTGCCTGCCAGAATGACCGCCTAAATCTATTCAGTTGACTTTACATAGAACTACATTACAGACATGGGGAATAAACAATAATGCTATAACATATTAAGGGAGTGATCATCCTTTTGTCTAACCATAAACAGTGGGTTTGAAAAGGAAGGCACCAAAACAGTCAGGGAATTTGGAAGAGAAAATGAGTGAGAAACCCATGATAGGAACTGTAAAAGTGCAGTATGGAAGGACAAGAGCAGTGTAGTGCAGGACAAGGAGCAGAATGAATAAGAAAGGCAGCACAAACTAGTGAATAATGGGGTTACTATAGAGGATGACAAGATTAATGTGAGGTAATCCAACAAGCAGAGGGAAGACAAAGTAAGAGAAACATGTTTGACCTTCCTCCATAGGCAAACTCATGGATGTCTGGGAGAGATGGTGGATATTGCAAAGAGACATGATAAAGTCTGTCTCATTAGGATAGCATGGGCTTTGTAGCTCCTTTGAGTGATTTTGTGTATATATTTTTGTCTCTGTTTTCAGTGTGAGGGTGTGTGCTTGGGCGTGGATGTGTGTAGGAGGAGAGTGAAGAGTTGAGTTAAGTGTGTGCACATATGTGGGGGTGCCTTTGGGGATAAATGTTTGCACACATGGGGTGGGGTAAGAGGATGGATATGGGTGATGGGCGAGCATGTGTGTGTGTGCTAAAAGGATGAGGATGGGTTTGGGTGAGGGGCAAGGTTTGTGTATATATGCATGTGTGAGGATGTGGCGTTGTGTGTGTGTGTTTATGCACACCCAGAGGAATGGGGAAATGAATGGAGGGACCGGGTATATGTGTGTGTGTGTGCATGAGGGAGATGACCTGGGGTGGGGTTCGGGGCTGGATAGGTATGGAGGGTGAGGGTGGGCATAAGGGGCTCTGTGTGTGTGTATGTGGTTGGGTGTGTGTATGTATGTCTATGCATGAATACATAGGATTGGGGGTAGGGTGAGGGGCTATGTGTGTGTGTATGTATGAGAAGTGAGAGAGTAGGGAGTATGGTTAGTAGGGATGTGCATTTGTTTGCAACATGGGAAATATAAATGAAATTTTCTATTTCTTTTCAATCCAAAAAAGACACTGAAAAATCTGAAATGTGTTTTCCCCTCTAGTGGAGTGGAAGCATAGCCTAAGGTTAGAGCACTGCCTTGGTGATCAATGTTCAGTTCCCACTAGTCCTCCTTGTGGCCTTGGGCAAGTCAGCTAACCCTCCATAGCCTCATAAGAAAGGCCTGGCAATCTACTTTTGGTCACACTGCCAAGAAAGCCCAGGAGCTGCTTGGTTGCCAGAAGTCCGCATTGACTCAAAGGCACACATGGCTTTTATGTTTTTCCAGTTTTATCACAGGCTGTCTTTAAGTCAGAAACTTTGGGGTTAGAATGCAGACATTTTGTACAAGAGTGTGAGGTGGGGAGGGGCTGGCTAACTGGATTTTTTTGCCTTATGAATTTATTGACTCCTGCTGTATAGATTTACAGTCCAATTAGTGATAATCAAACAGATTCTGGATTAGGCTTGGTAAATATTAGGGTGAAATAGGGGTTATTTTAGAAGCCTTATTTGCAATTACAATGTGAAAAATCTGGCATTTACAAATGTAAATGGCATCCATATGTAAATGGAAATTTTATAAAGGATTAAATTTACCTGTAGAAGTTCATAATGCAAAGACATTGTGAGGAGGCATGTTGGGGGTTTGGTTACAGCATGGGCTAGGTGAATCAAAAATCCTCAAGTATAGGTTTTTAAAACGTGCTTGTTTAAGCTAGCCCATTGCAGGACAGATTAAAGACATTATCCTCCTTAATTCCCCATTGTTTATTTCCCTCATCACATTGAAATGAATTAAAGATAGGGGTGTCTACAGTTAATCGGTGGCATTTATGTATAGGTTGAGCTAAAGAGCAGGAATCCAGATGCCTCCCCACTCTCGAGCTCCAGCCCAATCAGAGGCCCAGGATACATTTAAAACAAAATGCCATCAGGAGCACCTCAACCAGCAGCAACACTGCTGACCATCGCAGAGCTCATCGCAGGGTTGAACTAAAGAGTGGGAATCCAGACACCTCCCTGCTCTTGAGGCCAGCCCAATCAGGGGCCCAGGACAAATTTAAAACAAAGCGCCATCTGGTAGGCCCATGCCTGAGGGCCTCACCAGAGGGCCCTTTGGTGTGGCCCTTAGGTGGGGAATGAAGGCGGGACTACAGACAACAGGAGCTACCCTCCTAACACCATTCAAGAAAGCTCAGCGGCATAGACCCTCCGAGAATACACAAAAACTACTCCTCTTGAACAAACAGCTCCTAATTGCAGAGTCTGCTGTATTGTTGACATTACCTTTAGTCATTACCCTTGGAGAGGACCTAAAGTTATCACCAGAAGAGAGATACACCATCTCCCAGAGCCGAGGTAATAAACCTCCATCTTGGCAGGGACATACTACACTCCACCTCCTGCTTGACTGCATAGATAAGTTTGACGACCCTTGGTGCTGTTTACCTGGATCCCTTCCGCTTGGTCTTATCACCACTAAAGCACAGCATGGCAGCCCCACAGCACCTCCTTGTCTCTCTCCTCCTACTGAACCTTCTTTGCTACACGTAAGCCGCCTCCTCCTCCACAACCACGCTACTGCTGCCACCTTATTACTATCCCGCCATGCTTCATTACTATCCAACCTGGCAGACTATACACAAACGTTCCAGCAGGAGACATATCACTCTCATCCGAACCAGTACCATAACACACATGCACACACTGCACAAACACATCTCCCCACACCCCCCAATCAGCATAGACCAAATTAATGCTAGATCGCTTAGGAACAAAATCAACACCCTGTCAGACCACCTCCAATCCCATCAAATTGACATTATGTGCATCACTGAGACCTGGCTATCCCCCACCGACCAGGTCACACCACCCACATACAAAGCATTCAACTGCCCATGCATGCACAAGCGTGGCGGATGTGTCCTAATCCTAGCAAGAAGCGCTCTCAGATTCAAAGCCCTATTATCAGCAAGTACAGAGAACTGCAATTCAGCCTTCATAGTGAATAAACATATTGCCATCTGTCTCACCTACAGAGCCCCTAATGCCACCACTGATGAGTTCTCCTCTACCCTCAAATCAGTGTGTGCAGCTAACTCCCCTCACAAGCCCCTAGTAGTCCTCAGTGACTTTAACCTCAAATCAACCTCCGCCAAAGAGGCAGAGACCTTTCTCACTGCCATGGACTCGCTGCAATACACTCAACTAATCACTTTTTCCTACATATCAATTAGGTTCCACCCCAGACCTCATCTTTATACCTAATCAACTCCTTGAACAGAACAATGTATCAGCACCAACAATAACCCTGATTCCTTGGTCTGATCACCACATTGTATGACTCACCATGCAGATCCCCCACACAAACACACATTTGGAACAGCTCCACCCAGGAAGAAGATTCAAGATCTTCATCAAGGACCAATTCCTCCATGAAACCTTCCCTAACTTAAATCAGGACCTCAAGGATCTAGACAACATAATTGACAACTGGAACACAACTATCGCTGCTGCAGCAAGAGCACCAGAGAGTAAGAACACCAAACCCATGGGAAGAAAGTCCAGATCAGTGCCCTGGTACTCTGAGGATATAAGGAAAGCAAAGAGAACTCTACAAAAAATTGAAAGAAGCTGAAACTGAACAAGTCCCAAATCACCCTACAATTATATCGAGCAAAGCAACAGGAATACAACAACCTCATTAACCAACACAAACAAGAGTACCGCACCAACCTTATCTATCAATAAACCCAGAGAACTATTTGAGATAGCCTGGACACTCACCAAGGAACCAGTCCATAAAGGAGAGGACATGATACATCAGCAGACTTTTGCCAACTTCCTGCAGACCAAAAATATGTCCTCACAAAGTTGCACTCCAAATAAGTCCAATATCCCCGAAGCCACACAAACCAGCTATACCTGGGGAGAATTCAGCATTCCTTCCATCGATCAGATATCTTGAACTGTCTCTGCACTGAACACCAGTACCGCACAGACAGATCCATGTCCAGGAACTTGGATAAAAGCAGCAAAAGAAGAACTCAGCTAATTCATCAACAATATTGTACACTTATCCCTATCCCAAGACTACATGCCAAGCCCCCTCAAATTAGCTACCATCTGCCCAAAACCCAAGAATACAGCTTTAGACAAGAGTGACCCAGCAGCATACCATCCTATATCCGGCCTACCCTTCCTCACCAAGGTCATTGAAAAACTAGTACTTCAATTCCAGGGCCACATTGACTCTCATGCTCCATTTGACCCTCACCAACATGGATTTTGACCTAATCATAGCCTCAAAACCCTTCTTATATTGCTTTTCGACAACGTGATCAAAGGAATAGACAATATCAAGATGGGCTTTCTTCTGATATTCATTGATATCTCCTCGGCCTTTGACACAGTGTCGCATAGCATCCTCCTGAAAAAACTAAGAGAATCAGCCTTCATAACACCACTATTAAATGGTTTAACTCCTATCTCAGTAACCGAGAACAACAGGTAAAATGCGGAACTAATACCTCCACCCCATTCCCAGCAACACAGGGCACCCCACAAGGGTCTTCCTTGTCTTCACTTCTTTTTAATTTGTACATACAGCCCAACTGCAACATCACCAAAAGACACAAGATCCACTACACATTATACGTAGATGACATTATAATTTACTCACCAATCAACCTGGAGAACCCGGCTTACTCAACGATAACAGAATGCCTGGAAGAAATGACAGGTTATCTAATCTAGAACAACTTAAACATCAACTATAGCAAGACAGAAGCCCTCCTTGTTACTCGTAAGTCAGACTTTACCCCCCACATGCAATCCAGCTTAACAACATGACCATATCCATTAAATCCAAAGCAAAATACCTTGGAATCACCTTGGACTGCAATTTGAACCTGCAATCCCACATCAACAAGACATCCAAAAATGCTTAAGATGCACGTAATCAGATGGCTCAAACCACTACCCAGCCAAGAACACTTCCGCACAGTTTGCCAGGCAATAATTACACCCAACCTGGACTACTGCAACCCCATATACCTTGGTCTACTTAAACTGGCACTCCACTCTCTACATATGGCACAGAACACCACAGCGCGAATCATCACTGCCTCAGCAAAACATGAACATATCACCCCCCTCCTGAACCAACCTCACTGGCTCCCTATTGTCTCCCACATCAAGTACAAAACTATACTAAAAATATTCAAAATAAAGCAAAGCATAGCTGCCAACATATGGAAAAACCTTATCAACACAGACCTGAGCAAGAGATTCAGAAGGCGCATCAGCTCATATGCCATCACCATCCCCAGCACCTTCACAAAATCCAAGCAGTTTACATCTGGAAGAGCTCTTTCCCTGGCCGCTCCTGCCCTCTGGAACTCCCTCCCAGACTATCTAAAAGCCACTTCAGATTACAAAGACTTCCGCAAGAAAATGAAAACCACTCTTTACATTGAACACTTTGGAGGCATTACTTAATATGGACTACCTTCTCCCTCCCCGCCTCCTGCTGGGTCCTCTGTCTCAACTCCCCTTCTGCCCTAGCTCCATCCTCATTAAATACAGTACACTGCACATATAATGCCCTGAAATGTCTAGATTACCTCATATTAAGCTCACACATATCATTACATTCTCATTGTATATAGTTGGCCTGAAACAATCTCCTACATGCCCCCCTTACCCTTGTTCTATGCAAATCTCTCAAGTTCTCTGTAACCGCTTTGATAGGATAAGGCGGTATATAAAACCTCTTAAATAAATAAAATAAAATAAATATACAGTAAGTTGCCGCCATAGATTTTTTTTCTTTCAGCTCTACAAGTCAGCAAATACATGCGCGCTCCTACACATCCTTGTATGTGTTTTAGAAAAGTCTCCACATTTGGCAAAGCCTTTTCTAAAGCATTGACAAAATTGGTGTACATCCTGACCTCAGCTTCTCAACTCCAATCTCTATGTACTATATAAAATTTGCTTTCACATCTCTGGTTCTTCCCTTTTCATGTTATTCCCACTTTTAATTTTCACTCCTGTTTTATGTCACTCCATATATTTGCATTTCTATTTTTATGTCCCTCTTCCTGAAGTCTTTTTTTTTTTACATTTATCTTTCAGAAACCTAATTCAACTCATTGGTTTTTGGATTGACATTGGTCACATTTGCAATAATACATTGCTGTTTTCTGAGAAATTGTATATCCTTGATGCAGGCATTTGTCGAAACATGTCGGATGATTTCATGAATGTTTTTTAGCAACACATTTGCTGTAATAAAGCATTGCTTGCATCTGCTTTATTTTCTCGGTCTCTCTGCACTTTTGTTTGTTTATACTCCCCTGCAGTAGGGTGTACCTCAGTGGTTTGAATCCTGCTATTCCATCAGCAAAAGAAACTTCTGCTATCGGTGCTCTATCTTGTGCAATAAATTGTCTTCATGTCTTCAGCAAGAGCTCCAAGTAGAACAGAAAGAAGGAACTCATTAAAAAAAGAACTTAAGGGCCCAATATTCAAAAGGCATTTACATAGTTTACAGCCCAGTAAACTGTGTAAATGCCTTAAAACGGGATATTCAACGGCACTTACGTAGTTAGTGCTATTGAATATCCCCTTCTAACCCTCTTACACACCCCGATGCTATGCAGTTAGCATTGGGGTCTGTTTGGGGAGTTCCAGGGTGGAGACTGTTGCTAACCAGATAGCGGCGATATTGCACTGCTACCCAGTTAGCGATTGGCGGGTAAAACTAGGCGCAGCAAAAGTTGGCCTAGTTTTACCCGTGGAAGGCTAACGAGGTAGCAGTGCAATATCGCCGCTATCCGGTTAGCTTCAACAGCTCTGGGGCATGTACGGCAACTCTGGATATTCAATGCCGTCGCCACAGCATTGAATATCGAGAGTTAAAGGTTGGCGGGCAGGGCTATGCACCACAGCGGTGCATAGCCTGCCAAATTCAATATCAGGTCCTAAGCTATTAAAGGGCACATGTAAGAAAAAAATATAATAAAATTTGAAACTCAGACATGGGATAGGAAGCAGTGTACTATTGTGGATTGGGAACTGGTTAAAAGATAGGTAACAAAGAGTAGGGCTACATGTCTACATTTCTCAATCTGTGCTGGCCCACTGCTTTTTAACATATTCATAAATGACCTGGAAATGAGAATAATGAGTGAGGTGATCAAATTTGCAGGTGACACAAAAACATTCAAAGTTGTTAAATCACAAGAGGGCTGTGAAAAATGTCAAGAGGACCTTGAGAAACTGGGATACTGGGCATCTAAATGGCAGATTAATGCAAAATGATGCATATAGAGATGAAGAGTACAAACTACAGTTACATGATGCAAGGTTCCACATTAGGAATCACAATCCAGGAATAGGATCTGGGCATCAAATAAGAACATAAGAACATAAGATATGCCATACTGGGTCAGACCAAGGTTCATCAAGCCCAGTATCCTGTTTCCAACAGTGGCCAATCTAGGTCATACGTACCTAGCAGTTTCCCCAAAAGACACAGGTTCCACAATGCTTGTACTAGGTCAAGCATTGATATCCTGGGTCCCTTCTTAATAATGGTTTATGGGGGAATCAAAGATGGTGATTTAACGTGTGTTGAGAGCAGCATCGGGTTTTTTTTCCCCTACGGGTAAATGGAAGGCTAAAGTGGTGAAGCAGCCCTCTCTTACCCCAGCAGCCTCTTCCCTATTGCCTTCTCAAGTGATTGGTCCACTTGACGTCTTTGTTTCTTTGATGCAGCAGCAGTCCGGCGAGCTGGCGGAGCAGTGCCTCGTTAATGTTCCACTGGAGCTGAGCAGCTCGATGGGAGGTTCGGGGCCAGACATCTCTCCTCCGGCACAGTGGCACCCGCCGAAACAGCCGGCCACTGAACAGAGCCTGGTGCAGCCATCAAGACTGCAGTCCTCCCATGTGGTGGAGTCTTGCGGGAACGGAGGGTTGACTGTGCAGCTGGGAAGTGGAGAGGTCTCCTTCCCTCTCCCCCACTGTTCGGTGGTTTCATCATTGCAGAGGCAGTCTGAGGGGTCTGAATTGATCCCTTCTACAACTGGGAGTTCAGCAATGGAGCCGCAGTCTTCTGAGGTCGGCGCTGGAGTGCCTGAAAATGTGATAACTCTTTTTCCTTGAGCTGCCAGCTGTATTTACTTTGGAGACAATTTGGTCAGCTATTGTGAAGCTTGAGGAACTTTTGGCTCCACAGGTCTCGACATTGGCAGCCCAATCTCAGTCTCACACCAATTTATTGCAACAATATACATTGGAAATTTCAGCTTTACAATCCTCAGTGACTGATATACAACAAAAAATAGTTTCTTTTGATGATGGAATTTTATCTTTTCAGAAGGATGCATTGGTATTAAAAACAAGAATTTTGATGTTGGAGAATATATCTAGATATCAAAATCTTTGATTAATTTCCCAAAGTCTACTGTAATTAGTGCTAAAGAAATGTTTAAAAAGTATTTGATAGAGATTTTGGGTGTGCCAAATGAATCCCACCCTCCGATGGTTAAAATGTATTATCTTCCGCCTGGAAAAAAAGCTATTGGGGTGATTTCTGGGATTGATCAAGCTGAGTCTTTGGATGTTTCAGGCATCTTAGATACTTCTTTAGGTGATTCTGTTTCTCCATCCACCCTAATTGTTACCTTTTCTCTCTCCTCTGATATAGACTGGTTTTTGCAAATGTTTTTTCGCAAGCGTACTTTGTTATTTCAAGGGTTTTCTGTACGTGTGTTCGCTGATTTCTATAGAGAGACCCAGAGGAGAAGGAAGGAATTCTTGTTGCTCTGTCCAGGTGTTTTGCTTATGGGTGCACAATTTTTCCTGAAATTTCCTTGTAAATGTATGGTTAAATTACAGTCTGTTTCATGCATTTTTTTTGAGCCCTCACAGTTGCTGGCTTTTTTGAATTTCCACCACTCTGTTGAGGCAGTCTAGATGGAGCTTCTGCAAATAGTTTGGCTTGACTGTAGACACTTGTTATAGTTTCTTCACAATGTGTATTAATTGTTTAATTTTGGATTCTCTCCGTGTGGTGGGCTGGGGTAGGGTCAGACCTGTTATTGTCTTTGTTCAAATTTTGCCTATGTTCATTGTAGTCTTACAATGATTTTCTTGTTTGTACCCTAATTTCTATACAGGCGTATTAATGCTTGGATTTATTGTAAAATGATAAAGATTAAAATAAAAAATAATGGTTCATGGACCTTTCCTCCAGGAACCTGTCCAAACCTTTTTAAAACCTAGCTAAACTAACAACCTTTACTACATCCTCCGGTAACAAATTCCAGAGTTTGATTACACGTTGAGTGAAAAATATTTTCTTTTATTAGTCTTAAATAGTTTACCCTGTAACTTTATTGCATGTCCCCTAGTCTTTCTATATTCTGATAATGTAAACAATCGATCTACATTTACCCCTTCCACTCCGTTCATTAATTTATAGACTTCTATCATATCTCCCCTCAGCCGTCTCTTTTCCAGGTTAAAGAGCCCTAACCTTTTTAGACTTTCTTCATAGGAGTATCCTTCCATCCCCTTTACCATTTTGGTGGCTCTTCTCTGAACCTTTTCTAATAACGCTATATCCTTTTTAAGATACGGCGACCAGAATTGCACACAGTATTCAAGATGCGGTTGCACCATGGAACGATACAGAGGCATTATAATATCCTTGTTTTATTTTCCATTCCTTTCCTTATGATACCTAGCATTCTATTTGCTCTCTTGGCTGCCACTGCACATTGGGTGGAGGTTTTAACATGTTATCCACAATGACGCCTAAATCTTTTTCCTTGCTGGTGGTTCCTAATGTGGAATCTTGCATCGTGTAACCATAGTTTGGGCTGTTCTTCCATAGTGCATAACTTTGCACTTGTTCACATTAAATTTTGTGTGCCATTTTGATGCCCAGTCTTCCAATTTATCAAGATCCTCTTGCAATTTTCCACATTCCTCTTGGGTTTTAACAACTTTAAATAGTTTTGTGTCATCTGCAAATTTGATAACCTCACTCGTTATTCCCTTTTCCAGGTCATTTATGAATATGTCAAAAAGCAGCGGACCCAGCACAGATCCATGGGTACACCACTATTCACCTTTCTCCATTGGGAAAATTGGCCATTTAGCCCTACCCTCTGCTTTCTATCTTTTAAACAGCTCCTGATCCACAATAATATACTGCCTCCTATCCCGTGACTCTTTAGTTTTGCCAAAAGTCTCTGATGAGGAACTTTGTCAAAGGCTTTCTGAAAGTCCAGATACACTATATCAACCAACTCACCTTTCTCCACCTGTTTATTCATATCTTCAAAAAAACATAACAGATTAGGAAGACAAGATCTTTCTTGTCTAAAGCCATGTTGGCTGTCTCCCATTAGGCCATGACTATCTACATGCTGAGTAATTTTCTTCTTTATGATGGTTTCTATCATTTTTCCCGGTACTGATGTCAGGCTCACCAGTCTGTAGTTTCCCGGATCACCCCTGGAACCCTTTTAAAAATTGGCCTTACATTGGCGATCCTCCTATCTTCAGGTATTACAGATGATTTTAATGAAAGTTCACAGATTACTAAAGCAGGTCTGCAATCTCATATATCAGTTTTTTCAACACCCTTGGATGTATACCATCTGGCCCAGGTGATTTGCTACTCTTCAGTTTACCTAATAGTTGTAATACATCTTCCCGATGTATCGATATTTTCTTCAATTCTTCCACACCTTTAAATACCACTTCAGTCATGGGTAACATCCCTACATCTTCCTCAGTAAAGACCGAAGCAAAGAATTCATTCAGTCTCTCCGCTATCGCCTTTTCGCCTCTTAGTGCCCCTTTAACCCCTCTATCATTTAATGGACCAACTGACTCTCTCACTGGTTTTTTGCTGTGAATGTACTTGAAATAGTCTTTAATTTGCTTTTTTGCTTCCGAACCAAGCTTCTTCTAAAATTCTCCCTTTGCCTGCCTTATTAATGCCTTGCATTTGACTTGCCAGTGCTTGTGCTGTTTCCAGGTTTTGTCGTTTGGCTCTTCTTTTCCATTTCCTGAAAGATGCTTTTTTGGCAACAACAGCCTCTCTGACCTCACCTTTAAACCATGCCAGCAGTTTTTTGGACTTCCTTCCACTTTTCTTAAAGTGTGGAATACAACTGGTCTGGGCTTCCAAGATAGTAGCTTTCAACAACACCCAAGCTTGATGTAAGTCTTTAACCTTTGCAACTGCTCCTTTTAGTTTTTTCTTAACTATTTTCCTCATTTTATCATAGTCTCCCTTTCGAAAGTTAAAAGGTAGTACTGTGGATTTCCTTACTATCCCTCCTCCACTAATTAAATCAAACGCGATCATGTTATGATCACTATTGCCAAGTGGCCCCAACACCGTTATCTCTTGCACTCTATCTGGTGTTCCACTAAGGACTAGGTCTAATATGGCTTCCCCTCTGGTTGGTTCATGAACCAGCTGCTCCAAGAAGCAGTCATTTATTTAATCTAGGAACTTTATCTCCCTAGCATGACACTGACCCAGTCGATACTGGGGTAATTGAAATCACCCATTATTATTACTGCGCTGTAACTTTTGTTAGCTTCCTTGATTTCTTTTAGCATTTCATCATCCATTTGTTCATTCTGGCCAGACAGTCCATAGTACACCCCCACTGCCATTGCCTTCCTCTTTTTACATGGAATTTCAATCCATAGAGATTCTACAGCAAATTATGTTTCCTGCAAAACTTTAATCCTTTCTGACTCAATGCCCTCTCTAACATAGAGCGCAACTCCTCCACCAATTTGATCAGTTCTATCATTACGATAAAGTTTGTAACCAGGTATCACAGTGTCCCACTGGTTGTCCTCCTTCCACCATGTCTCTGATATTCCAAACATATCTAACCTCTCATTTAGTGCTATATATTCTAACTCTCCCATCTTATTTTTTAGACTTCTAGCATTTGCATACAAGCGTTTTAGAGACTGTATTTTATTCCTATTAATCTGGCTGTTGGTAGGCATTGGTAATTTGGGATCTTTAAGTCTTGTGTGCTCCATACTCGAGGACATTTGGGCTACTTTACTCTTTTTTGGAACCTTTCTGCTTTTGGTAGCATCCTTCAAGGATACATTCTTCCAAACCATGTGCTCTTGGGCGACTGTCGGCTTTCCCCTATTATCTAGTTTAAAAGCTGCTCTATCTCCTTTTTATAGGTTAATGTCAGCAGCCTGGTTCCAGCCCGGTTAAGGTGAAGCCCATCCCTTCAGAAGAGCCCCTTTTTTCCCCAGAATGTTCCCCAGTTCCTAACAAATCCAAAACCCTCATCTCTGCACCATTGTCTCATCCACGCATTGAGACTCCGGAGCTCTGCCTGCCTTTTGGGTCCTGCGCATGGAATGGTAAGCATTTCGGAGAATGCTACCCTGGAAGTTTTGAATTTCAACTTCCTACCTAAAAGCTGAAATTTAGCCTCCGAACCTCCCTACCACATTTTCCTATGTCATTGATACCGACATGTACCAAGACAGCAGACTCCTCCCCAGCACTATCTAAGACCTTATCTAGGTGGCGCGTGAGGTTCGCTACCTTCGCACCAGGCAGCATGTTACCAGGTGATCCTCACGTCCACCAGCCATCCAGCTATCTACATGCCTAATGATTGAATCACCAACTATAATGGCTGTCCTAACCCTTCCCTCATGGGCACATGGCCCTGGAGAAACTTCCTCGGTGCGAGAGGGTTTTACATCACCTGGAGGACACTGTGGATAATATGTTGAAACCCTCTGCGTCTATTGGTGGCCATGAAAGTAAATAGAATTCTAGGAATCAAAAGGAAAGGAAAGGAGTATAAAACCAAGGGTATTATAATACCTCTGTATAGAAGATCAGGTTGCCATATCTAAAAAAAGATATAGCTGAATTAATAAATGATAAAGGGGTTGAAAGGATACCCCTATAAGGAAAGGCTTAAAAGGTTAGGTTAGGATGAAGTTGAAAACTACTGGCCAGTTAGACTGTTCTCTTTGATGAGTAAATTATTGGAAACGCTGCTAAAAGGGAGACAATTCAGGTGACCAGGGAGATGGACCGAGGAAGAGCCCTAGATGTGGTGTACTTAGATTTCAGTAAAGCCTTTGACACCATTCCGCACAGGCGATTTATAAACAAACTGAGTACTCTAGGGATGGATGCTAAAGTTACTGATTAGGTTAGAAATTTGTTGAGCGGGAGGCAGCAAAGGGTACAGATAAAAATTTGGTTAAAGTTTAGCCTGTAAAAATATCTGCTTGGGTGATGGAACCATATATTTTGTAATAAGGGTTTAAGGGTGGTTCCCCAAGGAAAGTAGAAATTTTGAATTTTTTTTTAAAATTTGATTATTCTGTGGACTAGGGTTTTTTTTTTGTTGAGTGTTGTACTTCCCTAGTGTGAGTGTTTTGTGTGTTGGTGTCTGCTGAAGGTGAGACATTTCTAAAATGCATATCCATGTCCAGTGGGAAAAGTGATCATGCAAATTTGTATGTAGGAAAAACGTACAGAGGACCCTCATCAGCTTACATATGTAAGTTCCCACATTTCATAACATGCAAATGTCAGTACTTACATGTACTTACATGTGCATCCCAGCCATTTTGAAAACTTGGACATGTAGATGCCACTGAAGGACTTCAGAGGACTTAATGGTCCCGATAATCAATAAGGCAACAAGGCCGACATACAGGCAGAAAGGTACTTACTCAGGAAAAGTGCTTGAATTGTGAGTCATGCGCCAATAAAATGGGCAAGCAACAAAAATGCAGCACAAACCAAGCACAGTGGCAGGCGCCCACTGCAGCAATGATGGATAAATGCAAGGCACATAACCCGTGTACTGTGCCCAAGGCACAGGCGATACCCATGTATGTGGCCAAAACATCAGTAGCCAGAGATGCATGATGGAATGTGGTCAGGAACCCATGTATCGCCTGACCGGCATACCCATGTATTGCCCATCCGGTGTACCCAAGCATAGATGACACCATCACTCAGGCCCCATGGGCCGCCTATGCAGCATCCCCCCTGTGGCTGGGCAGACAGACACCAGTGGCATGGTGGTGAGGAGAAGTTGGTACGTCTACCTGTATGAAAGTGAGTGCCTCGTCCACTCTGTGCTACAGCATGAGGGGGTCCTCTACTCCAAAGGGGGGGGGGGGGTTGTCACCCAACCCTGAGGCTGGCAACAGCCTTATTGAGGGGAATACAACTCCAGCTGTACAGGTAAGGAGGCTATAAGAAGTGTGTGTGGGGGGGGGGGGGGAGCTGAGCACCATGCTAGGCAGACACACCCTGAAAGGCACTGCTGTTTGTCTACACAGGAATACAGGGTATGAGGTCAAGCCACAAACTGGTGACTGCTCTAATGTGTGCCTATAAGGAGGTGGAGAGGGACAGGCCATGCATTGGTACAGGTGCCAGCCCTGATTGCCTGTAGCAGGGGGCATACTCACATATAGCAGGTGGCGATGGTGCTGCACCCCCTGGTGGTGGTTGGTAGCAATGCCACAGAGCATGCACAGCAATGGAAAAGCCCGATGCAGGGGGAGCTGTGACAGGGCTGGGTACTGCAGGGGGACACAGGCAGCCAGTTTGGATGCCCCAAACACCAACCCCACACCCTAGCCCTTGTGCCCTAGTGCAGGAGTCGGGGGGGAACTGGTGGCAGAAACCACACATGTGGTGCCTGTCTGTCCCTGCAAGCAGCTCTGCCTCCACAGCCTGGTACCCATAGGTATGCCCCTGCCCATAGGATGGGCATGTTGCCAGGCATGTATGAACAACAGGCAAAATGGTAGTGGCCAACTGAGCACATGTGTGTCCAACCTCTCTCCCACAGGGAATATGGAGTATGCTGGACACTGAAGGCCATCAAATTTCACTTCTGAATGCTGCACTAGAGGTGACCCAACCAACTCCAGCAGATCAGGGAGCAGCTGGCTGCTGAAGAAAGTTAGTGGGGTACACCATGGTGCCAAGCAGATGCAGGGGGTGGCAGACATGGCTGCCAGGCTGGTGCAGGCAGACCATCTGGTGGCGGACACTCCCTGTATGCAATGATGGGGCTGTGCTGTGGAGGGGTGACCTGCACGGAGCGGCAGGTGCACCTACTCTTGATGCCCTGCTGGACAGACTAGATGGACAATATTGTCTTTATCTGCCATCATATAGTATGTTACTATGTTGCTCTGTTACTATGCATGTTGCTCTGTTACTATGCATGTTGCTATTTTCTGTGTTTATCCAATTGACACTTATTTAAATTTTTTTGCATCGGGGATGTTCTACATTGGTTCTTCATTGCATTGGTTAAAACATAAAATCAGAAGCCCTGCTTACAAAGAGGCCAACATACTAACCGGTATTATTTCTGAAAATTCACCTGATGCAAAGTTCCGAAAACAATGTACATAGTAAATTCTAATTTAGAGACCTACGCATTAAGTTTAGCATGCAAGCCAAAGTTATTCATGATATATTAGGTACAGCATTCTATGTTTTAAGGGTCTAATATTCCTACTAACCACAGCATGGAATAGGTTAGCAAAGATAATTTTGAAAACTTGTTATACCATGTTTCAGCACAAGTTTTACTGTTAGCCTGTTTTATATCTATGTTGTTTATTTGTAAACCACTATGATTACCTGAAATAGTGGTATAAAAACACAGAAAGAAAGAAAGAAAGAAAGAAAGAAAGAAAGAAAGAAAGAAAGAAAGAAAGAAAGAAAGAAAGAAAGAAAGAAAGAAAAATGAAGGAATGTCAAACGCAATTTAGGGACATGTTTACTAAAGTGTGCTCCGGTAGTATATGATTGTGCCAGCAAATTAGCTCAGAGGCCCATGCTAATAAGTGGGGGAATCTGTGTACCTTCCCCTGTTGATAACATGATGCTAAAGCACAGCAGTGTGTTAGCTGACATGCCATTGCACTTAATGCCACCCACTGAGGTGGCATTAGTTGCACTATGCTAACATCAACAGACGTGGTTAGTGCATGCTAAAACTCCCACACTAAATGTGATGTGCTGTCATTGCCCACTTTACGCATCTAATCCACCTAATCCCCGCCCAACTGTGCACTGACTGGTTAGTGCAGGATTATTAGTGTGAAGCCCCACACTAACTGTTAGCATGGCACCCTTTATGCACATCAAACTCCATGCTATAGGTTAGTACACTTTAGTAAACACACACCTTAGACTTTAATGGTTGCATGGAAAAAACAAGCGATGTACAGGAAACAGAACAAGTAACATTTCATGGCCCTCACTTGGTTTGCAGCTTGTCGTGCTGTGAGGGCTTGTGTGCATCAGTGATGCTGAGAGCTAAACTATCGGTAGTTTAACTACTGGCAGGGTCTCCCAAGATGGACAGGTCTCAGCTGAGATGCCAGACCAAGACAAACCACCCATCTGGGCAGCAGCAGAATGGGATAGTGCTGACGGCGGAGGATCACATTTCTGTGACAATGGCAACAACACCAAACTTAAACTGCGCTGAAGAAAGGCCCGGCAATCTACTTCTGTATCTTGCCATGAAAACCCAATGGATAGTTAGAACAAAACAAATTGTGCTGTAGTGCTGGAAGATGAGACCCCCAGGTTGGAAGGCACTCAACTAGCTACTGGGGAAGAGCTGAAGACTTTTCAGAGTAAAGCCAGCATTTATGATGTGGTTGGATCAAAGCCCTCGGGAAGTCTGACTGCTGATGTAGCTGCGCATGAAATGAGAGTCAGAAGCTGTAAAGATGTCTTACACATTGGAACATGGAATGTATGAAGCATGAACCAAGGGAAGTTGGAGGTGGTCAAGAATGAAATGGAACGTGTACAACTTGATCTGTTGGGTGTCAGCGAACTGAAATGGACTGGCATCGGGCACTTCGCATCAGATGATCACATGGTCTACTATGCTGGAAATGAAAGACAAAGAAGAAATGGTGTTGCATTTATAATAAAGAAGAAACTTGCAAGAACTGTAATGAAATACAATGCAGTCAGTGAACGCTTAGGGGCATGTTTACTAAACATTCCTAACGTGCGGGGCCGCGGTAGTGTGCGTGTGCCATATAAGGAGTGGGCGGTTCAGGCAGAAAGAAGAAAAAAACCCGACCGTACGTGTGCGCGTCGCGCTAATTTGCGGGGCCCACATTAGCGCATGGGAAGGCTAAGTGGGGCGCTGCTGAGCACATATCAGAACAGAGCTGTAGCACAACGGTGAACACACTAACCAATGGTGCAGGGGCCACAAGTTCAATCCCCCATTATGTGCAACAAAAAGGACAGCTGAGGCAACACCTTGAATGTGTAAAAGTGGTTCAGGAGGCAAAGTACTTTTGGACAGCATAAGGCGGCGCACTGTTCTTTTTGGGCGGCACAATGCGGCGCACTGTTCTTTTTGGGCAGCACAAGGCGGCGCACTGTTCGTTTTGGGCAGCACAAGGCGGCGCACTAATTGTGGGCAGCAGGAGGTGGCGCGCTGATGGGCATAAGGCGGCGCGCTGATGCCAAAGCAAAGGAACACAGCCACAGCACAATGGTTAAGACACTGACCAATGATGCAGGGACCAGGGGTTCAATCCCTCACAATGCCCAGTGAAAAAGGCTAGCTGAGGCAGTCTGTTATATGTTGTGGAGTGCTGAAGGAGGCTTTTAAATATTATTTTGTGATAACTACTAGCAAACGCACTCTCACAGCATATTAATATAAGGCGGCCCATAAGGCACATGTTACAGTGCACCGTCCGCCGAGGCACCCTAGAATGTCCCGTATAGGGCAGCATGTATGTTGCGACACAGGATAATGTATAGTGCACCCTATATGGCTGGCAACCGTAACGTGCCCTATAGGGCGCCCCATAAAGCACCCTCAGAGGCACCTTATGGGTACAGTACGCTGAGGGTGGTATTGCTGGCAGCAACATATTTACAGTAAATTAAAATAAATCTGTGGACACCCCTATCACATAACCCCACTGTGGGTTTGAACCCATGACATCTGGCTGCACAGGCAGTGACGTAACCATTGGGCTACAGCTCTATAGCTGTAAGCAACCCCTGGCTGGCTGCAGATAGCCTGTACGTCACCTCACTGACAGTCTGCTGTTGTGAACCACCCATACCAATGATGCACTGCACATGCAAATCAGCTGTCCACGATTGAACACAGGATGGGAAATGCACCCCTAAAGCTCCCCGGCCTGGTAGGGGGAAGTGTCCGTGTGCACCCACACAGCACCTCGGCCTGGTAGGTTGTCCTGAGTGGGTGGACAAATGGCAAAGAGTAGATAAACACTATCACATTGTGCGGTTACTGTGCTCACCCTGAGTGTGAGATGTTGCGCCCAGGACCAGGTCCACAACACCAGCCATGGCTGAATGCGGCCATGTCAGAGCTCCAAAGCAGCAATAACCTGTGGAATAGGTAGGTGCTGCATAAACATTTTGGAGATCTCTGTCTGGCTCAGTCAGTGGGGACCCACAGGTGGATAAAACAGGGCCTCCCCTCAACAGATCCCCCACCTGGATGGCAGTAGAGTGGACCATCAACCCCAGTCCTGCTAGGGAACAGACACCCTACAGGGCAGTCCAAGCAGCTCCACACACACATCCATAACACAATATCAGACAGACATTAGGCCTGGATATTCACAGATGCACCCCACCACTATCTGATATTCACATGTAGCAAGCCATCAGCCACTGCAAGGCACTCTATCACAAAACATATCAGCTGTGAACAGTCTGCTGGCTGGTCCTGATGGACATGCATGCACCCACAACTGGGGTGGCAGCATACACAGGCAGATAAGTCCACAAAGAGGCCCCCACAGGACACCCATACATATCACATGGCAGAATCACATTATAGCACTATGGGGGTGCCTAGCCATGCTGCCGTCACTGCACACTCAGGGTGAGAGTGATCCCCCAGCAGCACATACAGAGGTCACCCTGTCTGTGTAGGTGGTGGCCAGGCACTACCATGCCCCTGCCAGTGCCCTATGCCCTGTGCAGCTGCATCCTGGTCAGTCCACTCTGTCTGAGATATACCCATGGCCCCTTGCTACTCATTATGCACATTGGCAGGCCAATACTGGCAACAGTGTTGGCAGTGTGGGCTGTGGAAGGGGCATGTAGCCAACACCCACTGTATAGACAGACACACAATTCCACACCTATGCCATCATGGTGCTACTATTGAGGAGGTAATTAGCCTTGCCCACCAAACTGGTGCTGGGCACGGCAAGGCATGGATATGCTACGCAGTACTGCTGGGGGTCACTCCCCAGGGTGGTAAACACCGTCAGAGGCAAGGGCTGTAGCACGCACCGCAAACACCGAACAGATTGTTCGGATGGGGTCAACTAGCAGTATGTCCGTAACGTATGGATATCTATCTGCCAGTACTCCTAGCAAGCGTCTCAGAGCTGTGTACCGTATACCTCAGGTGTAGGGTTACATTGCTAGGGTATGCAGGTGCTAGTATTGGGAGATGCACGCAGGGTCCAATGTTCTGCCTCTCCAGAAGACATTGGCCAATGGGGCCTGTGGGTGTGGGTGTGGATGTGTCTGCCCCTGTTGGCTGCTGCTTTACGGCAGAGATTCCCAACTCCAGTCCAGGTTTGCATCACACTGATCGGGTTTACCTGCTGTTCCTCATGAATATGCATGAGCTACATCTACATGCCATGGGGGTGGTGCATAGATATACAGCACAGGCATTTGTATGAGTGGCAGCATGGACCCTGACTGGTGTGTGGCCCACCAGGACTGCATTTGGGAGATTCTGCTCTAGGTACTGCCCCTGTACATGGTGTCTGTGCTCAGTGGGGTAAAAGATAGACGTAGTACCATTGCATATGTCCTCGCCACGAAAGGTTTGTCCGTACTATCACTGTGTAGCAGTGGGAAAAATATGTGGGAAGGATTGGTGGTAGCCCCAGTTGGGCTTTGAACCTATGACCTTCTGTTCTTGTATGCACTGTCTGTGTGCACTGCACCACCTTGTAGCCACAGATTGGCTGAATTCCCTGGAACATCCATGCCTGTGGATCCGGCAGGGCCTGTGTGTTGCAGTGGACTGTGCCAGCCTCCACATGGCTTGGCCTCTGTTCTCTGTGGCTAGCTGCCACTGCCCCCTGCACCACATGTACTCGTGCGCCAACATGCTGGCATGAGCTTCTCTCAGAAAAAGCAGATGACCTGATTGCAATGTGGCAGTACGGGACTGCATTTGTGGGACTTGGCTGTAGGTATGCCCATTGTTGTGGTGTGTGTGCGGTGTTGGGTAACATATGGGTGTTTCCCCCATGCTTATGTTCCCTGCAATACAGGGGTGTCTGCTCTATCTTTGTTTAGTGGTGGGTAAAATATATGGACTGGGCTGGCAAGTGCCCCAGCTGGGATTTGAACCTCTGGCCTTCGAGTCCTAGAGGTCATGGCTATGTCCTCTGCACTACACTATGGCCACAGAGACAGTGCAGCCCCTGGAGGTAGTAAACCTGGCAGGATGGAGTCACAAACCCTGCTGTATGCATTTTTACTGTGGGCTCCTTCACCCTGTGTGGTGACAAACGTGCAAATAACACCCGGGAATGACCACGGAACAAAGAGGGAAAACATATACCCAAGCTGGGCAACAGTGATATTAATGGGCAACCCTAGATAACACTCCCAGGACAGCTCCAGAAAAAGGGAAATGTTTTTTGGACGAGTCTCCGCTCCGTACACCTTTTCATAAATCATTTCTTTTTTTTGGAGCTTTCCTGGGTGTGTTATCTAGTTTTTCCCATCACTATAACTGTTCCCCAACTGAATTACTATTTTTCATATTTTTGTGGTGGTCATTTTCTATTTATAATTGCACTTTTGTGCTGTGCACATGTATCACACTGCTCACGTTTTGAAGGTTTCCCCGGTTTTGCTGTACATTGCTGACGGAAATGGTTTCTCTTCCCTTTAAATGCATTCTAACGCGAGTGATTCACTCGTGCTATTTTTTTTTTGGAAATTCAGCCCCGATAATGTGTGGGGCGCCTCTCCCCTCCCCTTTCCCGCCCATTAACCCCTTCTCTCCGCCCCTCCGGGGCCTTCCTCTGCCCTCCGTTAGCCTTTCCACACCTCTATCGGACATTTGCGGGCACATACTTGTGCGGCACCCGTTACTGTGATGCGCAAGTGTGCGGGGCTTCATCTCATGTTTGTGGGGCGTTTAAGCGCTCTTAAGTACCGCTTTTAGTGCGCTATTTTGCGGCGCGCTAATTAGCGGTTTTTAGTAAACATGCCCCTTAATCTCTATTCGTCTACGAGGAATGCCTATCAACACAACTATAATTCAAGTATATGCCCCAACAACAGCTGCAGAAGAGAATGAAATTGAAGAGTTCTATGAACAAGTACAAGCTGAAATTGACAGAACATGCAAACAGGATATCCTGATAGTCATGGGTGATTGGAACGCAAAGGTTGGCAACAAAGAAGAAGACAAAGTAGTTGGAAAATATGGACTTGGCAACAGAAATGAAGCTGGAGAAAGACTGATAGAATTCTGCAAGACCAACGATCTATTCATCTCGGACACCTTCTTCCAGCAACACAAGCGGCGACTGTACACATGGACTTCACCCAATGGATTGTATAAAAATCAAATTGACTACATCTGTGGAAGTCAATGATGGAAAAGCTCTATAACATCAACAAAGACAAAACCTGGAGCTGACTGTGGTACAGATCATCAACTACTAGTATGCAAACTCAAGCTAAAGCTGAAAAAGAGCAAACCACTCATGAATGCAGCAAAATATGACCTTGAGAATATACAGCACTGGAATTTAAAGACTGCCTGCAAAATAGATTTGCTGCTTTAGATACAAATGATAGAGTTCCAGAAGAGTTATGGAATGACATCAAGAAGGTTGTGTTGGAAGAAAGCGAGAAGTCTCTACAAAAGGTAAAAAAGAAAAAATGGCCAAAATGGATGACGGAAGTAACTCTGAAAATTGCCCAGAAACGCAGAGAAGCTAAAGCCAGAGGAGAAAGAAAGACAATCACAGAACTCAACAGAGATTTCCAACATGCAGCAAGACAGGACAAGGAAAAGTACTACAATGACGCATGCAAGGAAATAGAAACAGAAACTATTAGAGGAAGAACAAGATCAGCTTTCCTAAAGCTACGAGAGTTAAAGAAAAAGTTCCAACCTCGAATTGGGATGTTACAAGATGCTCAAGGTTCTATGTTGAATGATGCTGAGAAGATCAAGAAAAGATGGAAGGAATATACAGAGTTTTTATATGATAAAGATCAAGTGGACAAACAGCCGTTTCAACCTGTACCTTATGATCTGGAACCATTGGTGATGAAAGAAGAAGTTGAAGCAGCATTGAAAGCCTTATCAAAGAACAAAGCACCAGGCATTGATTGCATTCCCATAGAAGTATTACAGCAATCTCATGCAGCTGTTACCATACTTACAAGGCTCTGCCAAGAAATATGGAAGACAGCATCATGGCCAACTGACTGGAAAAGATCTGTGTTTATACCAATACTAAAGAAAGGTGATCCAACTGACTGTGGAAATTATCGCACAATCGCTCTGATCCCACATGCCAGCAAGATTCTACTGAAGATTATTCAAAAGAGACTACAATCATACCTGGAACAAGAACTACCTGAAGTGCAAGCAGGGTTCAGAAAAGGGCGAGGAACGAGAGACATCACTGCGGATGTGAGATGGATCCTTGAAAAGACTAAAGAATACCAAAAGGATATCTATTTGTGCTTTATCGACTATAGCAAAGCTTTTGACTGTGTAAACCATGCGAAACTCTGGGCCACATTAAGAAGCATGGGTATACCAGAACACCTGATCGTTCTCTTGCACAATCTGTACATTGATCAAGAAGCAACAGTTCGAACAGAACAAGGAGAAACAGAATGGTTTAAAATAAGCAAAGGTGTAAGACAAGGCTGCATACTTTCCCCCTACCTGTTTAATTTATATGCAGAACAAATCATCAAAGAAGCAGGATTGTATGAAGACAACAGAGGTGTGAAGATTGGTGGAAGACTCATCAACAACCTTCGCTATGCTGATGATACCACATTACTGGCGGAAAGTGAAGATGATCTGAAACATTTGCTTCTCACAATCAAAGAACATAGTCTCAAAATGGGCCTGCACCTTAATGTAAAGAAGACAAAGATCATGACAACTGGCATATTCAACAGGTTCATCGTCGAAGGAGAAGAAATTGAAATCGTGAATAACTTTAACCTACTTGGATCAACTATAGGTACACTAAAAAAAAATTTTTTAAACTGCCTCTAATGTTTCGATTGATTTTTACGTTTTTTGATGCGCTGAATCCAAATCTGGTAACCAATTTGCTCCATCACGTACAGATTTTTTGCTACATTGGGTTAGCAGTTTGAGGTGAACGTTTCAGATTGAGTGTGATCGAGATAAAAGTTTCTTGGATGAATTCTTTATACTAATTGTTTAGTAGTTATTCAAATAAGAATAAAGAAAATTGTAACAAGGCAGCACATAAGAATAGAGTAATGTCAACAAAACACACTGTGATGGTTGCAAAATTGTCTGCACTTAAAACAGCCACATACATGTACACAAACATTGAGCATATAAGAGCAAGGTTAGACACAAAGCAAAGCAAAGAAATGTGCAAAAAATGTTGTACAGGTATGTATGTAAGAATAGAAAATGCAAACCGCACCATTGCAATACATGAAGACAAACACCCGATGGTGTGAAAATAAAATTCTAATAAATGAGATCCGACACTGTGGTAATAACTAGCAAATTTTTATTTCAAAGTTTAGTAAAAACACGATATTTGTCAACACAGTTTAGATTTTAAAGTCATTCTTGGGTCAATCAATCTCCTGGTGGGCCCGTTTCTTCTTCCCCCGAATGCTTCTCTTGGTGCGCTGCTTGGCGTATTTTTCATCTGGGGTTTCCCGCAGCAGCAACCAGCAGAAATCAGCCATCATAGTGGTGTTCCATCTTCCTTGGTACCTTCTCTCTGCGTCCTTGATGTCCTGGTGAAACCTTTCACCTTGTTCTTCACTGTACACCCCCAAGTTGTCGGGAAAGTAGTTCACATGGGAGTGCAAGAAATGGACTTTCAGGCTCATGTTACAGCCTTGTTCTTTGAAGGCATTGAGCATCCTGGCAACAATATCCTTATAGTTTTTATCCCGCCTGTTCCACAAGAATTTGAGAACAACATCCTTGAAGGAATCCCAGGCTTCTTTTTCCTTCTCAGACATCGTTTCAGCGAATGCTCCATCTGAAATTAGTTTCCATATATCAGGGCCAACAAACACTCCTTCCTTTAGCTTTGCTTCAGAAAGTCGGGGGAACTTTGAGCAAAGGTACCGAAAGCACTCACCATCTTTTGGAAGGGACTTGATGAATTGCTTAATGAGACCCAACTTAATGTGGAGAGGTGGTAATAGAATTTTATCACGAGGTACCAAGCTCTCATGAAGAACATTTTTCTCACCGGGTCTCAAATACTCCCGAATTGGCCAGTCTTTTTTCCCCTAGTGTAGGTCGCGGGCCTGGCTATCCCACAAGCAAAGGAAGCAGGGATATTTGGTGAAACCGGATTGCTGCCCTAATAGCATGGATAGAATTTTAAAGTCTCCACAAATCATCCACTTATGCTCATCATAACGAATCTTCTGAAGAATCAGGGCCAAATTCTCGTATTTTTCTTGGAGAATAACAGAGTGAGCAATAGGAACTGAAGCGAATGTGTTGCCATTATGAAGAAGAACATCTTTTATGCTGTCTTTTGACGAATCAATGAACAGCCGCCATTCAGCAGGATCATACTTGAGTTTAAACTTTTCCATCACTCCGTATATATCGTTGCAAAATATCAAATCTTCCTCTTTGCTGAAATACTTCAAAAATTGTGTCTCGCGGTTGCGGTACCAATAAAAAGTTGTTCCTGGTGACAATAGATTTTTCTGTTTAAGCCGAGAACCTAGCAGTTGGGCAGCATCTTTTGGGAGTCCTAAATCCCGGACTAAATCATTCAATTCAGCTTGAGAGAAAAGTTCAGGTTTCGGATCTGGTTCAGTTTCAAACTCGGAAGTACTGGACTCATCGGGAAAAGCCATCTGATGAGTCTTATCATGATCAGAACCGTCCACACAAATATGATCCAAAGATTTTGGTGGTTCAGGCACAGGTACTTCGTTGCTATGAGGCATAGGCCTAATTGCTGAGGGAAGTTTGGGGTAACTTATTACGTTCTTATTTTTTAAGTTGTATCCCTTCACAATGCAAGAGCAAAAATAGCAGTCACTGCTGTGGTCTCTTTGTTCACGCCACATCATAGGTATTCCGAAACGAAATGCTTGTTTTTTACCTTTCATCAATAAGCGTAGATCTTCCTCACATGTCTTGCACACTTTGTGAGGAGCCCACGGTTTGTCTTGATCGCCTAACTTCAAACCGAAATAGGCAAAATATACTTTTTTAATAAATGCAGAAATGTTCCTCTGCCGCTTTTTCATGGTATATTCCCCACAAATAAAACAAAAACTGTCCGGAGAGTTGACGCAACCTCTGGCTCTGTGAGCCATCACAAATACACAGCACTGCAAACTACAACTGTAGTGAACCACTTCGGAATAAAGCTGGATTACGACTGAGCAAACAAAAGGTAATAATGAACTTGCAAGAAACTGAAATTTGACAGGAACATTCATGTCGCAACCACCGTGTTTGAGCGAGTGAACGAGGCGAGGCGAACAGGAAAGAACATGCGCCAGCGCGAGTACTGGATTTAGCCCCCCGCCTCCCAATTGTCCTGTTCATGTATAAAATGAATACAAAACACTCTAAAATATCATGAGGGAGTGTTTCTAGTTAGTTAACCATTACAACCTCTATTTTGGGCCAAGAAAATAAACTGCAGTCGGCTAAAAAGAAATTATGTGAACATTCCTTATATGGGTAAGAAATCTAATTTTGCAAGAAAACGTGACGTGATGGAACATTTTGGCTATTTTTCCTGGATTCAGCACCCCAAAATCTATAGGAATCAGTTGCAAAACTGGAGGCAGTTTTTTGGTAGTGTACCTGTGCTATCAATAAAGAAGCAACAAGCAGTCAAGAAATCAGACGACGCATTGCTCTTGGCAAAATGGCTATGAAAGACCTAGATAAGATTCTCAAGAGCAGAGATGTCTCTCTCCATACAAAGATTCGACTTGTTCAAGCCATGGTATTTTCAATAACATCATATGGATGTGAAAGCTGGACAGTGAAAAAGATAGACAGGAAGAAAATTGATGCCTTTGAATTATGGTGCTGGCGGCGAATACTGTGTATACCATGGACTGCCCGAAGAACAAACCAGTCTGTACTAGAGGAGATCAAACCTAAGCTTTCTTTAGAAGCTCAGATGACAAGACTTCGACTTTCATACTTTGGACACATCATGCGGAGAGAGAGATCATTAGAGAAAGACATCATGCTTGGCAAGATAGAAGGTCAACGCAAAAGAGGAAGGCCAGCTATGAGATGGATCGATACAATAACAGCAGCTATGGGTACCAGTCTGTCAACAATAAGCCGCCTGACTGAAGACCGAACACAATTTAGGATAGCTATCCAGAAGGTCGCCATGAGTCGACTCCGACTCGACGGCACTTAACAATAACAACATTTCATGGAACAAGTTAAACAATGTTTGACAATAAGTAATGGATATACAGTAACTAATGGATATAAGGTGCTCCTTGTGGTCTTGGGCAAGACACTTAACCCTCCATTGCCTATGTTCCCTGTAAGTATTAGTGTATGTGTCTCATATCCCCTCGTTTTAAATGTTTCCCCCAATTGTGTTGTGACCACTTTGATTGAAGGATAAGGTGGTATACAAAACTGTCTAAATAAATAAATAACCAGAACAAGGTAAATTGTATATTTAGTGGTAATTGAAGAACAATAGAACTCAGGGGGATAAATTAGGCTGAGATGAGTTTAAACCTAGTTAATAGGGATATGTAAAACATGGCTCTGTTCAGTGGGTGAGCTACAGGAGAAATAGGGCAAAATGTTGTAAGAGCTCAGAAGATGTTGAAAATGGGGGGTGGTTAGGTTATGGATCCGAAATGTTCCAGGAAGAGGAAGGTTTTTACAGAGAGGAGGTTGTGGTTGGCCTTTTTCCTTGCTCTCTTATCTAGGGGCTGGAGATGGAGAGGATAAAGTATGTCCACCGAGAGGTTGTAGATGGTCTTAAAGATGGTCTGAGCATAAAGTCTGGCACTCTGTATGGGTATAAAGACAAGAGTAGCTGTCCTGTGTGCTACTGTATAATAGTGACTTTATTAGACCAGGGAAGAGGGCACACACACACGCACACACACACACAGACAGACTGTATTCATGTGTGTAAGAGTCACTCTTCTACTAAAGTGTGGCATTCTGTGTGGGTGCAAAGAAGTGAGTGGCTGTATTATGATGTCACAGTGATGGCATTGTATTAGGTAATACAGAGGGCACACACATCCTGCAAACAATTTTGGATTTCTATAAGAATATGGTGTGCCTATAAAAGTACAACAGATTGCCTTCTTCTAGCTAAATATTCTCTAGATCTGGATTCTCAACTTAGTCCTCAGTACATACCTACCCAGTCAGGTTTTCAGGATAACCATAATGAATAGGAAGGAGAGAGAATTGCATATGCTGCCACCTTTGTAAACAAATCTTTCTCATGCATATTCATTGTTGGTATCCTGAAAACCTGATTGGCTTGGTGTGTCCTGAGGACTAGGTTGAGAGCTCCTGGACTAGATGGACAGTGGTGCACAACTCTAGAGGACTTGTTTCCAACACCTAAAAAAGATGCAGATAGAATTCTTTGTTAGTGCTGCTTTACTTTCTGTTGGTTCCTCAGGGTCATCATGCCACTGTTTATTTATGAATTTCACGTTACAATAAAATCAGCCCAGAAGCTGCATTCAAATCCTCCTTTCAAAGTAGAGGCCTTAAGTCTTTTCATGTGATCTTCTATGGAGGCACTCACATGCTCCTTCAGATGCTCCTCGAATGGGCCTATTTCTTCATGAAACTATGGTCCCAATATTCAAAGTATTTATGCTCCTAACTTTGCGAATTAAGCTCATAAATTGGCTTTTTTAGGGTCACTTTCCAAAAGCCCTTATCCAGATAACCAGATACTGAGAGAGATATTCAGTAGCATTATCTAGATAGTGCCATGGAATATCCCCATAGACCACTTCAGCACTACCCAGTAGTGCAGGGACGGTCAGTAGTTGGAGCAAGGATGGTGAAACCACTATCCGGATAATTGCAACATTTATCTGGATAGTGGCGATTTTTAGCTGCTATCCAGATAAGTTAATGAGTATCTTAGGCTGCCAAAATAGCTCTCCTAAGTTATTACCTTGATAACTTAGCTGGCTAGCTGCTAAAAAAAACATCACTGTCCAGATGAATGCTGTGATTATCCGAATAGTGGCCACACAGTCCAGATACTCAGTGGTAACCACTATCCAGATGTTGTCCATGAATATCAAGAGGATTTTTAAACATTACAGCTGATCAGTATGGTGTTTAAAGATCTGGTCCTTAAAGCATTGGCCCCTTTAATATAATTTACGAGGGCTAGCTAATAATCAACATTTTACTATGCTCCTAAATTTAGGAACATAAAATGTGGGTGGCAACAGGGGCAGAGTTAGGACATGAAAAAAAAAAGTTAAGAGCTGAGTACTGCTTTTCAGTACAAGGTCATAAATTAGGATTATAAATCTAAACAAGTTAATAGTAGGCCTAAATTTAGACAGAGTGGTCGATATTCAAAGCCCCAGATATTTATAGTCCATGGCAGTCAGCTGTGTCACTTAAATATCCTCCAGATATTCAGCATTGGTGTCTGGATAGTGGCCTGCTGCTGAATATCTGAACATTTGCCCGCTATCCAGATAATTCCAACACTTATCCAGAGAGTGGCGATTTTGAACCGCTATCCAGATAAGTAACATGTATAGGAGCAACTTAGGCCAGCATTTTCTTGATGCTTTGGAGTGCTGTTACCTTTGTTGCACATTTTTGCAAGTCAGTTTTAAGCAGGTTTGACTAAAAATGGATAAAAAACTAAAGTGCTGAATTGCTTGCCCCATTGAATTTAATGGAAATGAATGAAACAAATGATCTAAAAACCTGAGAGTATCTGAAAGCAAACTGAATGGGTGATTGACCCAAAAATGAACCAAATCGAAAATGTTTTCCAGGCACATCCCTGTAGCAAACCATTAACACTGGGGATAGTAAAGCATCAAACACTGGAGCAGTCAGGAGATGTCTACCTCCAAAGCTGAGAGAGAGATCTCATGCTCAGTTGAAGAAATCACCTCACCACCTTAATAATCTAAGGGGCATGTTTACTAAAACCCCGCTAATGTGCGAGCCGCGGTAGTGTGCGGATGCCATATAAGGTGAACATCAACCCCAGTCCTGCTGAGGAACAGACACCCCACAGGGCAGTCAATGCAGCTTTATCCACATCCATAACACAATAGCAGACAGATATTAGGCCTGGATAAGGTAAGCTGCACCCCACCACTATCTGATATTCTCCTGCAGCAAGCCATCAGCCACTGCACCCTGCAAGCCACTCCATCAAGACACATACCAGCTGCAAACAGTCTGCTAGCTAGTCCATAGTGCATGTGCCCAGTGGAGATGCATGCACTCAGAACTAGGATGTCAGCAAACACAACAAGCAGATAAATCAGTGACTGGGCCCCAAAAAGAAACCCATATCTATCACATGAAAAAAATATTACATAGCACTATGGGGGTGCCTAGCCATGCTGTGGCCACTGCACAGTCAGGGTGAGAGTGATCTCTCAGAAGGACATACTGAGGTCACCCTGTCTGTGTAGGTGGTGGCCAGGCACTAAAATGTCCCAGTCAGTGCCCTATGCCCTGTGCAGATGCACCCTGGCCAGGCCACCCTGTCCGGTCTATACCCATGGTACCTTGCTCCTCATTATGCACATTGGCAGCCCAATACTAGCAACATTGCTGGCAGTGTGGGCTGTAGAAGGTGTTTGCAGCCACCACACACTGGATAGACAGACAGCCACCCCCACACCTATGCCAGCATTGTGTTAATATAGAGTTGTTCAGCAGCCATACCCACCACACCAGTCCTGGGCACAGTACAGGCATGGATTAAAGGATAAGGCGGGATACAAATACCCTTTAAATAAATAAATAAATAAATAAATGGATATGGTACACAATACTGTTGGGAGTCATTCCCCAGGGTGGTAAACACTATCAGAGACCAGACCTGCAGCACACACCGCAGACATCAGAATGATTGTTATGGTGGAGCTCAATGAGCAAAATGTGCTTAACGTAGGAATTGATATCTGCCAGTTATCATAGGAAACGTTTGATAGCTGTGTACCATATACCCAGGTGTAGGGTGGCATTGCTAAGGTATGCAACTGCTAGTATTGGGAGATACAGGCAGGGCCCAATGACCTGCTTCTCCAGGAGGCATTGGCCAATGGGGCCGGTGTGGGTGTGTGTGGGTGTATCTGGCCCTGTTGGCTGCAGCTTTACGGCAGAGTTTCCCAACTCCAGTCCTGGTGTTCCAAACACTGTTCGGGTTTTCATGCTGTCCCTCATAAATATGCATGAGCTACATCTGCATACCATGGGGGTGGTGCATAGATATGCAGCACAGCCATCTTTATTAGAGGCAGCATGGAACCTGAATGGTGTGGGGCCCTCCAGGACTGCATTTGGGAGACTCTGCTCTAGGTAATGCGCCTGTTTATGGTGTCTGTGTTTCGTGTGGTAAAATATAGGCGTATTAACCATGCGTATGTTCTCAGCAATAAAGGTTTGTCCTTACTATCACGGTTTGTTCTCTGGGGAGTCCATGACTGTACATCCAACAGAGCCTGTCTGTTGCGGTGGACGGTGCCAGCCTGCACAGGCCTAGGCCACTGTCTGCTGTGGCTTGCAGCCACTGCCCCCTCCACCACCTGTACCCTTCCGCCATCATGCAGACATGTCCTTATCTGGGAAAAAGCATATGACCTGATTGAGTTGTGGCACTCCAGGACTGAATTTGGGGGACTCGGCTGTAGGTAATGCCCATTGTTATGGTTTGTGTGCGGTGTAGGGTAAAATATGGGTGTTTGAACCATGCTTATGTTCTCTGCAACAAAGGAGTGTCTTTACTATCACTGTTTGGTGGTGGGTAAAACTATGGGGACTGGGTTGGCAGGAACCCCAGCTGGGATTTGAACCTGTGACCCTCTGGTCTTACAGGCACTGGCTGTGTCCATTGCACCACACTGTGGCCACAGAGACACTGCAGTCCCTGGAGATAGGAAACCTGGCCTGACGAGTCAGAAACCCTGCTCTGCACAATTTTACTGTGGGCTCATTTACCTTGTATGGAGACAAAAGTGCAAATAAACCTCAAAAAAGACCTCGAAAAAAAGGGAAAACACCCATAACTAAGCTGGGCAACAGTGATATCACTGGGCAACATTAAAAAACACTCCCAGGAAAGCTCCAATAAAATGAAATGATTTTTGAAAGGGTCTACGGAGCATAGACCCTTCCAAAAATCATTTATTTTTTTTGGAGCTTTCCTGGGAGTGTTTTTTAATGTTGCCCATTGCTATCACTATTGGCAAGCTGGATTATAATTTTTGTGAATTTTGTTGTGGTCATTTTCAATTTTTATTTGCTATTTTGTTCTGTGCACATGTATCACACTGCTCACGTTTTGTAGGTTTCCCCGGTTTTGCTGTACATTGCTGACGGAAATGGTTTCTCTTCCCTTTAAATCGTCTCTAACACGAGGTTTTCACTCGCGGTATTTGTTTTGTTGATTTTCAGCCCCGCTCCAGTGTGGGGAGCCTCTCCCCTCCCACTCTCCACCCATTGACCCCGTCCCTCTTCCTCTCCGGAGCCTTCCTCCGCCCTTGGAATACCTTTCCACGCCCCTAGCGCACATCAGCGCGCCGCGCACTTGTGCGGGCCCGTTAGTGTGACGCGCACGTGTGCGGGGCACAAAAATGCACTATTAGCTTGCACTAAGGTACCTTAGCGCACGCTCAAGTGCGCCCTGCACAATTGCACGGTTTAGTAAACATACCCCTAAGAATGGGAAAAGGTAAACATCTGGTGGTTCATTGCAACCCCAACATTAACTTTCACTGAATAGATCTTTGATTTAACTTTCCTCTTCCCCAAAGCTGGTTTTGCAATGTCTTCCTCTGTTCATCCCTCAAAAATTCCTAAGGCACTTACATAGTGCACCAGCCTTGAATCATACCCTTCTGGTGCACACCACCTTCTGCATGCCTGCAGTTGTGTGCAACAGGTTGCTGTTTTCAAAGATACCCAAAGCGCTTATTCCAGCAGGTTTCCATGTTGATTCTTCATGGCCTCCTCCACACACCTCTTAATCAGCAATGGGATCAACATCTCAAAGTGAGTAACTAACATGCACCTTCCCCTCAGCCCGGGCAATACTGTTTTCTTTTGCACGATGGAAAGATTAAAATGCTATCTGTAAGTTCTACTCTATTAACAAGATTAAAGTGCTCTTAGATGTTCCTTCATCTCCTGACACCTAGATCAAGGGGCTTACATGCCTTAATCCTCATTTGTTGCCTCCTTTCTCATCTTGTTAGTTCTTCTGACCTACCCCTAATGCTGATGACTAAAAGACCGAAGACAGGAGAGAGTAGGGCTCCTTTATGTCCCACTGCTACCAGCATTGGAAATGGCACCAGCTTAACTCTCATGATTATATGCTCCACATTTGCATAGACACTTTAATCTTGGTGTGAGAGGGATTGGATATAGGAGTTACAAAGGATCCTTCTTTATGTTTGGGAGCTGAAGGTCAGGGCACTAAGTTCTTTTACTCCTTTGAATCAAAAAATGGAGAAGATAAAGGCATAAGATGCACTGAGCCTTGAACCAGGGTGGCTGGACAGACGCAGAGTTGGCAGGAGGAGAAATACATGAGATACGCTTTGGTAAGCAGTCCTTTTTGCTTTGACTCAGCAAAGAGATTTTCAAGAAGCAGTCCATGCATGGTATATTTTTGGGAGATGGCACCATTAATTTTATGTGCTCCCTAAAAAGTCTGAATTTTAGCAGCATGTAAAAAGAATAAGTTCATTGCCTATTAAGAACAGATTTAAAGCCCCAATTTGTATAGCAGGTTGAGGTAGGAACTGAAACATCCAGATCAGGATGTTCACAATTTTTCTGATATTTTACAAAAGACTCTGCTGAGTCTGAGCCTATGTAAAATACATATAAGTATGCCGGCAAATAGATATGTGCAGTGGAAACGGCCATTTCACAAACCGACACATGCACTGAAAGGGTGATATCACTTGGCATATTCCACGTCTACAGGCCGGAGATTATACGTGGAAGTGCTGTTGGTAATGACTCTAAGGGGTATGTTTACTAAACCTTCTTAACGTGCGCGCTGTGCAATTATCGCATGCTAAGGTACCTTAGTGCGTGATAATGATGCTTTACGGGGCACAAATGTGCCTTAGCGCACGCTCACACGCGCAGCGGCGCAAATGAGCGCTGAAGGCGGGGAAATGCTCCAGGAGGGCGGAGGAAGGCTCCCCAGGGGCGGAGAGAAGGGGTCAATGGGTGGAGAGTGGGAGGGGAGAGGCTCCCCGCACACTAACCATGTGAAATCCGAGGCCAAAACTAACGCAAGTGAAAACCTCGCGTTAGAGCTGATTTAAAGGGAAAAGAAACCATTTCTGTCAGCAATGTACAACAAAACCAGGGAAACCTACAAAAAGGTGATAAGTGTGATAAAAGTGCAAATAAACATTGAAAAGGACCCCAACAAAAAAAAAAAAAAAAAATCAAGCTGGGCAATAGTGATAGTAATGGGAAACATCAAAAAACACTCCCAAGAAAGCCCCCCCAAAAAACGATATGAATTTTGGAAGGGTCTACGCTCCGTCCACATACAAGGTGAATGATCCCACAGTGAAATAGCACTGATCAGGGTTTCCCTCTCCATTGGACAGGTTTCCTATGGCATGCACATTTTCCACAACAGCAGGGCGGGCATGTCGGAATGGGCAACTGGACAGATGCTGGGAAAAGGGATACAGAGTGCTGCAGGCGGCACATGCTGTGGTGCAGCTGGGGCACAGTGCGGACTAGGCAGATGCCTAGGTGGCACTTAGGAATGCTGAAACTGTACAGCAGCCAGACAGCAACTGATGAGGGCCCAACATGGGCATGAGAGTGTTTATAACAGTGTCACAGGGGATAGTACCCAGCAGGTACCTCCAAGGGTACAGAACATTGGCAGGCGGTGTTGGGGGGAAGCGTGGACGTCTATGCAGGCACCCCTACCCCAGAACACGCACCATAGGCAGCCGCCTACCTGCACACTGGATGGCTTGAGACTGCACACCACCAGCACTACCAGCAGAAGGGCATGTCAGCATGGTGACAGAGGGGTACTGGTGGTGGAAGGGGGCAGTGGCAGCTGCCCAGAGCAGACCATGGCCTATCCCTGTGTAGGTGGGTGCCATGCACTGCAACAGACAGGCCCTGCCGGACAAACAGTCATGGTATCACCAGGGAATCACTGTCTCTATGGCAACATGGTGGTGCAGTGCACACAACCAGTGTGTTTGGAGGCAAAAGGTCACAGGTTCAAGTCCCAGCTATGGTGTCTGCCAACCCAGTCCCCATATTTTACCCACTACTACAACATGCTGATACAGTCAGAGCCTTTATTGCAGATGACGTAAACATGCCCAAAACACCTACATTTTACCCTACAGAGCAAAGACACCATAAACAGGCGCATTACCTAGAGAAGAGTCTCCCAAATGCAGTCCTGGAGGGCCAAACACCATTCAGGTTCCATGCTGCCTCTTATAAAGATGCCTGTGCTGCATATCTATGCACCACCCCCATGGTATGCAGATGTATCTCATGCATATTCATGAGGGACAGCATGAAAACCCGAACAATGTTTGGCACACCAGGACTGGAGTTGGGAACCTCTGCCGTAAAGCAGCAGCCAACAGGGGCAGACACACCCACACCCACAGGCTCCATTAGCCAATGCCTCCTAGAGAGGCAGGACATTGGGCCCTGCGTGCATCTCCCAATACTAGCACTTGCATACCTTAGCAATGCCACCCTACACCTGGGAATACGGTACACAGCTATCAAAGGTTTGCTATGATTACTGGCAGATAGCAATTCCTACGTTAAGCACAGTTTGCTGATTGAGCTCCATCATAGCAACCTTTCTGATGTCTGTGGAGTGTGCTTCAGGTCTGGTCTCTGACAGTGTTTACCACCCTGGGGAGTGACCCCCACCAGTATTGCGTACCATATCCATGCCTGCACTGTGCCCAGGACTGGTGTGGTGGCCAGGGCTGCTAAACACCTCTATAGTAGCACAATGCTGGCATAGGTGTGGGAGTGTGTGTCTGTCTATCCAGTGTGTGGTGGCTGCAAACACCCTCCACAGCCCACACTGCCAGCACTGTTGCCAGTATTGGCCTGCCAATGTGCATAATGAGGAGCAAGGTACCATGGGTATAGCCCGGACAGAGTGGCCTGGCCAGGATGCATATGCACAGGGCATAGGGCACTGGCTGGGATATTATAGTGCCCGGCCACCACCTGCACAGACAGGGTGGCCACAGCATGTTCTGCTGGGAGATCACTCTCACCCTGACTGAGCTGTGACCATGGTATGGCTAGACTCCCCCATAGTGCTGTATAGTATTTCTCTCATGTGATATTTTTGGGTTCCCTTTTGGAATGTAATCACTGATTGATCTGCTTGGTGTGTATGCTGACATCCCAGTTCTGAGTGAATGCATCTTCTCCAGGAACATGCCCTATGGACTAGCTGTCAGACTGTCTGCAGCTAATATGTGTCTTGCTGGAACACCTTGCAGGGTGCAGTGGCTGTAGACTTGCTGCAGGAGAATATCAGATTGTGGTGGGGTGCAGCTGAGTATTTCTGGGCCTAATGTCTGTCTGCTATTGCTTTATAGATGTGTACAGAGCTGCATTGACTGCTCTGTAGGGTGTCTGTTCCCCAGCAGGACTGTGGTTGGTGGTCCTCTCTACTGCTGCCATTGCAGGGATGTAAAATGTGGATCTGTCGGTGGGAGACCCTGTTTCCCACCCTCAGCCCCAGAAGGTGGGTTGGGTGGTGGTACATAATCTGCCTATGGGTCCATAAGGGTCAAACCTGACTGAGAAATACAGATGCATCCAAAGTGTGTCTGCAGGAACTACCTATCTCACACACTAGCACTGCTGGGGATCTACAGCATGGCCTATTTCTGCCATGCAAGGTGCTGTGGACCTGGTGCTGGGCGCCCCACCGCACCCTCAGGGAGAGCACAGTACCCGCACAATGTGACGGTATGTAGCTACTCTGTGCCATTAACACACATGGTCAGTTCCCCCTACCAGGCCGAGGTGCTGTGGGGGTGCATAACCCATCTTGTGTTCATCTGTAGACGGCTGTTTTGCATGTGCAGTGCATCATATGTACGGGTGGGCTAACTCTATCCTGGTGACCACAGCAGACTGTTTGTGTGGTGACGTGCAGTCCTTCTGCAGCCAGCCAGGGGCTTGCTAGCAGCTATAGAGCTGTAGTCCACTGGTTGCTTCACTGCCTGTGGAGCCAGAGGTCATGGGTTCAAATCCCCAGTGGGGTTATTTGATAGGGCTATCCAAAGCGTTATCTATTTTTAATGTACATTAGTGCTGCCAGCAAAAACACCCTCAGCATACTGTACCCATAAGGTGCCTCAGAGGGCGCCCTATAGGGCACCTTATGGTTAACGTCCATATAAGGTGCACTATACGGTATCCTATGGGGCGACTTATAGGGTGCCCTATAGGGGACATTATAGGGTGCTGTGGCGGACAGTGCACTTTAAAATGTGCCCTCTGGGGTACCTTATGGGGTGCCTTATGCAGCACCTTATGTTACAGCGCTTTGAGAGTGCGTTTGCTAGCAGCAGTAATTAAAATAAAATTTAAATGCCTCATAATGCAATATTACACATAACAGGTAGTGCCTCAGCCAGCCTTATTCATTGGGCACAGTGGGGGATTGAACCCATGACCCCTGCACCATCAGTCAGTGTCTTTCCAATTGTACTGCAGGTCTGTTCCTCTGTTTGCACATCAGCGCGCCTGCTTATGCTTCCCGTGCGCGTTTCTCGTGCGCTGCTGTGCGTGGCGCACATTAGCGTGCAGCGCACATTAGCACGCAATAATCACGGTTTGCAATGTTAAGACTGGAACGCCCACTCCTTATATGGCATCCTGCACACTAGCGCCGGGCGCACGTTAGGACGTTTTAGTAAACATACCCCTAAGTATAAATTCCAGCAACTTTGGATCTGCATTCAGAAATATCTTTGATCAGGGCTATCCAGTGATTTACAGTGGTACTATCCACATAGCAGAGTGGAGTAGTAGCCTAGTGGTTCAAACACTGGCTTGGTAACCAAGCAACTCAGGGTTCAATTCCCACTAGCACACCTTGGGTAAGTCACTCAGCCCTGCATTGCCTCAGAAGAAAGGCCTGGTAATCTACTTCCAGTGACACTGCCAAGAAAACCCAGGAGCTTCTGTGTCACCAGGAGTCAGGACTGACTCAAAGGCACACATAGCATTTTTTATCCACATAGTGCCATGGAAAGTCTTACTGACTGCCTTTGCACGATCCAGATAGGGCAGGGTATTCAGTGGGCAGAACGATGGCTGTGCTGGTAGCTATCCAGATAGTTGTGATATTCAGTTTGCTATCCAGATAACTATGTAAAGTTAGGACAGCAAAAAAGACTGTCCAAATTTACTCAAATAGCTATTTGGATGGTGGACTGAGTATCCCTACTATCGAGATAGTGTTGCTGATCACCAGTCTATCAATACATTCAGTCTCAACCATTATTCTTATTTCTGTGCCAAACATCCAGATTTATTTTGGTTGCCATGGTGGGGGCTTATAAACCATGCCTCTTTCCACACTTAATTTCTGTGTCCCGAGGATCTACTGGTGTAAATAGTGGCTTTTTGACATCACCATTTACATATATATGCAATCTACACATGCAAACAATGCTATTCTAATGTATATAGATTCTTTCAAGGTAACCTCTTCAGTGTGCATTCTAAAGGTTTCTTAGCATGGAATCTAGTATATAGGCCCTTTTAATGTGGCATTTACTAAAAGTGCCATTTTAGAAATGATGTCCAGCTGAAAACTGGGGCTTCTAAGGCAAAACATGAAAAAACCACCAAGGACGTTTATGTTTCAGCCCAATTTTAGCAACTTCGTTGTCCCCAAAATGGACAGGCACATGAGCGCCCTCATAGATTCCACTGCTACAAACACTTGGGGCAGGCATGTCTATCCTATGCTGAATGTATTTCCACACAAGCTATTTTGCATGCGGGGTTGTATATCAGTGTACCAAACCAAAAACATTTCCCTGCAGATTTTGTGGAAAGTATAGGGGATATCATAGTTCCTTCCTCTCTATGCCCTCCAGGTGTCTGGATGCCAGAAAAAAAGCTTTTATGATGCCTATATGTGCTCTGGAGCAGGAATAGACTTGTACAGTCCCAGTAGTGGATGGGGATGTGCTTTCCACTTCTGAAATCAGGAAAAGAGGTCCAACTTGCCTGGAATACTCACCGGTTACACTTCCATCATGCCTCTTAATGACTTTGACATCTTCCACTGGGGATGTCTATAGAACCAGTTTCTGAAATGGTTCTGGAGATGTCTGTGATTTGGACATCTTTGTGCCTTTTTTCAGACATCCAAGGCATGAACAAGACTTCTAAAATAATCCTCTAACATAATGACATGAGTGGAGGAATAGCCTAGTGGGTAGAGCAACTCCCTGGTACCCAGAAATTCAAAGATTCAATTCCCACTGGCACTCCTTGTGATGTTAGGCAACTCACTTTACCCCAATGCCTCTGAAAAAAATGGCCTGGTAATATACGTCTGGTATTACATTGCCAAGAAAACCCAGAGGCACTGACTTGATGGCACTAAAAAATTTAAAAAAAGAATGTGCTTAAAAGAGCATGTTAAGGTCAACATGATCATTTTAGTTTGGTTGAGGCATTCCTAACAGAGGCTCAGCATTAAGCAAAGGTAAGGATATGTGGCTTTTAATTACTAGCTTTCTGCCTGAAAGCTCTTAAAAAAGTTTTTTTGGTACATTTTTAAAACAAAGTTATATTCTTTTTGGTGCTGTAGTTCAAAAGGTGAAATATATATTTTTTTTAGTGGTGTTCGTTTAAAACTCTTTTTAGTATCTTTTTCAGCTCTTTGAAGCTACTGACACCTCATCAGGAATTAGTGGGCCTGATTATAATTACCCTGTGAAAGAATTGAGAGCCACTGAGGGCTGCATAAAGTTTTCAGAGCCTAGCACATTGAGGCATTCCTAACAGACATTCTGCATTTCAAGCAAAGGGTGTGTGACTTTTAATTACTAGCTCTCTGCCTGAAAGCTGTTAAAAAGGTTTTTGGTTCATTTTTAAAACAAAGTTGCATTTTTTTTGGTGCTTTAGTTCAAAAGGGGAAATATTTTCTTTAGTGGTATAGATTTAAAACTCTGTTTAAGTATCTTTCTCAGCTCTTTGAAGTTACTGACAACTCATCAGATGTTAGTTCCTTCCCTAACCACCCATCCCCATGTGAGCAGTCTTGCTTTATAGGGCACCTTCCCAATTAGCTATATACAGGGATTTGGAATAGCACATTTAGAAAACACTTAAAAGAGGTTAATTGCTTTTTCTCTGAAAACCAGCTGGCACTTTGGTAGGTCTCTCTCTCTTTTGCTTCAGCAGCTACCTAAGCTCCGCCAACTGAACAATGGCTGGGAAAAATCATATCACCAAAGCTGTTGCCCCCATTACAGCTTCTCCCTCTGTCCAGATAGAGATACAAATGCCAGTTGAAGGACTGGTTCCATGTGCAGAATGCTCGCATGCTGAAGCTCTTAGGAAAAAAGTGGAGGAGCTCAGAGAAGAAGTGGCAAAGCTGAGGAACATTCAAGACAATGAGAAGTACATTGATGAGATGCTTCTTGAAACATACAAGCTCTCCAGCAGAGAAGAAGGTGGGAGCTACAGAATGATATAGGTTGGACAAGAGTCACCATGGCCTGGCATATCACCAGTTCAACTCCTTCAGACCTTGAATTGAAGAACCATTATGCAGCCCTGGAAGTGGAGGAGGTGAAAGTATCTCAGGAAAGGGAAAAACCAGAACTCAAGCATCCTAAAGTTCCAGAATCAAGGACTGAAAGAAAGTAAAGGGTAGTGGTGGTTGGTGGCTCTCTTCTGAGGGGTACTGAGGCATCCATCTGCCAACCAGTCTTGATGTCCAGAGAGGTATGCTATCTGTCAGATGCCAATATCCGAGATGTTATGGAGAGTTTGCTGAGCCTCATCAAGCCCACTGACTATTACCCAATGTTGCTCATCCATATCAACACAAATGGCACTTATAGGTATCCCTCTGAGCATATCAAAAGTGACTTCATGGCTCTGGGAGAGAGGGTGAAGCAGACTGGTGCACAGGTGGTGTTCTCTTCAATACTCCCTGTTGAGGATAAAGGCCAAGGCAAAGCTCTCATTCTGGAGATAAATGCATCGCTGAATGGATGGTGTCATCGAGAGCATTTTGGTTTCCTGGACCATGGGATGCTGTTCGAAGGGTTGCAGAGCAGAGATTGTGTCTATCTGTCCAAGAAGGGTCAACATGTCTTCAGTAGCAGACTGTCTAACCTACTGAAGAGGGCTTTAAACTAGATTCATTGGGGATGGATGAAGAAAGCCCCCAGGTAAGTGAAACATTAAATACATTTATGAAAATGGGCAAAAGGGGCAACACATGGAAGGCAGTGTGTATAAATGTCCATAGCATGGGAAATAACATCCCAATGTTGAGGCATTAGTGGGAGAGGTTGACTTGGATTTAGTGGCAGTAACAGAGGCAAGGTTCATGGACAACCATGACTGGGATGTAAATATACCAGGCTATACTTTATTCAAAAAGGACAGGATAGGAAGAAGGGGATGAGGAGTGACACTATGGGGCATGTTTACTAAACTGCGGTAATGGTACATAACGCGCGTTAGGTAACATTAACGATCGTTAACTTACGTTAATGTGTGTTATGATGCGTTAACAATCGTTAACGTCTCATAAAGCTCGTTAACGTAAGTTAATGATCGTAAAGTTCCGCGGCGCGGTAAAACACCGCAGAAGGTGGAGAGAGGGCGGAGAGAAGGGGTCAATGGGCGGAGTATGGGTGGGGAGAGGCTCCCTTCACACTAACACGCTGATCTGAAGAGCTGAATCCTAACGCGATTGAAAACCTGCCGTTAAATGCACAATTCAGGGGAGAGAAACCATTTAGGTGTCAGCAATGTACAGCCTAGGCAGGGAAACCAAAAAAAGTGATAAGTGTAATACATGTGCACAGAACAAAAGGGCACATAAACATTGAAAATGACCTTAACAAACCATAACCAAGCAGGCCAATAGTGGTATTAATGGGAAACATCACCCCCCCCCCCCTCGAGAAAGCTCCATAGAAAAGATATAAATTGTGGAAGGGTCTATGCTCCGTCCCCATAGAAGGTGAATGAGCCCACAGTGAAATTGCGCTGTGGAGGGTTTTCCTCTCCATCGGACAGGTGTCCTATGGCATGCAAATGTGCGGCAACAGCAGGGCAGGCATGTCGGAATGGCAACTGGACAGATGCCGGAAAAGGGGATACAGAGGCCCGCAGGCGGCACATGCTGTGGTGCAGCTGGGCCACAGTGCGAACTAGGGTGATGCCTAGGTGGCCCATATGAATGCTGAAACAGCAGAACAGCCAGACAGCAACTGCTGAAGGCCCAACATGGACACAACTGTGTTTCCCGCAGTGTCACAGGGGATAGTACCCAGCAGGTATCCCCAAGGGCACAGAACAGTGGCAGGCCTAGGTGGCACTTAGGAATGCTGAAACTGTACAGCAGCCAGACAGCAACTGATGAGGGTCCAACATGGGCACGAGAGTGTTTATCACAGTGTCACAGGGGATAGTACCCAGCAGGTACCTCCAAGGGCACAGAACAGTGGCAGGTGGTGCTGGGGGGAAGCGTGGACACCTATACAGACACCCCTACCCCAGAACCCGCACCATAGGCATCCGCCTACTTGCACAATGGATGGCCAGAGACTGCGCTCCACCAGCACCACCAGCAGAAGGGAATGTCGCATGGTGGCAGAGGGTTACTGGTGGTGGAGGGGGCAGTGGCAGCTGCCCAGAGCAGACTGTGGCCTAGCCCTGTGTAGGTGGGTGCCATGCACTGCAACAGACAGGCCCTGTCTGACGAACAGTCATGGTATCACCAGGGAATGTACTGACTCTGTGATAACATGGTGGTGCAGTGCACAAAACCAGTGTTTTCAAAAATAGAAGGTCACAGGTTCAAGTCCCAGCTGTGGTTCCTGCCAACCCAGTACCCATATTTTTCCCACTACTAAAAAGTGCGAATACAGACAGAACCTTTATTGCAGATGACATAAACATGCCCAAAACACCTACATTTTACCCATCTCCCAATACTAGCACTTGCATACATTAGCAATGCCACCCTAAACCTGGGAATACGGTACACAGCTATCAAAAGGTTGCTATGATTACTGGCAGATAGCACTTCCTAAGTTAAGCACAATTTGCTGATTGAGCTGCACCATAGCAACCTGTCTGATGTCTGTGGAGTGTGCTTCAGGTCTGGTGTCTGACAGTGTTTACCACCCTGGGGAGTGACCCCAACAGTATTGCTTACCATAGCCATGCCTTCACTCTGCTCAGGACTGGTGTGGTGGCCAAGGCTGCCAAACACCTCTATAGTTGCACAATGCTGGCATAGGTGTGGGGAGTGTGTGTCTGTCTATCCAGTGTGTGGTGGCTGCAAACACCTTCCACAGCCCACACTGCTAGCACTGTTGCCAGTATTGGCCTGCCAATGTGCATAATGAGGAGCAAGGTACTGTGGGAATAGTCAGGATAGGATGGCCTGGCCTGGATCCATCTGTACATAGCATAGGGCAATGGCTCGGACATTGTAGTGGCCAGCCACCACCTGCACGGACAGGGTGGCCACAGCATGTTCTGCTGGAGGTCACTCTCACCCTGACTGAGTAGTGACCACGGCATGGCTAGGTTCCCCCATAGTGTTATATAGTATTTCCCCCATGTGATAGTTGTGGGTTCTCTTTTGGGGCCCAATCACTGAGTTATCTGCTTGGTGTGTATGCTGACATCCCAGTTCTAGGCACATGCATCTCCTCCAGGACCATGGACTAGCTAGCAGACTGCCTGCAGCTAGTATGTGTCTTGCTGGAACACCTTGCAGGGTGCAACGGCTGGAGGCTTGCTGCTGGAGAATGTGAGAGAGTGGTGGTGGTGGCTGTACTGTCTGTCTGCGATTGCTTTATGGATGTGTACAGTTGTGCATTGCCTGCCCTGTAGGGTGTCTGTTCCCCAGCAGGACTGGGATGATGGTCACCTCTACTGCCACCATTGCAGGGGTGGAATGTGGATCTGTTGTTGGGAGATCCTGTCCCCCACCCTGAGCCCCAGAGGTTGGGTTGGGTGGTGGTATGTAATCTGCCTGTGGAACCAATCCCCCCACACTTAAATCATGTGACCATGGCACCCACACAGGGTATGCATTTTTCTGGGTGCAGCATAGTCCACAAGGGCTAGATGTGATATACAGATGGACACAGGCATATCCTAGAGGTGTTTGCAAGGACTACCTATCACACATTGGCACTGATGAGGACCTGCAGCATAGTCTATCTCAGCAAGGCCAGGTGCTGCGGAAATGGTGCTGGGCACCCCACCTCACCCTCAGGGTGAGCACAGGACCCGTCCACTGTGATGGACGGTAGCCACTCTGTGGCAGTAACACACACAGTCAGTACCCCCACCGGGCTGAGGTGCTGTGGGGTTGCACATGGTCAGGACACCCCACCAGGCCGAGGTGCTGGGCAGGTGCATACCCCATCTTGTGTTCATCTATAGACTGCAGATCTGCATGTGCAGTGCACCATGGGTATGAGTGGGTTAACCCAAATCCTGGCCACCACAGCAGACAGTTTGTGTGGTGACCTGACGTCCTTCAGCTGCCATCCAGGGATTTGTTAGTGCTGGGGGAACAGGCATCTGGCTAGTCTGTATCCACGTATTCATAGTAAGTTGAGTGTTCCCTTGGATTTTGCCAGTAGCTTTCAGTGTTTGACAAGGTCGGTGATGTTATTGGGCTTTTTGTTTTTGGTAATGATCTTGACCTTGGTCTTGATCGTGTTTGCCATATGCCCTTGTTTGCTGAGACCTTGGTTTGTTTGATTGGAAAGCATTCTATGTTTGTACGTAGAGAAACTGTTGTTGATCTGGGGTGCGACTTTTGAACATTTGACAGTTATACTCCATAGGTTGACCGCATCGTTATTAGGGATTTGTTAGTCACACTAGTGATATAACCCACTAGTTACTTCACTGCCTGTGAAGCCAGATGTCATGGTTTGGAGCCCACAGTGGGGTTATTTTATGTGGGGCTGTGTGAGGCATATTCTTTTTGTTATTTGAAGTGGTGCTGCCAGCTACATTACCCTCACAGTGCTGTCTCCTTACGGTGCCTCATCAGGCGCCCTATACAGTGCCCAATGCGGGACCCTTATCTGCGCCCTGTGGGGTGCCCCATAGGGGACATTCTAGGGTGCCTTGGCGGACAGTGCACTTTATAATGTGCCCTCTGGGGTGCCTTATAGGGTACCTTATGCGGCACCTTAGGTTACGGCCCCGTGAGGGTGTGTTTGATGGCAGCACTAATTAAAATTAACAAAATAACTGCTTCTGACAGCACTGATTTAAAGTAAAAGGTGATGTCTCTGGGGGCGGAGCCTGATGTCCAGCGGGATGGTCGCATAACGCTGAGGCTCCCGAGAGGCCTACTCAGAATCCTGAATTAACACCGTACATACTTGGAACTTCTACTCTGATCTTGCCGGGGCACATTGGTGAGATGGCGGGGACCAAACCCACGCGCTTGGAATTTGGATCTCCAGCGGCTTCTCACGGCAAACGTTCCAAAACTGAACCTCCGTCCCCGCAGAAGGGGCTGGCCTTGCGCGAGGGCCCTGAAATGCAGCAGGAAATCCTCGCAGAGATTAGAGGGGTCAAAAACCTCGTGCAGTCAAACGGTGAAGCACTCCGAGCGCTGCGGGAAGATTTTGGTGTGCTGCAAAGCAAGCTAGAAGGGCTTTCTTCGCGTCAGGACAAAATGGAGAGCATATTGGACTCCCATGCGGCCCGGTTGTCCAAACTCGACAAAGTTGAACGTCAGGTGCGGGCCTTGCAGAAAGAAGTGGAAGATGGCAATAATAGAGCGCGCCGCAACAACATACGACTCGTGGGCATACCGGAGGGAGCGGAATCGGGAGACATGAAAGAGTTTTTATGCAAAATCCTCCCTTCCCTGCTCCAAATCACCTTTACCAATGATTTGGAGATCGATCGCGCTCATCGTGTACCCACAAGCATAACGCTCAACAGGAAGACCCCGCGGCCTATCATTTTTCGACTTTTGAGATATCAACACGTTGAGCAAATTCTAAATGCCTCTCGGGCAAAGGGCCATATGGAGTTTGAGAGCCACAAGATCTCCTTCTACCCCGACTTGGCTAAACCCACGGTCGACCGCCGAAAGCGCTTTCTGGAATTCCGGCCGAGGCTTCAACAACTACAAGCACGCTATGGCCTGATGTACCCGGCCAAGCTCCGAGTCGCGCTTCACAATCAGACAAGAACATTTGAGGACCCTGATCTACTAGCGGAGTTTTTGGATTCCAAAGAAGCCGACTTGATGCGCTGACTTCCAGAATATTCCTGCAAGTATTCTCATATCCGCTGTACCTGCCATATTGGATCTGCCGCAGCCCAGCAAAGAGTCTGGCGAGGGCGGTTTGTTGCCTTACTTTTGATGATATCTGTGACCCGACTCCATCTACCCACAGTAGCCTCGATGAGTATCAGAGACAGTGTTACTTATGGACTCTGGTGTTTCTTTTCCTTTTTTTTCATGTCTTTCTATTTCCTCTCTAGGGCCTCCTTCCGCAGACATATGGTCGCCATATTCTTTGGGGGTTTTGCTTCTTCTCTAAGATACTTTGGTACATACTTTTCAATATGGGGTGTATTAGCCGGAATACTCGGTGATTATGTCATTGTTGCACAGATTCTGATTATGTTGTATGTTTTCAAGCGCCCTCACTCAAAATGTCTATTACTGATTGATGGCACCATGTAAGATTTTCTCATTGAACGTAAAAGGAATCAATAATCCGATAAAACGGAAGAAAATCCTAAGCTACCTAAGTCAGGAAGCTGCGGATCTGATTTTTCTCCAAGAAACGCATTTAAATTCGAAGGAAACTCTTAAACTCAATATTAAACCTTACATGGTGGCCGCCTATTCCCCAGCCGTTTCTAAGAAATGTGGGGTTGCCATACTGGTTAGGAAATCTTTGCATGCTACTATTATTGCGACTAGTTCAGATACAGAAGGTAGATGGTCCAGAGTTCACCTCAAGATAGGTAGCCTTGAAGTTACATGTATATGCCTTTACGCTCCTAATGTGGATGACCCAGCCTTTTTTGCTACCATTGCTCAGGTTGCGCAGGCCTCTGCTGATACTTCATTGATAATTGGGGGGGATTTCAATCTAGTCCTTGATCCCCTGATTGACAAACAGCCGCCTAGGACACGTGGTCCCCCCAAGAGTCACGCCACGCTTACCTCCCTGATCAAAGATCTTGCTTTAGTTGATCTATGGAGGTTACTACACCCCAATGAGCTTGACTTCACCTTCTTCTCTTCCCCTCATAAATCCCAGTCTCGCATAGATTTCTTTCTAATATCAAAACTGTTGGTTCCTCAGGTGGACACTGCAAAGATTCACTCCCAACATATTTCAGATCATGCTGCCATTTCCTTTCAATTACACACTACTGCACCCCAGGGGAATTCGGGGGCCTGGTTCTTTGATAGAGCCCTGTTAACTCAGCCAGAGTTCCAGTTAGAAATTCGAGCAGCCATACAGGATTACTTCCATTTTAATCTACCCCAGGATACTGCGAATTGGGCTTGGTGGGAGGGCTTCAAAGCGGCCATTCGAGCAACGATCACTAGCTATCAAATCCGTCTGCGAAAACAACGCAAACAGCAGCTACTCATACTAGACCAACAAATAAAAGCTGGCGAACGAGTTCTAACTTCATGTACTGATCCATGTGTATTAATTCGATTACAGCGTCTCCGTTTTCAATATAATTCAATCCTCTCAACTGAAGCTTCTAAGAGTATTGAGCTTCAGCGAGGGACATATTATCGTGAAAATAACCGAGCCGGTCGACTCTTAGCCAACGCCTTGAAAGGTCAAAAAGAAGCCAAACGCGTAGCGGCCCTTCGAGCTCCACAGGGAGGGGGCATAGTGACCACAGACTCCGACATCGTAGAGCTCTTTCGGGATTTCTATACCCGCCTATATCAATCTGAATGTGAGTTCTCGTCGGAGACATTCGAGCGATTGCTTTCTGGCATTCAGCGGCCGACCCTCTCTGAAGATGATAGGGATGCGATGGATGCACCCTTCTCTACTTCAGAGATCCAATCTGCCCTAAAACGAACAGCCTCGGGCCGTGCCGCAGGGCCCGATGGTCTCCCGACCGAATTCTACAGAACGTTCAGTGCAGATTTAGTTCCCTATTTAAAACTCTATTTTACTGCCCTTGCGGTAGATACATCCTCTTTGGGATCCTTTTCTGCAGCTAATGTGGTAGTATTTGAGAAAGAAGGCAGAGACCCGCTACTAACCGCCAACTACCGTCCAATCTCCCTACTTAATGCCGATTATAAGATCTTCGCAACGATCTTGGCCACCCGGCTATCTGACAGGATGGCCACCCTAATTCACCCCGACCAATGCGGTTTTATACCCGGCAGATCAACTGCTGACAATGCTCGGACCTTGTGCCATGTGCTATCCAGTGCTGCCAATCTAGATCATCCATGGGTGGGTCTTTCCCTGGATGCCGAAAAAGCCTTTGACCGCCTAGAATGGCCCTTCTTATTTGCAGTTCTCCGATGGTATGGCTTTGGGGAGGGCTTCCTCCGATATCTCCAAGTCATATATACTCAACCCGTCGCCAGTATTTGTGTAAATGCCATCAAGTCTCAGCCATTTAATCTCCAAAGAGGCACGCGTCAAGGTTGCCCCCTATCACCAATGCTCTTTGATCTAGCTCTTGAACCCCTAGCCCTCCTTATTAGACAGTCCGCACGTATTCGAGGTGTCCCCTTCAGTCATAGGGAGATTAAACTCTCTGCATATGCAGATGACCTTATGCTTTTCGTATCCCTCGATTCGGTTCCAGCTGTCTTGTATCTGATTGACGGATACTCACAATTATCGGGCTATAAAATTAACTGGACCAAATCTGTTGCATTCCCACTGAACCGCTGGGTACATGAGGCTGACATGCAGGCCTTTCCCTTCCTTTGGCAATCCCGCATGGTGAAGTATCTCGGGGTCCATTACTGTTCTCCTTTAGAAGACACTATCAGTTTTAATGCCAAAGAGGTAGTCTCCAAAGTCCGTGAGCTCACGAATCGTTGGTCTCCCTTATCTCTTACATGGTGGGGCCGCTTAGAAACTGTGAAAATGATGATAGTCCCCAAAGTGAACTACATTTTAGAAATGCTGCCATGTTTACTCCCGCTACATACTTATAAAGATATTGAGGGCCTTCTCGTCCGTTATCTCTGGCAGGGTAAGCCACCAAGGATAGCTAAACAAAAACTACAGTCTGCAAAGGAAAGAGGGGGTACCAGATTTCCTGATTTTCTTAGATATCATCAAGCCTTCCTACTTAAGCAAGGTGCCCGTTGGCTAGATGCCTCAACAGACAGCAGACCAGTTTGGCTTGACATAGAAGAGGAGCTTAGTAGCCCAATTCCGTTGACCCATCTCCCCGGTATGTCCTATCAAGTAGACACCCGCCATCCACCAATGATTGTCGATACTCTTGCGGCCTTTAACACTCTCATTCTATCCCTGGGCCCGAACGTATGTCCTCAGGACGGACTCCCGCTATGGAATAACCCCAGAATTCAAGTCCTAAATAGAACGATAGCATGGAAACCCTGGTACTCAAGGGGGATCTGGACACCCCAACAGCTTTTCTCTGCAGCTCGTTGGAAAACCTTCTCTGATTTACAAAAGGAATTTGTGTTACCAGCGAAACACTACTTTCAATTGATGCAGCTTCAACACTGCCTCAAAAGTGCTCGAATCATGCCGCCCTCTGCCCCTACTGAGGACGGGCTATTAGAGATAGTTCACTCTATTAGTAGTACACATGGGGTAGCCTCTAACTTTTATAAAATATTATGTCAGGGTACAGACACGGCCACTTTTAGAGCCCAACAAGCCTGGGAGCGCGAACTGCAAACCACTTTAACCCCTGTGCAATGGAGCGTTTTCTGGAGCAAAGTAGTGCGGGTTTCCCGGTCTGCCTCTGTTACCCAAACTCTCTTCTTTTTTGCACACAGATGCTTTTATACCCCAGAAAAAATAGCCAAATGGAACACGAATGCTAGGGACCAGTGTTGGTCTTGCCATACTGCTGTGGGAACCTTCGCTCATGTTATTTATGAATGTCCTCAACTACAGGTTTATTGGGGGCGGGTCTGGGGTTGTATTCAATTTATCTTACACCTTCACGAACCTCTCTCTTGGAAGATCGTGGGACTCCGCTCTGTGGCGGAGGTCCCCTCTCTTCCTAAGAAGGGTCGCTTTCTCCTTGATTTCATGCTGGGTATAGCCATATGCTTAATCACGAGGAATTGGAAGGATAGCTCTCGACTTACTGTCAATGAATGGTGGAACCTCGTCTGCTTATATAGTAAATATGAGCAGATACCTCGGAGAGCTATTCCTCATGCCCAACCTCACTCTCGCTTGTCTAAATGGCAGATGCTTAATGATTATGTACAATCTGCTTATTGCTCCAACATGCCTGTATAATGTGCACTCATCATGTTTCAGATCACCGTTAGGTTTTGTAACACAATAATGTAAGTACACGCCCGCTTCGGGAATGATTAGTTTTCTAGAGAAGAAGCAGGGGGGAGGGGGGTGGCAGGGGTTTACTTTGGTGTATGTATTACACTTTATGTATCTGTCTTTTAGCTGTATGTCTTCCTTTTCCTTTGTTGTTATAAAACGAAAATAAAGAATTTAAAAAAAAAAAAGGTGATGTCTCTGCCAGCTTTACTCATTAGACCCACAGGGGGATTGAAATCACATCCCCTGCACCATTATTCAGTGTATTAACCATTGTGCTATAGTTCTAGATGCCTTGCTAGACACCTTATCAGACGCCTTATGGGTGCACATTGCGTGGCGCTCTACACGATGTTTTTTAACGCTCGTTAGGCTATGGCGCCTGGTAACGCACGTTATCGGTAACGATGTACTGCCCATGTGCTTATTTGGGATTTCTGCCTGTACCGCGGATCCTAACGTGAATCACACTAACGCAGTTTAGTAAACATGCCCCTATATGTAATAAATAATATTAAAGCTATGGAAATGCAAGGCTTAAAAGGGATGGAGGAAACACTGTAAGTTAAATTAGAAAGAGGGAAAGAGATTTGCATTGGCATGATATACAGATCTCCATCAATGGCAAGATAGAAGGTCAACGCAAAAGAAGAAGGCCAGCAATGAGATGGATCGATACAATAACAGCAGCTACAGGTACCAGTCTGTCAACAATGAGCCGCCTGACTCAAGACCGAACACAATTTAGGATAGCTATCCAGAGGGTCGCCATGAGTCGACTCCGGCACTTAACAACAACAAAAGACTAAAGCATCTGGGTAAATAGGCTCGGAGGAGAATAATTGTATAAGGGTTGTCTAGGTTGATGCATGTTTTTACAAACACCAATCTCACCTCTTTTCAAAGTCAAGTAGGTGTGCATTTTACTTTATATAACAGGGGTATAAGAAGTGGGTAATGTGAGTTGAATCTATGAGCAATCATTTACACCAGCCCTATGGCTGGCATAAATAACGTTATGATTCTTTACATATAAACCCATATTTTATAAAGTGTGACTGTAAATGCATATTCTTCATAAGCTCTGCCTATGTGAACTCCCAGAGTGAAAATATGCACCATCAACTTAATGCACTTACAGAATAGGAATACATTGCTGAATAGCAACTCGCTAAACTGCATGCGCAAAGGCCCATCAACATGTATAAGTCATAGGGCATCCAAATGGCAGATGAAATTTAATGTGGACAAGTGCAAAGTTATGCACCAAGGAAAGAACAACTATGGTTACACGATGCAAGGTTCCACATTAGGAGCCACCACCCAGGAAAAAGATTTAGGTGTCATCGTGGATAACATGTTGAAACTCTCCACCCAGTGTGCAGTGGCAATCAAGAGAGCAAATAGAATGCTAGGTATCATAAGGCAGGGAATGAAGAATAAAACAAAGGATATTATAATGCCTCTGTATCATTCCATGGTGCGACTGCACCTTGAATATTGCGTGCAGCTCTTGTCACTATATCTTAAAAAGGATATAGCATTACTAGAAAAGGTACAGAGAAGAGCTACCAAAATGGTAAAGGGGATGGAAGGATACTCCCTATGAATAGAAGCTAAAAAGATCAGGGCTGGGACTACCAACCTGGAAAAGAAACGTCTGAGAGGAGATATGATAGAGGTCTATAAATTAATGAATGGAGTGGAACTGGTAAAAGTAGATCAATTGTTTACACCATCAAAATATAGAAAGACTAGTGGACATGCAATGAAGCTACAGTGTAACCTATTTAAGACTAAAAAGAGAAAATGTTGTTTCACTCAATGTGTAATCAAACTCTGGAATTCATTACCGAAGGATGTAGTAAAAGCTGTTAGTGTAGCCGGGTTTAAAAAGGTTTTGGAAAAGTTCCTGCATGAAAGTCCATAAATCATTATTAATGGGGACCTAGGATATCCACTGCTTGCCCCAATACAAGCATTGTGGAACCTGTGTCTTTTAGGGAAACTGACTTTTGACCTAGATTGACCACTGTTGGAAACAGGATACTGGGCTTGTTGGACCTTGGTTTGACACAGTATAGCATAACTTATGTTCTTACATGTATTAAACACATTGACGGTGCATATCTTCAAGGCTCCTTATAAAATTATCCCCCTTAATGTCTGTTTAAACAGGCATTTAACTACAGTTGTGGTCAACATTATTGGCACCCATGCAGTTCAACCCTTCAATGTCCAATATCTCCTAAAACAAAAGTGGCCAATGAAATGACCGTGGACTTTATATGCACACATATTTGACACACAAAAGAATCCAATGAAACAAGACCAATTAAAAAAGGAAATAGTTGGAAATATTATAAAAACTGGGACAATGCCAGGACATGATTATTTGCACCCTTACAAACAATTCAAATCAGTTTGAACAGAAGAACACATTCCTGTTACAATAAAATGAGATACACCTTTGATCAATTGTGAGTACTCACATGACTTGAATCAATCAATGAATGATGGCTCTAATTTTTAAAATGGCCACATTCACTCCCTGTTCCATTTTCACTATGGTGAAGACAAGAGAGCTGTCTGAGACCATTAGAAAAACCATTATTACCAAACATCAAACTTCAAAGGGGTACAAGGCCATCTCCAAAGACCTTAGGATTCCTGTGTCTACAGTTCACAATGTTATTAAGGAGTTTTCTGCTCAAGGAACTGTCAAGAATCTGCCAGGATATGGTGGGTAGAGGAAAGTTAATCCAATAAGTCTTCAAAGGTTAGTATGATCTATTTGAAAAACACCGCATACAACATCCAAAAAGCTTAAGGCTGATCTAGAACAATCTAGAGTGGAGGTTTCAACTAACACCATACCCATCACTAAACAAAGTAGGACTTCATAGGTGAATGCCAAGGATGTCTCTACTGCTTAGACATAAAAAGGCACACCTGATCTTTGCCCAAACCCATCTTGAGAAAACACAGTCTTTCTGGGAAGATATTCTGTGGATAGATGAAACCAAACTTGAGCTCTTTGGCAATGCAGACCAGCGATACATTTACAGGTGAAGAAATAAAGTTTAGAAATTAAAAACATTCTTCCTACAGTTGAATATGGTGGAGGTTCCATAATGTTGTGGGGCTGTTTTGCTGCTTCAGAAATTGGAGGTCTGGAATGTATTAAAGGAATCATGAAGTCAGAGGACTACCAAGGTATTCTGGAGTGAAATATGCTGCCTAGTGTGAAAAAGCTAGGTCTGGGTCAAAGGTCATTGGCCATCCAACAGGAGAATGACCCAAAACATACATCCAAAAGTACAAAATAATGGTTAAAAAGAAATAAATGGACAGTTTTAAACTGGTCAGCAATGAGTCCTGATCTCAATCCAATTGAGAACCTTTGGAAAGAGCTGAAATCTACCATTTGGTAAAAGTAATCCTGGAAACATTCATGAGCTGGAACAAATCGCAGTTGAAGAGTGGAGAAACTACCAGCAGACAGATGTATGAAACATAGATGGCTTCAAGAAATGTTTGGAAGCTGTCATTACTGCCAAGGGTTGTGCAATCAAATGCACTGTTCTACAGCCAAAATTCTTCCGAAATAAATTTAGTCACACTTTACTAAGTCTGGACTGCTGAGAACAAAAATGATGCTTTAAGTTGTTTATTGGCTCTAGTTTTCAGTTTACACTATTGGGTCAGTATATGCGACCTCAACTTTGGAAGTGCTATGGACATGCGTGTTATAATGGGGAAGAATCCCAATTTAAACCATAAATTATTAAAATACATGCACAACTTCAACTGGATTTGTGATAAACCTGTTTTTGTTTGGACAGTACTTGCTTTTCAGGCAAAACAATTAATGAATGATGCAATTTCAAGGTTCTGCTGTGTCATACATGATATGAATTGCATTGTGTTAATCCTAGAAGTCGTAGACGATGTAATTCTAACTCAGCTTAATTTTATTACTCTGCAGAACAAATTATGCAACATGTTTTAAATGAACATGATGTATCAGCAGTATTTTAGCTGTAGACCAGTCTTCTCAGCTTTTGACTTTTCTATTTAGTTAAATTAAGAAGCTTCATAATTGTTTGAACAATGCAAATCACTTCTGCTACATTTGTGGTAAAGCGACTCTTGCATCACAAAAACAAAGTATAACTGCTTTGATTAAGAAAGCCTGCCACCTTTACTTTCACTACAGAACTGGAGATCAGGACAAGAGCTAGGTCCCACACATATGCTGCAACACTTATGCAACAAATATTCGCCAGTGGTTGAATAAATAAAGGAAATCTATGCCTTTTGCAATGCCAATAATTTGGAGACAGCTGACAGATCATATCAACAATTGTTACTTCTGCATGGTGCCTCCTCATGGGAAAGGTTTATTGAAGATTGAAAAGGTGGACTGTGCAATATCCAAACATTCTATCAGTCATATGCACAGTTCCCAACAAAGAAGGACTGCCAGTTCCTGATGCTCCAGAATCATTCTCACTTAAGTTAGACAAGGAAAGGGATAAAACGTCTGGTCCCGAACCATCAATGTCATATGACCCAGATTTTCTTCCATCCTTCTCCTCTGAACCACATCTCATAACACAAGATTATCTGAATGACCTTGCATTTGGAAGTATCTAAGAGTAAGGCACAGCTGTTAGGTTCCAGAATGCAGCAGTGGAATCTGCCAGGTGATGTTAGGGTTTCCATGTTCTGCGAATGTCAAAAGGATCTTGCTGCATTCTCCTTCATGGAAGGTGATCTTATAGCCTGCATCAACATCGATGATCTCACGGCAGCCCTCAACATCATTCATCATACTACAAAAAGCAGAGAGGTTCCAAAAAAGAGTAAAGTAGCCCAAATACCCTCGAGTATGGAGCAGACAGAGCTTAAAGATCCCAAATTACCCATGTCTACCAATAGCCAAATTAATATGAATAAAATACAGTCTCTAAAATGCTTTATGCAATGCTAGAAGTCTAAAAAACAGATGGGAGAGTTAGAATATATAGTACTAAACGAGAGGTTAGATATGATTGGAATATCAGAGACATGGTGGAAGGAGGACAACCAGTGGGACACTGTGATACCTGGGTACAAACTATATCGTAATGATAGAGCTAATCAAATTGGTGGAGGGGTTGCGCTCTATGTTAGAGAGGGCATTGAGTCAGAAAGGATTAAAGTTTTGCAAGAAACAAAATTTGCTGTAGAATCTCTATGGATTGAAATTCCATGTAAAAAGGGGAAGGCGATGGCAGTGGGGGTGTACTATCGTCCGCCTGGCCAGAATGAACAAATGGATGAGGAAATGCTCAAAGAAATCAAGGAAGCTAGCAAAGGTTACAGTGCAGTAATAATAATGGGTGATTTCAATTACCCCGGCATCGACTGGGTCAGTGTCACAGCAGGACATGCTAGGGAGATAAAGTTCCTAGATGAAATAAATGACTGCTTCTTGGAGCAGCTGGTTCATGAACTGACCAGAGGGGAAGCCATATTAGACCTAGTCCTTAGTGAAACACCAGATCTAGTGCAAGAGATAAGGGTGTTGGGGCCACTTGGCAATAGTGATCATAGCATGATCGCCTTTGATTTAATTAGTGGAGGAGGGATAGTAAGGAAATCCACAGTATTACCCTTTAACTTTCGAAAGGGAGACTATGATAAAATGAGGAAAACAGATAAGAAAAAACTAAAAGGAGCAGTTGCAAAGGTTAAAGACGTACATCAAGCTTGGATGTTGTTGAAAAATACTATCTTGGAAGCCCAGACCAGCTGTATTCCACGCTTTAAGAAAAGTGGAAGGAAGTCCAAAAAACTGCCAGCATGGTTTAAAGGTGAGGTCAGAGAGGCTGTTGTTGCCAAAAATGCATCTTTCAGGAAATGGAAAAAAGAGCCAAATGACGAAACCTGGAAACAGCACAAGCACTGGCAAGTCAAATGCAAGGCATTGATAACGCTGAGGCTCCCGAGAGGCCTACTCAGAATCCTGAATTAGCACCGGACATTCTTGAATTTATGCTCTGATCTTACCGGGGCACATTGGTGAGATGGCGGGGACCAAACCTACGCGCCTGGAATTTGGATCTCCAGCGGCTTCTCACGGCAAACGCTCTAAAACTGAACCCCCGTCCCCGCAGAAGGGGCTGGCTCTACGCGAGGGCCCCGAAATGCAGCAGGAGATCCTCGCAGAGATTAGAGGGGTTAAAGACCTCGTGCAGTCAAACGGGGAAGTACTCCGAGCGCTGCGGGAAGACCTTGGTGTATTGCAAGGCAGGCTAGAGGGGCTCCCCTCGCGTCAGGACAAAATGGAGAGCATATTAGACTCCCATGCGGTCCGGCTGTCCAAACTCGACAAAGTGGAACGCCAGGTGCGGGCCTTGCAGAAAGAAGTGGAAGATGGCAATAATAGAGCGCGCCGTAACAACCTACGACTAGTGGGCATACCGGAGGGAGCGGAATCGGGAGACATGAAGGAGTTTCTATATAAAATCCTCCCTTCTCTGCTCCAAATCACCTTTACCAAAGAATTGGAGATCGATCGCGCTCATCGTGTACCCACGAACATAACGCTCAACAGGAAGACCCCGCGGCCTATTATCTTTCGACTTTTGAGATATCAACATGTGGAGCAAATTCTCAGCGCCTCTCGGGCGAAGGGCCCTATGGAGTTTGAGAGCCATAAAATCTCCTTCTATCCTGACTTGGCTAAACCCACGGTTGACCGCCGAAAGCGCTTTCTGGAATTCCGGCCGAGGCTTCAACAATTACAAGCACGCTATGGCCTGATGTATCCGGCCAAGCTCCGAGTCACGCTGCACAATCAGACAAGAACATTTGAGGACCCTGATCTACTAGCGGAGTTTTTGGATGCTAAAGAAGCCGACTTGATGCGCTGACTTCCAGAGTGTTCCTACTAGTGTTCTCATGTCCGCTGTACCCGCCATTTTGGATTTGCCACGGTTCAGCAAAGAGGCTGTCGAGGGCGATTTGTTGCCTTATTTTGATGATATTTGTGACCCGACTCCATCTACCCAGAGTAGCCTCGATGAATATCAGAGACAGTGTTAATTATGGACTCTGGTGTTTCTTTTCTTTTCATGTCTTTATCCTCCTCTCTGGGGCCTCCTCCCGCAGACATATGGTCGCCATATTCATTGGGGGTTTTGCTTCTTCTCTAAGTTACTTTGGTACATGTTTTTCAATATGGGGTGTATTGGCCAGCATACTCGGTGATTATATCATTGCTGTACAGATTCTGCTTATGTTGTATGTTTTCAAGCGCCCTTATCTAAAATGTCTATTATCGATTGATGGCACCATGTAAGATTTTATCATTGAACGTAAAAGGCATCAACAACCCGATAAAACAGAAGAAAATCCTGAGCTATCTAAGTCATGAAGCTGCTGATCTGATTTCCTCCAAGAAACGCATTTAAATTCGAAGGAAACTCTTAAACTCAGTGTTAAACCTTACATGGTGGCCGCCTATCCTCCAGCTGTTTCTAAGAAATGTGGGGTTGCCATACTGGTTAGGAAATCTCTGCATGCCACTATTATTGCGACTAGCTCAGATACAGCAGGCAGATGGTCCAGGGCTCATCTCAAGATAGGTAACCTTGAAGTTACATGTATATGCCTTTATGCTCCTACTGTAGATGACCCTGCCTTTTTTTTTTTTGCTACCATTGCTCAGGTTGCGTAGGCCTCTGCTAATACTTCATTGATAATTGGGGGGGATTTCAATTTAGTTCTCGATCCCCTGATTGACAAACAGCCGCCTAGGACGAGTGGTCCCCCCAAGAGTCACACTACGCTTACCTCTATGATCAAAGATCTTGCCTTAGTCGATCTATGGAGGTTACTACACCCCAATGAGCTTGACTTTACCTTCTTCTCTTCCCCTCATAAATCCCAGTCTCGCATAGACTTCTTTCTAATATCAAAACTGTTAGTTCCTCAGGTAGACAATGCAAAGATTCACTCCCAACATATCTCGGATCACGCTGCTATTTCTTTTCAATTACATACCACTGCGCCCCAAGGGAATCCGGGGGCCTGGTTTTTTGATAGAGCCCTATTAACTCAACCAGAGTTCCAGTTAGAAATTCGAGCAGCCATACAGGACTACTTTCACTTTAACCTACCCCAGGACACTGCAAACTGGGCTTGGTGGGAGGGTTTTAAAGCGGCCATTCGTGCAACGATCACTAGTTATCAAATTCGCCTGCGGAAACAACGCAAACAGCAGCTCCTCATACTAGACCAATAAATTAAAGCAGGCGAACGGGTTCTAACTTCACGTACTGATCCATGCGTCTTAGTTCGCCCCTACTGAGAACGGGCTATTAGAACTAATTCACTCTATTAGTAGTACACATGGGGTAGCCTCTAACTTTTATAAATTATTATGTCAGGGTACCGACACTGCTACTTGTAGAGCTCAACAAGCCTGGGAACGCGAACTGCAAATTACTTTAACCCCTGTGCAATGGAGCGTTTTCTGGAGCAAAGTGGTGCGGGTTTCCAGATCTGCCTCTGTCACCCAAACTCTCTTCTTTTTTGCACATAGATGCTTTTATACTCCAGAAAGAATAGCCAAATGGAACACCACTGCTAGGGACCCGTGTTGGTCTTGCCATACTGCTGTGGGAACCCTCGCTCATGTTCTTTATGAATGTCCTCAACTGCAGGTTTACTGGGGGCGGGTCTGGGGTCGTATTCAATCTATCTTACACCTCCACGAGCCTCTTTCTTGGAAGATTGTGGGACTCCGCTCAGTGGCGGAGGTCCCCTCTCTTCCTAAGAAGGGTCGCTTTCTCCTTGATTTCATGCTGGGTATAGCCGTATGTTTAATCACGAGGAATTGGAAGGATAGCTCTCGAATTACTGCCAATGAATGGTGGAACCTCGTCTGCTTATATAGTAAATATGAGCAGATATCTCGGAGAGCTATTCCTCATATCCAAACTCACTTTCGCTTGTCTAAATGGCAGATGCTCAATGATTATGTACACTCTGCCCATTGCTCCGACATGTCTGTTTAATGCATACTTATCATGTTTTAGCTCACCGTTGGGTTTTGTACCACAATAATGTCAGTACACGCCCGTTTTCGGGAATGATTAGTTTCTAGAGAAGAAGCAGGGGGGAGGGGGGTGGCAGGGGTTTACTTTGGTGTATGTATCGCATTCTATGTATGTATTTGTCTTTTAGCTGTATGTCTTCCTTTCCTTTGTTGTTATAAAACGAAAATAAAGCATTTAAAAAAAAAATGCAAGGCATTGATAAGGCAGGCAAAGAGAGAATTTGAGAAGAAGCTTGCTGCGGAAGCAAAAACACGAAATAAAGACCTTTTCAAGTACATTCGCAGCAAAAAACCTGTGAGAGAGTCAGTTGGCCCATTAGATGATAAAGGGGTTAAAGGAGCACTAAGAGGCGACAAGTCGAAAGTGGAGAGACTGAATGAATTCTTTGCTTCAGTCTTTACTGAGGAAGATGTAGGGATGTTACCCATGACTGAAGTGGTATTTAAAGGTGCGGAAGAATTGAAGGAAATATCGATACATCGGGAAGATGTCTTACAACTATTAGATAAACTGAAGAGTAGCAAATCACCTGGGCCAGATGGTATACATCCAAGGGTGTTGAAAGAACTGAAATATGAGATTGCAGACCTGCTATCAGTAATCTGTGAACTATCATTAAAATCATCTCTAATACCTGAAGATTGGAGGATCGCCAATGTAACACCAATTTTTAAAAAGGGTTCCAGGGGTGATCCGGGAAACTACAGACCGGTGAGCCTGACGACAGTACCGGGAAAAATGGTAGAAACCATCATAAAGAATAAAATTACTCAGCATGTAGATAGTCACGACCTAATGGAGACAGCCAACATGGCTTTAGACAAGGAAGATCTTGTCTTACTAATCTGTTATGTTTTTTTGAAGGAGTGAATAAACAGGTGGACAAAGGTGAGTCGGTTGATATTGTGTATCAGGACTTTCAGAAAGCCTTTGACAAGGTCCCTCATCAGAGACTTTTGGCAAAACTAAAGAGTCATGGGATAGGAGGCAGTGTACTATTGTGGATCAGGAACTGGTTAAAAGATAGAAAGCAGAGGGTTGGGCTAAATGGCCAATTTTCCCAATGGAGAAAGGTGAATAGTGGTGTACCCCAGGGATCTGTGCTGGGTCCGCTGCTTTTTGACATATTCATAAATGACCTGGAAAGTGGAATAACGAGTGAGGTTATCAAATTTGCAGATGACACAAAACTATTTAAAGTTGTTAAAACCCAAGAGGATTGTGAAAAATTGCAAGAGGATCTTGATAAATTGGAAGACTGGGCATCAAAATGGCAGATGAAATTTAATGTGGACAAGTGGAAGGTTATGCACCTAGGGAAGAACAACCCAAACTATGGTTACACAATGCAAGGTTCCACATTAGGAACCACCACCCAGGAAAAAGATTTAGGCGTCATTGTGGATACCATGTTAAAACCCTCGGCCCAGTGTGCAGCGGCAGCCAAGAGAGCAAATAGAATGCTAGGTATGATAAGGAAAGGAATGGAAAATAAACAAAAGATATTATAATGCCTCTATATCGTTCCATGGTGAGACCGCACCTTGAATATTGTGTGCAATTCTGGTCGCCGTATCTTAAAAAGGATATAGTGATTTTAGAAAAGGTTCAGAGAAGAGCCACCAAAATGGTAAAGGGGATGGAAGGATACTCCTATGAGGAAAGGCTAAAAAGGTTAGGGCTCTTTAACCTGGAAAGGAGACGGCTGAGGGGAGATATGATAGAAGTCTATAAATTAATGAACGGAGTGGAACGGGTAAACGTAGATCGATTGTTTACGTTATCAGAATATAGAAAGACTAGGGGACATGCAATGAAGCTACAGGGTAAACTATTTAAGACTAATAAAAGAAAATATTTTTTCACTCAACGTGTAATCAAACTCTGGAATTTGTTACCGGAGGATGTATTAAAGGCTGTTAGTGTAGCTGGGTTTAAAAAAGGTTTGGACAAGTTCCTGGAGGAAAGGTCCATAAACCATTATTAAGAAGTGACCGAAGATATCAATGCTTGACCCAGTACAAGCATTGTGGAACTTGTGTCTCTTGGGGAAACTGCTAGGTACATATGACCTTGATTGGCCACTGTTGGAAACAGAATACTGGGCTTGATGGACCTTGGTCTGACCCAGTATGGCATATCTTATGTTCTTATCATCCAAATGAGTGTAGACTGTTCATTGATTCATCGTAGCTGAGTCTTAAAGCTGTTTTGCTGCATAATGGCAATGTTAAAAACACTGACTTTAAAAGCACTTTGAAAGCACCGACTCCCACCGTTCAGGGCGGCTTCAAACCCTTATGGGGCCCCAGGCAAACATTTGTGATTAGACTCTCAAATTCATGGGCCTCCTTCCAGCTGCCTCTGTTGTCCCTCTCTGGGAAGTGCAGCAGTGGCAATGCATTTAAAAGAGTACCATGGCACCAGAATTACCTTCTCTTTCAGTACCGTGGTGCCATTTATGCTTCTGCCCCCTTCTGATTCCGAAGCACAAGCGGCATCATGGCGCCATAAAAGAAGGTCACTCCGGCACTATGGTGCCTTTTTAAATGTATTGTTACGGCTCCATGTCCTGGAGAGGGACAGCTTGAGCGGCAATGGGCACATAGGCAGGAGCAGGGCGGTACTAGGTATTTATTTATAGGGCAGAAGGGCAGCTGGCTCCTCTTGTGCAGGGGCCTGGGGCAGCTGCCCCTTTTGCCCATAGGTAAAAGGGACCTTGCCTATGCTTATAAATTTAGGCCTTCAAAAAAGTATCCACCATCAATACTCTCATGCTGAGATCACTAAATCAATACCTTTATTGGATGTATGTTACCATACTCTCTACTTTATTTGTCTGGAGGAGCAATTATCACTGTGTAGCATATTCCTTCCACTGTGTTATTGATAACATGCATTAACAATATTATTCCAAAACAAATATATTAGACTTTCCAGCCTGGAGGTAAAAATGTGTTTTAGCAGTGAGCATGATAAAATTTAAATTTTATTTTTGTTGGAAATAGAAAACATTTCAATGGAAAATTTAGAGTTTAGCAATGCTGTAGGAACTGGAAAGAGAGTTTCCCTAATGCACTGTTGGTTACACCACTTATTTTCTACAGGCATCTCCTGGGTTTATTATCAAAATGACAAATGGCCTGTCAGTTTTAATAGGATATTTCCCAGCAAGGACTTTTTGCAATGCAAGCCAGGTTCTGTATGTCATGCAGGTTGATAGCAATAAAGTCTACAAGAAATTGTAATGAACTTCAATTACTAATAGATTATGGCTAATGGGAATATATGTGCAGTAAAGATATGGGTTTTTATATATGCCTTCTGGTATTACACAAAGCAATGATTTATGCTACAATTTATGTTAATGTTCACTCAAAGGAAAGATCTCACACTGGTAGAAATCTGCCTTATATTCATATATACATATTTAAGATAATTTTGGACATAATTTAAATTTTTGCATAAAATACCATATTTTATGTTACTATCCAATCCATTGTAGCTACAGGAGTTCAATTTCATTTTTTTAAAATATGTTTTTAATCTATGGAGTCTATACATGTGCAGTTTAAAATAATCTGCATAATAGACCCTCACTATGCACTATGACAACAATATGGGACCTATATAGTTATCATTTTCCTCTTAAACAAATGCTTTTTGGAGTAGGTGATTGATTTTGTTGTTATGTTTTCATTGGTTGTATAACATACTTTACTTCAACTGATTTAAAGAGGCACATAATCAAATTTTTAAACAATATACAGTAGCCTAATGTGCATTAGGACAATATTATGGAAACTTAGGGGGGGGGGGCATATTCAGCAGTGGTGGTTAGGCTATTTAAAGCAGCTAGCCACTGTTACTTTAATTAAAGTTGAATATTCAATGTGCTGAATACCCAGGTTCACCAGGCAGCAGCATCGCAAATCTGGTCAGCGGTGATATTCAGCCACTAACTGGATTGGAACAACTGGTTAAAGTTAGGATAAATATTCAGATGACCTAACTTTAACCGGTTAAGCAGACCTGGCCCAATAGGTTTCTGCCGCCCTAGGCAGAAACCCCGGCCTTGCTCCCAGCTGCTGCCACCGTCGCCCCCCCCCCCCCCCAGCTGCCCAAGGATTTCTGCCACCCTAGGCAGAAACTCTGGCGTTGCCCCCAGCTGCTGCTGCCATTCCCCTCCCCAGCTGCCACCAAATACATCTTGGGAGACGGGCAGTGGCACTATTTCCAAAAGTGGCAGCTTTTTGCTACCGCTTTTTGAAATTCTGCCGCTGCCTGCCTCCCCCCTAAACAGATTTGGCGGCAGCTGGGGGAATGGTGCAGCGGTGGCAGCTGTGGACAGGCTGGCCCTGCTGTTAAGCTATCTGGTTAGTGGCTGAATTTTATTGCTAACTAAATAGTGATTGTCCCAGCCCCTGACTTGCACACAGACTGCTCTAGTTTTAACTGTATGTTGTTTTTTTATGTAGTCTGTGTGGATATTCGGTGACACTAACCAGCTTATGTCATTGAATATCAAGCTCAGCTTTTCTTAACTGGTTAGCAGGTCTGCTAACCAGCTAAAACATTTTGAATATGCCCTATAGAGGAGAGGAAAACGCTTAGCACGGCTGGCCCGATGCATGTGCGAGAATATTGTTTGCATAGGTCCCGTGATTCAGGGGGCCACTCGCCAGCTTCATGCCACACATGCTATCAGTTAGACTGAATGCGTTATTACTCCCGACTGTTGACAGAGCTGGTCCACACATGGCCCTGCGCCTGCCTGACTGGCTTCAGAGGGAGCCAGGAGGCCCAAAGCCTGGGTTCACCTCTGCACAGCTGCTGGAGTGAAGAGCAATATTTTCCTTTACTCTGGTAGCTGTATTCTCTTGCAGCCCACCAGCGCGCTGATTGATGGGAGGTTAAAGGGCATTTTCTGTTTCACTCTCCCTCTGAAGCCAGTCAGGCAGGTGCGGGGATCTTCTGGGGAGGGGCTAGGACTGGAAATAGGTGGATTAGGGGGGCTTGGACTGGAAGTGGACTGATGAGGGGCTAGGATAGGACTAGAAATGGCTGATGGGAGGCTAGGACTGGAAATGGGCTGATGGGGGGTAGGACTGAAAATGGGGGCTAGGATATGACAGGAAATGGCTGATATGGGGTTAGAACTGCAAATGGACTGATAGAGGGGCTAGGCTAGGACTGGGAATGGCTGATGAAGGGGCTAGGACTGGAAATGAGCTGATTGGAGGTGGCTAGGACTGGAAATGGGCTGATGGGGGGCTTGGACTGAAAATGGGCTAATGGGGGTCTAGGCTAGGACTGCAAGGGGCAGACTGGGGGAGGCTAGGGCTGGAAATGGGCTGATGGGGGGATGGAAGAATGGGACTTGAAGGGAGTGGATGCTGGGAGGGGCTCAAACTCAAAGGAAGCTGATGTCGGGGGAGGACTAGAAGGGGATGAGGCTGGGGGGGGGGGTGAGGATGGGGAGGGGAAAAGATATTTTGTGTGGGAAGGAAGAAAAATCTATGATTGGCCGGGTATTGGGAGAGTAAGTGGAGATTGAGGATGGAAGGGTGAAATTTGAGTGGATGAAAAAGGAATAACGAAAGAAATGGAGGAAAGAGCAAAAGGGGAAAGATCAGTATTTTAAAGCAGATGTAAAGAGAGATGGCAGTTGGCACTGGAATATAGTAATGTAGAAATCTGGTAGTCTTTATCTTCACTGCCCATGCAAATAGTATTCAGATACTCATTAAGAGGCATGTTTGCTAAAAGTTAATGCACATTCACAAATGTTAATGAGCGCTAAGTGCAGGAGCACCCATTTATTTCTATTGGCGCAGTGGCACTTAACACACATTAATATTTAGTAAACATGTCCCTAAGTCCATTGCTAGGAGAAAAAAGAGGCTTTCAAAAATTTTAGATGGGAAACATATACATTTTAAAATAAAATAAATACAATTTACACAAATAAGGTCCAGTAGATATGCAAATGAGGCCCCACAATGAGTCTCCGGGCATGGCCTCACGTCACCCTTGGGCTGCCCTTGAAACTTAGTGCTTAGAGCAATGGGCTAAGAACCAGGGAAGCCAAGGCTTAATTCTTGTTTCTATCACTGACATTCCTTTTGACCTTGGGGAAGTCACTTTATGTACCATTGCCTCAGGCACATGCTTATGTCCTTGTGGCAGGGACATATTGTACTTGTATATTATCACTACTATTTAGTGCTGCATACATTCTGTAGCACTATAAGGTTTAAGGTTTAATCATTTGATAAAAACCGCCTTTCTGTAACAATCAAGGCGGTGTACAATAATAAAATACATAAAAATACATAAAATACATAAGAGTACATAAAAATTTTGGCCAGAGCCAGAAAAGGAAAGGAAATCTACAAATTTATAAAGGACAGAGGACAAAAGTACAGGAGGTACAGGACAGGATACAAGAGGCAAATAAATACACTAAGGGTAAACTCATACAAAAGGAGAAGGAACGTTAAAGGCTAGGGAGAAGAGATGGGTTTTGAGGTTTTGTTTGAAGATGGTGTATTGTGATTCCAGGCGGAGAGAGGAGGGGAGAGAATTCCAATGAGCAGGACCGGCAAAGTAAAACGTAGAGAGACAGGTAAGCTGCAGATGGGCACGGGAAGGGGAGGGAAGGGCAAGACGGTTAAGATGGAAAGAGCGAGGCATATACCGAGGGGAATGGAAGGAAAGAAGATCAGTCAGATAAGATGGAGTACTAGTATGGTAGACTTTGTGTAGTAAGGTCAATAACTTAAACTGAAAGCGAAACAGAACTGGCAGCCAATGGAGGTGAAAGAGTAAGGGAGTGACATGATCCCAAAGAGTGGAGTGTGTGACAAGACGTGCAGCAGTGTTCTGTATTCTTTGAAGCCTAGCTACCTGGTTTTTGGGAAGACCGAGAAACAGTGCATTGGAAAAATCCACCCGTGACATAACTAAGGATAGCACCAGTGTAGACAGAGCAGAGGAGGTGAGAAAAGGGCGAATTGAGCAAATTTGACGAAGAAAAAAGAAAGAAATTTTAGTAATATGGGAGATATGAGAACGAAAGGAAAGATCTGAATCAAAGTGAACACCTAGATACCGAAATGTGGAAACCAGTGGGACTGGGGAATCAGAGAAAGAAGGGGCTAGAGAGGGAGGGGGATCACCATGAGTAAACCAAATAGCAAGAGTCTTAGTAAGGTTGAGGTGAAGACAGTTAGTAGCGAGCCAGTTTGCAACAGATGAGAGACAAGAATTCAAAGGGGTGAGATCAGGACAGGAAGGAGAGGTGTGATGAAGTAAGAGAATATCATCGGCATAGAAGAAAGCTGAAATACCTGACTGCTGTATGAGAAGAGCAAGGGGAGCCAGAAAAAGGTTGAAAAGAAGAGGAGCGAGAACTGAGCCCTGTGGAACCCCACAAGGAAGGTGCTGTGGATCAGAAGAGGGAAGAGTGGATGAGTAAGGGAGGACTGCACAATAATGAGAGGAGAGAAAAGAGTGAAACCAGTGGTAGACAGTGCTACAGAGACCAGCTTCCCGAAGCCGGTGAAGAAGAAGAGAGTGATCAACTAAGTCGAAAGCCGCTGAAAGATCCAAAGCAACCGCCACCGAAATGTCACCGCGATCGTGAGCTACATGCAGTGCATTAGTGAAGACCAGAAGAACAGTGTCGACGCTATGCCCAGAGTGGAAACCTGATTGACGGGGGTGAAGAAAGTTAATAGAATCTCGGTGATGGGAAAGTTGTGCAAAAACAAACTTCTCCAGGAGCTTAGACAGAAAAGGAAGGTTAGAAACAGGACGATAGTTGGAAGGAAGGGAAGGGTCAAGGGAGGGATTCTTCAGGATGGGACGAACCAACGCGTGCTTCCAGGAGCTAGGAAAAATCCCTGTGGAGAGACTGGAGTTGAACATGGTGAGGATATAAGGGAGGACACCCAAGGAGGGAGTGAGGAGCCAAGAAGAGGAAATAGGATCAAGCGAGCAGGAGGTCTTTCTAGAGGAAGAGATAAGATGATGAAGTTCAGGTGCAGTGATGGGCGAGAAGGTAGCCCAAACGTGAGAGAGCTGAGAGACAGGCGGTGGCGAAGAAAGAGGGGGGGGGGAAGTGATAGGAGCAGGACATGAGGGTAAAGAGTCTCTCAAGGAGGTAACTTTAGAGATAAAGAAAGAAGCCAATTGCGTAGGGGAAGGAGAGGACTGGATAATAGGAGTTGACGAAGGGGTATGTAGAGAAATAAGGGAGCGGAGGGTGGAATAGAGATGGCGGGTTTGGTTGGGAGCATGTGAAATGGCATTTGAAAAGAAATCTCGTTTAGCAGAGTGGAGTTGAGAGCGATAGAAGGAGTGATGAGATTTGAAAATAGATAAGTTAGCGGGAGAAGGGTCCTAACGCCATAGTCGCTCAGCCCTCCGTAGGTGCGTACGTAAGAGCCGCAGACCATTGTGGAACCAAGGATGACAGGGACGTCGACGAGATGGCCGAGGACGTAAAGGGGCTAAAAGGTCAAGAGTGGCGGAAAGGGTGGAGGACCAAAGAGCAGCTTGGGAATTAGGGGAAAGAAGTGAAAAATCATTAGGCAGAAGCTCAGAAGCAGGGGGAAATTTTTGCAATGTAAGAGGAGTAAGAGCTCGGGACAATTGCACTGGAGATGATGGGGCGGAAGACACTGGAGAAGTAGAAAATGAGACACCTAAGGGGGAACAGGACAGGGTAAGATAAAAATGATCTGTCCATGGAAGGGACGTGGCGGACAGAACTGATAAGGTAAGAGAGGAAGAAGCGGAGGTCAAGAACAAGTCAAGGGTATGACCAGCTTGATGGGTTGGGATTGTGACATGTTGGATTAGGGAGAGATCCTGGAGGAATGAGAGAAAAGAATGCTCCCTCATTGAGGAGGGAGCATCCATGTGGAGATTAAAGTCACCTGCTATAATTAAGTGGGGGAAGGCTAGAGAAACATCAGTGATTGTTAACAGAAGAGCATCCCACAATTGAAGGCGAAGGTCAGGGGGGAGAGTAGATGAGAAGAACATGAATAGAAGGGGAAGCATGAAGGCGAAGTTGAAGAGCTTCAGTATAATGGAGTGACGGGGAAGAAATTAACATATAAGAGAGAGAAGGATGAAGAATGGCAGCCACGCCGCCACCAGACCGCCCAAGGCGAGGGACGGAGGCTGCGGTGAAGCCAGGGGGGAGACAGTGCGCAAGAAGAGCATCCTCGCCATCATGGAGCCAAGTCTCCGTGAGGAGGGTAATTCCAGGAGGGGATCTAAGCACTAGATCATGAATAAGAAGAGATTTGGTACGGAGAGATCGACAGTTGAGAAGGCCAATAGAAAAGGGAGTCCAGGGGGGATTAGAAAGGACAGAAGAGGGAAGGGAAAAGGACGAAGAAAGCGGGCATGAGCGTAGATTGGTACTACAGCAAAAGCGTTGGTTAGGGGGTTTGTCAGGCCGCCTACCCCAGAATACAGGAATAGAGGCCATAGAGCAGAAAGGAGGAGAAGACAGAGGGGAGTAGGGAAGAGATGCTACTGAGGGTGTAAGTCCGAGAGCGGGCCCGAGTGGTGGCAGGAGGAATACAGGTAAAGAGTGTAACTCACCAGAAGAAGAGGTGGTAAGGAGAGCAAGAAGCAGACCTATCCAGCTTAAAAACAAAAGAGGGCCTTCGCTGCCGGAGCGGCCCCAAGGAGCGCACCTAAGGAGCACGATAAGTAATATTAGACATAACAAGGAAAATGCTTGAGTTAAACTGACCTTATGTCTGATTTTTCACAAAATAGAGTTTGTAGAGCCCAAGATGAAACAATGTACAAAATTACTGATTTGCTTCATTTTGCATTGCTTTTTGTCCAGTCAGGGATTCCATAGCCTGTCATCCAAGGCTCTTGTGGCAAATATGTTGATATAGCTACAGAAAGCCTTTGCTGCCATTTTTCTTAGTACTACTGAAATCTCATGGTGCTGCCCCCTAGTGTGAGGCTAGGGGGCAGGACCGCATGATTGTGGCCATTTTGAGAAGCCACAATAGAGGGGGCAGGAACAGAGAGGCCCACTCTTACCCCTGTGGCCACTAGACCATCATGGATTAAAAGTACAGCCTTGTAGGGGAGTGGAGGGGGGCCATGGGGGCTCCAACTAGGACAATTGGCTAGCCGGGACTTAAAGTTTTGGAGAGGGAAGAAGGGAGGGAGGGAGGCAGGGGCCTGACTGGCTAGCTGGGATTATTATTTTTAGATTGAGTGGGAGGGGGACAGAGGAAGCTAGCCAGGAGCATGTCTTACAGATCAGAGAGGTATCTGACTGGCTAGCCAGGCTTTAAACTTGTTCTTGGGGTGCAATGTTTCCCCTCCCCCCCCCCAGACAGTTCCCAATGGGATTGTGAGTTATCCAGGAGAGATACAGTAGGTGCTAAAGGGGGCGGGGACACTTTGTTTTACTTGTTGGTGCCATATCTGTACATCCACAGCATTCACAATGATCTTAGGTTGGGGAGGAGCCTGTTTGGTGCTTTTGGGGGGGATTGATAACAATTGAGGGGAAAGAGCAGGTAAGAGCTCTGCTCACCCAATCGCTACCTGTCCTACCCTTGCACTTAGCGCAGAGATCTACCAGAAGGCACTGCAGGTTTTCCCATGCTATCTGCCAATGCAGGGATCATGGGTCTCTGTGGTAAGTCCTAAACCTCTCCAGTATCAACATGGGGAAAGTTGTGAATGCCCTCTGCTAGATGCTGTGGAGGTATTGGACCTACTTAGGGCCTTTTGCAGCTACCCCACTGTAAGCCCCATCCACCCCCTCCCAAGCAAGATAGCATAGGCTTCCCCTGGTGTAGGAGTAACTCATTGTAACCGGGATGTTTCTACTATCTAATCCACTTTGGGTATGATGGGGGGAGGTACAAAAACACTAAGGGGCATGTTTACTAAACCATCTTAACGTAGCAGCGGTGACGTTATCGCGCGATAGGTAATATTATTGCACGATAACATCACATATTGCGCGATAACGTCTCCGGCGGCGGTGAGGTGCACAGAGGGAGGAGAAAAGCACCCCAGAGGGTGGAGTAAGGCTCCCCAGGGGCGGAGATAAGGGGTCAATGGGCGGAGAGTGGGCGGGGAGTGGATCCATGCACACTAACGCTGTGAAATAAAGCTCTGAAAATTAGCGCCAGTGAAAACCTCGCGCTAGGCACATTTGCAGGACAGAGAAACCATTTCAGTCAGCAATGTACAGCAAAGGCAGGGAAACCCAGAGAGTGATAGTAGTGATACATGTGCAGGAACCAAAAAGGCAAATAAACATAGAAAATGACCAGAACCACATATGAAATCCCAATAACCAAGCTGGCCAATAGTGATATTAATAATAAACATAAAGCAACACTACTGACAAAGCGTAAAAAGGAAGATATCATGTTTGGAAGGGTCCATGCTCTGTCCCCCTACAAAGTGAATGATCCCACATTGAAATAGCGGTGATCAGGGTTGTCGTCGTTTATATTGGGCAGATTTGTTATGGCGTGCACATGTGCAGCAACAGCAGAGTGGGCACATAGGAAACGGCAACTGTACTGATGCTGTAAATGGGATACAGGGGGGGCTGCAGGCGGCACATGCTGTGGTCCAGCTGGGGCACAGTGCAGAATAGACAGATGCCTAGGTGGCACATAGGAATGTCAAAACTGTAAAGCAGCACGACAGCAACTGACAAGGGTCCAACATGGGCACGAATATGTGTCCCACAGTGTCACAGGGGATATTACCAGCAGGTACCCCCAAGGGCACATAACATTGGCAGGCGGTGCTGGGGGAGAAGTGTGCATGCTCATGTAGGCACCCCTACCCGACAACCCACACCATAGGAAACTGCCTACCGGCACACTGGATGGCCTGCGACTACGACGCCACCAGCATAAGGGCATGTCAGCATGGTGGTGGAGGGGTGCTGGTGGCGGAGGGGGCAGTGGCATCTGCCCACACCAGACCATGGCCAAGCCCCATTTAGATGGGTGCCGTGCACTGCAACACACAAGGTCTGCCTGATGAACAGTCATGGAATCCCCAGGGAATAACCTGCCCCTGTGGAAACAGTTTGGTGCAGTACACAGAGACAGTTGGTTCAGGGGCAGAAAGTCACAGGTTCAAGTCCCAGCTGTGGCACCTGTCAACCTTGTCCCCATATTTCACCCAGTACTAAACCGTGGTAATAAAGATGGAACCTTTATTGCAGTTAGAGTAAACATGCCTGAAACACCTATATTTTACCCTACAGGGCACAGACACCATAAATATGTGCAATCACTAGAGCAGAGTTTCCCAACTGCAGTCCTGGAGGGCCAAACACCATTCAGGTTTCATGCTGTCCCTAATAAATATGCCTGTGCTGCATTTGTATGCACCGCCCCCATTGTATGCAAATGTACCTCATTCCTATTCATTAGGGACAGCATGAAAAACGGAATATTGTTTGGCCCCACCAGGACTGGAGTTGGGAGCCTCTGCCCTAGAGCAGTGGCCAACAGGGGCACACAAACCCACACCCACAGGCTCCACTATCCAAAACCTCATGGAGAGTCAGGTTGTTGGGCCCTGCGTGGAGCCGCATCTCCCAATACTGACACCTGCATACCTTAGCAGTGCCGTCCTAAACTTGGGAACACGTTCCACATATATCAAAGGTTCCTATAATTAATATCAGCCAACAAATCCTAAGTTAAATATGATTTGTTGATAGAAATTCATCATAGCAACCTTTTGCTTTTGACAGTGTTTACCACCCCGGGGAGTGACCCCAACAGTATTGCGTACCATAGCAATACCCGCACTGTCCCCAGGACTGGTGAGATGGCCAGGACTGCCACAAACTTCCATATTTGCACAATGCTGGCATTGGTGTGGGAGTGTGTGTATGTCTATCCAGTGTGTTGTGTTTGCCCACATCTTACTGAGCCCACACTGCTTGCACTGTTTCCAGTGTTAGCCTGCCAATGTGCATAATGAGGAGCAAGGTACTGTGGGTATGGCCCGACAGGGTTGCCTGGGCAGGATGCATCTGCACAGGGTATAGGGCAATGGTTGGTACAATATAGTGCCCGACCACCACCTGCACTGACAGCGTGGCCACAGCATGTCATGCTGGAGGTCACTCTCACCCTGACTGAACAGTGACCATGGCATGGCTAGGTTCCCCCATAGTGCTATGCACCATTTCTTTTAAGTGACATTTATGGGTTCTTTTTTCTGGGGCCCAATCACTGATATACCTGCTTGGTGTGTGTGTTCACGTCCCATTTTTGGGTGCACACAGTTCCTCCAGGAGCATGCACTATGTACTAGCTAGCAGACTGTCTGCAGTTAGCTTGTGTATGGCTGGCCTTGAAGGGTACAATGGGTGGAGCCTGACTGTGCTCTCTGCTGGTGAATGTCAGGTGGTGGTACGGTTGAGCTTCTCCAGTGTTCTGCCTGTCTGCCATTGCCTTACGTGATGTCTACAGATCTGCATTGACTGCCCTGTAGGGTGCCTGTTTCCCCAGCAGGACTGGGTTGATGGTTCTCTCTACTGCCCCACACCACTATCTGACATGCTCTAGCAGCAAGCAAAGTGAGTCACCAGCCACACAATACTAACTGCAGACAGTCTGCTTGTTAGTCCATAGTACATGTTACTAGAGATAACATGTGCACCCACCAAGCAGATGGGTCAGTGATTGGTCTTCAGAGCTCATACATTTCACTTCAGGGGAGCACTATGGGGGAACCCAGCCATGCTGTGGTCACTGCACAGTCAGGGTGAGCATGACCACCCAGCAGGACATGCCATGGCCACCCTGTCTGTGTAGGTGGTGGGCAGGCCCTACAATGTTCCAGCCATTGCCCTGGGCCCTGTGCAGGTGCATCCTGCCCAGGCCGCCCTGTCCAGCTATACCCACAGTACCTTGCTTCTTATTATGTACATTGGCAGGCCCAATACTGGCAACAGTGCTAGTGGTGTGGGCCTGCACAGGGTGTTGGCAAACACCACACACTGGATAGACTGACGCACACCCCCACACCTATGCCAGCATTGTGCACCTATATAGGCTTTTGGCAGCCCAGGACACCGCACTAGTCCTGGGCACAGTGCAAGCATGGCTATGGTATGCCGTACTGTTGGGGTCTCTCCCTAAGGTGGTGGACACTGTCAGGTACCAGAAGTGACACACACTCCACAGACATCACAGAGGTTGGTATGCTACAACCCACTGGGCATCTTGTGCTAACCTTAGGGATTGCTATGTGCCAGTTATCATAGCAACCTTTTGCTATCTGTGTACCATATTCCCGGGCTTTGGGTGGCATTGCTAGGGTATGCAAGTGCTACTATTGGGAGATGCACACAGGGCCCAACATCCTGCCTCTCCAGGAAGCTGTGGCTAATGGGGCCTGTGGGTGCGGATGTTTCCACACCTGTGGGTCACTGCTCTTGGACAGGAGTTCCCAACTCCGGTCCTGGTGGGCCGCACCATGTTCGGGTTTTTATGCTGTCCCTGATGAATATGCATGAAATACATCTGCATACCATGGGGGCGGCGCATCAAAATACAGCACAGGCATCTTTATTTCAGACAGCATGGAACCTGAATGTTGTTTGGACCTCCGGGACTGTTTTTTGGGAGACTCTGCTCTTGGTAATGCGCCTGTTTGTGGTGTCTGTGCTCTGTAGTGTAAAATGAAGGTGTTCCAGGCATGTTTATTCCTATCAGCAATACAAGGTTCCATCTTTCTTACCACGGTTTATTACTGGTAAAAGCATGGGAGAGAGGTTGGCAGGGACCACAGCTAGGGTTTGAACCTGTGACCTTCTGCTCCTGAGCGCACTGGCTATGCTTACTGCACCACACTGATGCCACAAGGACAGTTCATTCCCTGGAGGTACCATGACTGTTTGTCATGCGGAGCCTGTCTTTTGCAGTACACAGCACCTGCCTACATGGGTCTGGGCCGTGGCCTGCTATGGTCAGATGTCACTGCCCTCTCCGCCACCGGTACCCCTCCGCCGCCATGCTGCCATGCCCTTCTGCTGGTGGTGCTGGTGGAGCGCAGTATCTGGCCATCCAGTGTGTGGGTAGGCAGCTGCCTATGGTGTGGGTGATGGGGTAGGGGTGCCTGGATGGACATCCACGCTTCCCCCCAGCACCGACTGCCACTGTACTGTGCCCTTCGGGGTAGCTGCTGGGTACTGTCCCCTGTGACACTGCGGGTGACACACTCGTGCCCATGTTGGGCCCTCATCAGTTGCAGTCTGGCTCTACTGTTTATGCATTCCTATGGGCCAACTGAGCATCACCCTAGTTCCCACTGTGGCCCAGCTGCACCACAGCATGTGCCGCCTGCAGCCCTCTGTATCCCCTTTTCCAGCATCTGCCCAGTTGCCCGTTCGACATGCCCACCCTGCTGTTGCGGACATGTGCATGCCATGGGGAACCTGTCCACTAACAAGGGGAAGCCCTGATCTGCGCTATTTCACTGTGGCATCATTCACCTTCTATGGGGACAGAGCATACACCCTTCCACAGTTAATATCTTTTTCTGAGGCTTTCTCAGTGGTATTTATTGCTGTTTTCCATTGCTATCACTATTGGCTAGCTTGGTTATGTTGTTTTCCTCGTTTCTTCTGGTCATTTTCACTGCTTATTTGCCCTTTTGTTCCATGCACATGTATCACACATCAAGTTTTTGTGGGTTTCCCTGCTTATGCTGTACATTGCTGACACTGAAATGGTTTTCTCTCCCCTGCAAATGTGCATCTAATGGCAGGTTTTCATTCGCAGTAGGATTCAGCCCTTGAGTTCAGCGCGTTGGTGTGCCTGGAGCCTCTCCATGCCCACTCTCCGCCCATTGACCCCTTCTCTCCGCCCTCTCTCCACCTTCTGCGGTGTTTTACCGCGTCGCGGAGCTTTACGATCGTTACATGAGGTTAACGCGCGTTAATGTCACATAACGATCGTTAACGTTACATAACGCACGTTATGTAACGTTAACGCAGTTTAGTAAACATGCCCCTAAGTGTGTGAAACTCAATATGAGTTTGACATTCCCTTCAAAGTCTCTTAAGTATTTGAGTTCAGCTATTTATAATATACAACAGCTAAATGTCTCTCATCTTCTCTCCCATTAACCTCTAATCTTCTCTCCCATTGGTGACCAAGTCCGTCGGTTGTCTTCTGCTCAGTGAGTCATCTTCTGAGGTCTTGTGCAACTTCAACTTGATGTTTTTCTTCAAAGCTGGATGACTCACCCCTATGCTAAATTAATCCTGGACCCTCCATCCACCCATGAAAACTCTTAACTGAGCAAATTAAAAAAAATTAAACAATCAAAAAAGGGAAAAATTATGTAGCAAGCTTAGATTTAAAAAGCCTGGCCCTATTACTCCCTGCACAACAACCCGCTGCCAAGCATTACTCAACACCCCCCCAAAATTAAAAAATTATCAGCCATCATTTCTTTTAAATTCACTCTGAATTCACTTTCCTATCATACAGTATTCCTACCTTACATCCCTTTTTATCCCTAGCTCCTAATGCCTACTCAATCCTATATGGGATTCGCATTCAAAGGGACTAAATACACATCTCTCTCAGGCCTAAACGTCCAATTAAATATCATAGGAGCCTTCTATTTCTCCTACAATACTTTTTTTCTTTTCTAACTTAAAAATTAACCTTAAACCAATTTAATCTGACTCTGAACCTTAAACGCCCCCTCTTCCCTGGTTTTCTCTATTTTGATTGGGAAAATAAAAATAATCTTACACCTCTGATTCTGATCGTCCTCTCTCCTGTGGTCCCAATACTTTCTCCAGTGATCTCTCTCTTCTCTCCCTCTCACATACACACAACATAACCAGGGCTGGCCCATCCATTGTACAAGAATGTTGTTCGCACAGGGCCCCATGCTTCAGGGGGCCCCACGCAAACTTCATTCTTGAAAAATGGATGGCTTCAGAGGGAGCCGGGTAGCCCGCGCAAGGCCCCGGCTTGCTTTGCATAGCCGTGAGCCTGTAGAGTGTTTTCCTTCATTCTGGCGGCTGTTTCTGTGAAGCGCCCGAGGGCAGGGAAATGCCCTTTAACCTTTCCTGGCATTCAGCGCACTTCACAGAAACAGCCGCCAGCATGAGGGAAAACACTCTTCACGCTGGTGGCTGTGCAGAGGGAGCTGGGGCCTTGCGCAGGCTTCCATGGATCCCTCTGAAGCTCCTTATATGGCCACGGGGCTCTCCGGCAAGGGTGTGGGGGGGGGTCTAGCATAGGAAGGAAATGGGCAGATGGGGGGGGGCAAGGATTGGAAATGGGCTGATGGGGGAGAGCTTGGCCTGGAAATGGGCTGATGGGGGTGGAAGCAGTACTGGAAATGGCTGATGGGGGCTGAGATACGACTGGAAGTGGGCTGATGGGGGGAGGCTTGGACTGCAAATGAATGATGGGGGGCTAGGATTGTAAATTGGCTTATGAGCGGGAACTTGGACTGGAAGTGGGCTGATGGGGGCTGGAATAGGACCAGAAATGGACTGATGGGGGTCTAGGATTGGAAATTGGATGATGGAGGAACTTGGACTGGAAATGGGCTGATGGGGCTGGAATAGTACTGGAAAGTGGCTGATGGGGGCTAGGATTGGAAATTGGCTGATGGGGGAGCTTCTACTGGAAATGGACTGATGGGGGCTTGAATAGGACTGGAAATGGGCTGATGGGCTGTAATAGGGACTGGAAATTGGTTTGATGGGGGGCTAGGATTGGGATTTGGCTGATGGGGAGCTTGGACTGGAAATGGGCTGATGGGCTGGAATAGGATTGGAAATGTCTGATGGGCGGAATAGGACTGAAATGGGCTGATGGGGGCTGGAATAGGGCTCAAAATGGGCTGATGGGGGCTAGCATTGGAAATTGGCTGTTGGGGGAGCTTTGGAGTGGGAAATGGGTTGATGGGGGCTGGAATGGACTGGAAAGGAGCATATGGGGGGCTAGGACTGGAAATGGGCTGATATGGGGCATGGGAGAATGGGACTAGAAGGGAGTTGGATGCTGGGTGGGTCTAGAACTAGAAGGGAGCTGATTTTGGGGAGGACTAGAAGAGGGATGGGGATGGGGAATGAGGATGGAGAGGGGAATAGATATTTTGTGTGGGAGGGAAGAAAAAATCTATGATTGGCTGGGTATTGGGAGAGGTAAGTGGGGATTGAGACTGGAAGAGTGAAATATGAGTGGATGATAAAGGAATAAAGAAGAATGGGGAAAGAGCAAAAGGGGAAAGATCAGTATGTTAAAGCAGATATAGAGAAAGAATGGGAAAAAATCTAGAAGAGAGAAGAAAGCACAAAGGGACAGCTTGCAGAAAACATGAAGAAACCAGAAGAAGAGAAAGTGACTGGAGCAATTGCAACTGAAAATAAAATGCCCAAACAAAAAGGTAGAAAAAAATACTTTTTATTTTATGCTTAAATCTTTTTATTATTATTCACCAAAATTCGCCTTTCCAGTATACTGGCTTTGAATACATCATTAAAATGATTCAGACATTACAATCAGTAGTAGTCAAACCATCGACAATTTTCCCTCCCCTAGCACCACCTTCCTCCCCCCCCCCCCCTTGTAATGGTCTCCTTAACTGTGGTGTTAAACATTCTCCTTAGCATTTTCCAGCGAGCAGGTACTCTTATTACCCGCAGGAGATGGAATACTTAGAATTTAATCCCCCAATCACCACCCAGAGGCTCCTAGCCCTTAAATCTGCAATAAGTCTCCCCCCCCCCCCCAATGATTCATGTATACAATTATATTGTGAGCATTTTTCCAAACCACGTCCTTTATTATGTCATCCCTTCCCCTCCCCCCCTTTCCTCCCCACCTCCCTTTCCCTTTCCCTTTCACCCCCCCTCCCTCTGGCCCTTACCCCCTTCCCCCCTTCCCCCCTCCCCCTCTCCCAACCCCCCTTTTATTCTGTACTGGGTCATTTGTTCCTATTATAGCCAACTTATACTGTTAAGATATCATTCCTCACCCTAGCCAATATACTTTCTAGGTATGGGGTCCAAATCATCAAAAAATTTGCACTCCTTCGGGCATGTCATCTAGAGGCCTCTCCCTCCCATAACACCAGTTGGTGCAAGACATTCCTCCACTCCCAATATTCCAGCCCCCCTACCTCCCTCCACTTATGAAGGATACATTGTTTGGCAAGCAGGCAACACTGTCTCACCATCAGTCTATTCCCTGCTGTGGTAAGTCCCCAAGGGGTGAGGGGCATCAAGAATAGCTAAACCCGGGTCAATGTCAATGTCCATTCCAATACTCCCCCCGACGAATTGTTGAATCTTACTCCAAAACGTCCTTACTTGTCCACATTCCCAAAACATATGCCGCAAATGTGCCTTCTCAACTCTGCACCATGGACAATCACTGTGCTGTGCGAATCCTGGCCTTCCACCCTCTGTATGGTGAAATATATGCGCGCTATAATATTCTAAATTGCATATCCCAAAGCCTTTCCCCTGTAATTAATCGGGGGATTCTTCCTGTTGCTACTTCCAGGCAAATGCATCAAAATTAACTCCCAACTCCCATTGTGTACTAAGCTGTTCATAGCACTTGTCTTGGACAATGTTATTTAAGGCCCTACAACATCCAGCCACTGTATCCATTCTTTATCTTCCAACTCAAACCATCCACTAATTTCCCCAAACTTCCCTTTCTCAGACCACACCTCCCATCTTTCATTGATGTCATATAATGCTTTAGCTGCAAGTAGGCATTAAAATGTCCCTTTGGTAAATCGTATAGTTCTTTCAGTTCCAAAAAAGGTTTGAGTTCTCCCTCTTCGTTAACTACTTGTCACATCTGTTGAAGACCCTTCAACTCCCACCCTCTACAGAAACTTGACATTGTACTGGTTTAAAGGATAAGTTGTCCTGCAGGGGCAAATATCCTGATACCTCATATGGGATACCTAATTTTCCGCATAATATCCTCCACTCCAACAAACCCCCCTTTCCATAGGATGTTATTTTATTTATTTAACCAGTTTTGTATACCACCTTATCCTTCAATCAAAGTGGTTGATAAGACAACAAAGGCTTACATACTGAGGGTATGGGAAAACTTATGTTATCTCGAAAATCTTCAGGCAGCTGCACCTGCGGAACATATAACACAGACCGAAAGCGAGTAGGGGGCGGCCAACGCTGTATCAAAATAATTTGGGGTATACACCGTTTTTTAGACCAACCAATAACGTACATGCCGGTTCAAACATCCCAGTTTTTTTTGCTCTAATATAGGGATTCCCATTCCCCCCCCCCCCCCCCCCCCCCTGTTGCCACAGAGCATATAACTGATCAATTTTGAGTCTGGGCTTTTTCCCTCCTCCAAAATAAACTCTATAGGGATCTCTCAATTTTTTGAATATCCTGCCTCTGCAACTGCAGCGGAAGGAATTGCAGGGTAATACAAAAGTTTTGGAAAAAGTATCATTTTGTAGGCAGCCACCCTACTGCTGAGAGAGAGGGGCAATGGTGTCCAATCTCGCAATTTGTTCTGAATTTCTTGTAATAATGGCTGGACATTTTGGTGATATAGTCCTGTTTGGATCATGAGGTAGCCATATTCCTAAATACTTGAATTTATTTTTTGCCCAATGTAAGGGAAACGCTCCCACCCCAATCCTCTTGTACAATCCTCTATTTACATCTAGTGCTTCTGATTTCGACACATTTCATCTTCAAACCTGCTATCTCTCCGTACTTTCCTATCACTTCCAAAAGCCTGGGCAAAGATTCTCGGGTTCCATCACATGACTAATAAGTCATCTGCAAAAGCCAAGACCTTAAATGTGCAAGACCCCGACCTTCACCCCCCCCCCCCCCCCCCCATATCGTCTCGGGCATAAATTATTCTCAATAGTGGATCTAAAGAGAGCACAAATAATAATGGGGACAACGGACAACCCTGCCTTGTTTCCCGTGCAATGTTAAAAACTGGGTGTGATCAGCCCATTGACATCCCACCACCGCTGCTGGTTTTCTGATATAATCCTCGGATACCTTGTATATATCCTGCTCCTAATCCATATGCATTCAGGGTCTCAAATAGTATGCCCTCCCTACCCTATCAAAAGCTTTTTCAGCATCAAAACGATCAGTAAGGAGTGGGCGCACATGTTTCCTGACCCAGTTCAAGGCTCCTAATATTTTTCCTAACATTTTTTAGTGGGATAACGCCCCTGCACAAACCCTGTCTGACACGCATGCAATAAACTGGTGAGCTGCACAGCCAAACGATCTGCTAGAATTTTTGCAAACAGTTTGAGGTCATAGTTAATTAATGAAATTGGCCGATATGACCCCACTTCTGTTGCATCCTTACCCGGCTTCGGCAGGACCACTATATGAGCTGTATTACTGTTATATTTAAAAACTCCAGAGACCTTCCACCTATTAAACTGTTCTATTACCATCGGTGTGACCTGTATCTTCAGCAACTTATAATAGTACACTCTATATTCATCTAATCCAGGTGCTCTGCAGAATGCAGCTCTTTCAATACCTCCTTGTATTTCATCTGTAGTTATTGGGATTGTCAATTGTCCCTGCTGCTCTTGCGTAAGATGAGGTAAATTCAGCTTCCGTCAAAAACCTCTGAACCCTTGTATATGAGGCATCCTCGCTTGCATACAGTTTACGATAATAAGTTACAAAGATTCTCCCGATGTCTGTAGCATCCGTGTGCACCCTCCCCACCTCATCCTTTAAAAGTGGCACAAATCTGCATCTTGACTCCAGGCAAGGCATCGGGCCAGTAGTCTCCCTGACTTATCCCCATATGGTATAAATGGAATTTATAGTATACTAGAGATTTTTAGCTCTCTGATGCAATCATGTGTTGAAGGTTGCTTGGGTGGCCCGCACCTGTGCCCGGTTGGCTGTAGTGGGGTCCAGAGCCAGGAGCCGGCGTTCTCTACCAATCTCTCCCGGCTTAGGATCCTAGCTGCCATCATACATCTCCGGCAGGCATTATAATTTGGAGAGTATTTGTTATTTGGAGAGTATTTGTATACCGCTACTTCTTCTAGCGATCTGCAGCGGTTTACTTTTCACCACATCAGGGGGTGTAGATTGGGATAATCAATAGTATATACAATTTGTTTGCAGGGGGGTTCACAGAGCACACGGCGGGTTACTTTTCACGACAGCAGGGGTGTACATGGGGATAATCAACAGTTCGCAGAGCACAGACCTTTGGTTACATTATTTACATTTGATCACTGGGGTGTATTTACCTATATACATGACATATATTCAATTTCAATTTCAATTATATACCCCCTTAGGACAGTTTTAGAAGCCTCCCAGTACAGCTCTGGGTCTATTTTATGGGCCTGATTATGGTCCTCATATTCCTTCCACTTGGCCATCAAATACTCCTGAAACTTATTATCTTGACATAGGTCTAGTGGCAAGCGCCATGGCCCTTAAATACCACCCTACTGTCCACCATCCCAATCCGGTCCACACGGGAGCGTAGGGTCTGAAATTTCATAAGGTCCAATTACCGCATCTGTCATTACTTGAAATATTTTTTCAGAAACTAATATTGGCGTCAAGTCTTGCACTTGTGCTGTGTGCTCTGGACGCTGAGTATAGTCTTGTTCTGTCGGGTGTAGGGCTCTCCATGCATCTATAATTTGACACCTTTGGCAAAACCTCCTAATGTGCCTCGCAAAACTAAGGCTATTACCCCCATGTCCTCCCGACACATCCATGCTAGGGTCCATGACTCCATTCCAGTCACCCCCTAACATCATTGGGGATTCTGGTAATGCGTCAATTCCTCCGCCACTAGTCGGGCAAAAAAATTTGGATCAGCACATTTGAGCATATACTAGTACCTTCCTCCCCTTGAGATTGCCCGGAATGACTACAAACCGCCCTCCTGGATTTGCCACAGTCTGTTCCACTTTAATCCTACCACTGTCTTAATTAATATTGCAACCCCCCCCCTTTCTTCCCCCATGCTGATGCCCCATAAATTTGTTATATTCCTCTCCTCTTTAATATAACCAGGTCGCCTATGGCTTGGTGAGTTTCTTGCAGAAGTATGTGGTCCCCCTTTGTGTCAGCTATTAATGCGTGCAAAATTTTGTTCCTTTTAAAGGGACTCGCTAGCATTATTTAAATATGACTTTTTTCCCATATATACTGGAAGGGCCCTTCCAGCCTAGGACCTACCCCCTTCCTCCAACTAGTACTCACTTTTTTTTGTTCTACCTAAAACATAAACACCGCCCATTTATTTCCAAGTTGACTCTGTATATGCAATACCTTCTTCATTCCCCACCTGTAACCTTCCCGCCCCTTCCCCTACCCCTATCCTCCCTCTAAAACTCCTACATCCCTAACCCCCTAACCCTCTACCCAATGTTCTTCCCCTCCATTCCCATGTGCCATTTTAGTGCTAGGACCCTCTCCAAGTCCTCCTTCTGCTGTTTCCTTAGTATCTCTTCCCCTTTTTCTGCATGGTAGATCAACCTCCGCCCGTTACCAATCCCAACTACCCCCATCCTTGTCTTATATTTCTAGTAGCTATACCATGTTGATTGACCTCACTCCTGCCTAGCCCCACTCCCCAGTCAACAAGAGTATTTAAACATGTTAAACCCTTTAAACCAAGAGCGAAATGCCATCATAACACAATCAAACTATTAACTTTTTAGGTCCTCTTTTTCCGCTCCATTGATCATTTTTTCCTTCACCACCAACCATCAAATATAACTTCCCTCATGTAACTTTATTTTTCCATGATTTCCAATAAGGCTTCCCTTCACCACCCGGGTCCAGGTGTTGCCCCTTCGAACTATCCTATGTGTTTTCTGGATCCATTTATGTGCTTCTTTCAGGTATCTCCATGTTCCACTGTCTTCCCTTATAAAAAATCTGCAGTCTCGCCGGGTATTGTTCCCAACAAAACTTTCAGATACACTGTGACCAGCTTCTGGCATAACGTTTGCATACACCAAATTTCACTTTAAAGCCAAGTTGAACTGAATAGTCCTGGAAAAACCTGTATACGTGCCCCCTTCATTGCACCAAAGCCCCTTTAGGCTATTACTGCCCGCAAAAACTTCATCTTTGTCTGCAGAAGGTTCCATAAATCTAGCCAGACACACTATTTTGTGGTCCGCGTGTCCTCCTGGGGGTCGGGGCCCTCTTCCAAGTCTGTGAATCCCCCCCTTTCGATGACAATTTTGGTGTACCTGGGTCCTCGCCTCAGATTTAATGATATTTAACATGCCCAAGAAGTAGTTGTGAAGTTCTGCCAGCCTTCTGATGGCCTTTGGTATACCCAATTAATTAGATTTTTCCTGCGGCCTTGGTTTTTCCAGATCATCCACATTGTTTTTGCCCATTGTTATTTACGACTGACTGCCCTCTTACAAAGTGGTAATCTCTCTGCTGGCTTTTGAGCAGCTCACCTCCAGTGTCGATATCCATTACCCTCCGCTGCTTGGCATCGCACGTTCCCCTGCTTCCATTTGTTTACTGATCCCCTCCAACTGTCCAGTGATACCATCCTAGCCTTCCACTCCAAGCACTCACCCACTGCGTTAGTCCACAATCTTCTGTTTGATTGCATCATTGGGTGCCCTGGTGGAGGGATTTCCGTGACGGTCATCTTGTGCCCCGTATGGGCTGGAGTTGTTGTACTTTCCTCCCAATCCCCGACGGGCTGCTATTCATTTGATATACTGCAATTTACAACTCTTAGTTTGATACTTTTGATCTTGTTCCGCCATCCCCGATCTTGCCACTAAGTTAATTTGGTGTCTATTCAGGGGCATCCCGGCAGGGACTATTGGTTCAGGAAAGCCGTCAAGTCAGCTGCATTTCATTTTCAGGCACCCATGGTCACTGGAGCTGGGAATCCTTGACTTCCTAACCAGAGTTGTTTAAACAGGCTATGATAAGATGTTCCACTTTTGTTCCACCTAGGTGGAGCTATAGGCTCATGTATGCCCCTGGTTCTATCAACAGCCACAAGTATGGCTGCCGGCTCAATCTGGGATAATGCACTCTGCCAGCGTGGCATCTAGGTCCTTATTCAGATCAACTGGAGAGGTTCTCAACCATCCCATCACCATCAAGTGATTGCACTCAGACGTCTTTAAGGTCCATTAGGACAACCGACGATCTCAACACCGTCTCTAGGCGGGTATCCTAGGCCTGTCCCGTTGAAGACTTCCTTATTATTATTATTATTATTTTTTTTTTGTCCTTTCTACATCTCGCTTGTGTGGCTGAGTGGAACTCAGTAGGCAACTCGTGCGGTCCACGCTGCCATCAATGGCAAAGGTCACTAAGAAAAACACCCGCCCAGTTCAAAGCACCCCCCCCCCCGCCCAGGCAGTTTACAGTTGGTATTGATACAGACGCAGCTCTCGTGAAAACCTCCCGCTTTCTAAACCGTCCGCCTATCCAGCTCGCCAATTCCCATTTTCCCAGCTATCCGCGTCGTAGAGGCAGCTTGTGGCCCATTCTTTTAAATCCGAACAACTCTCTCACTCCTCTAGTTCCTCCTTTCACGTTTTCAGAGGTTCGGCGTGACGTATATTCGTGCGCAGGGTCGGGTGCATGCAGCTCAGCACTGGGTCTCCCGGGATCTGGCCCCTATCCGTCAGGGTTTCTTATCTCTTGAACTCTTCACCGTGTGATTTTTCCCCGCAGGATGACGTGTCTGCGTCAACTGTTCGGGGAAAGCTGCGTTAGGGTCTTTGCCTTCCTGCATCCTTTACAGGCTGATGAACCCGCACGATTCCGCGACACAGGAGGATCAAGTTGTTGCAGTTAATCGCTCCCAGAGCTTCTATTTAGAAAGTTTTTTGATATGGTTTTTGTGGGCATTTTTTCCATTCTCTGCTTGTCCTTTATGGCAATGGAGAATCGAAGTTGGGGGGGAAGCCCCCGGCGACTAAGATGGCGGCCATTTCTCGTAGGGCTCACGAGCGCCCCCAAATACTTTTTTATGTATGGGTATATAGTCATAGCACTGTTGTTATGTATGTGTAACAACACAATTATTTATGCGTAATATAGTCATACTGCCTATTTTGTAAATAATGCCAAAATCTCATGTGAATCCCGGATTACTAATTCTGTATATAGTGTATATAGTTTCACCTGTTCAAACCATATATGGTTTAAATTCCCTGTTTATTGTAAGTTCAATGTTAGACTGTTCCTGCATTGCACATATTCTTGTTTACTTGTGAGCCGCAGCGGCTGAAAAATAGTGAGGTATCGACAAACAATACAATAAAACAACTAAATAAATAATTAATTAATTAATTTAATTGTAACTGTATTAACTGGAAATATGTCAGGGGCCTTGGAAATGTGTATCACTAACATCTTTGCGTTTTTGTTTAAGTGGCCAAGAGAAAATTAATTTAATGTGTTTATTTCTCCATTGTTGTGTTACAATTCATGTCTGGCTTTTGGGGTTCCCAATTTAATTATATCTTCTTATTTCTAATTGGTGATCCCTTGGTCTTTGTGTGTTGATGGTCTATGCCTCTGTATGTGTACCTCAAGCTGAGGTATTCTATTCACGTTATTTCTAGTTTGAGGTCCAACTTGTTCCTCTTTTCCCCAGTGAGATGTCTGATTTTATATTTGCAAGTGTTTTGCCTTTTTGATAGGTAGCGTTTGGTGCTTTGTGAGTCCTGGTAAGTGCTGTTGAGGATACGGTGGGTTTCGCTATGGGTTCTAACTGGTCATTGTTTATAGTACTGCCTAATAGGCCCTGGCGGTTGGCACTAGAATATTTCAGTAATTTTAGAAATCTGGGTCAGCCTCCTTAAGCAGGCATGTTTTACTAAAAGCACATGTTACATTTATGCTCAAATATTTATGCAAGTGAGTCTCATTATTGAAATGCGGCCACACAATGACATCGCCGCACATGGCCCCGCCCCCCCCTTTATCACCACTGAACACAACACCTATTCACCACATTCTACCTAGAAACCAAGAAAAAAAATGGAAACCTCTCACTTTCCATCAGTTTTTTCATACAAGTTTCACTGAATTCTCTCAAGCATGTTCCTCCAAAAAAGCTCTCACCAAAAACTCAGTTTATCAGGGGCCCCCTGTACAATCACGTCCCCCCACTCATACACCGTCCCAGTCTCTCCAGCATCACAGCACCGAACATTCCCAAACCTTTTACATAACCAACTCTTCATCACAAAGTTCCCCATCTGTAAAAAATAAAACCCTTATTTTCTCTTTTTTCCCCCAACCATCCTATTTTCCTATTCTATTTGAGCCATACCATATTTTTCACTGCGCTGTTCCCTGTAAGAGCATAAGCACAAGGTATCCGACTCTTTTTCATTTTTACGTCACTGAGCGGTGGTTGCACCACCCTGACAGCTGCAAAAGGCTACCGTGGTTTTTTAGATACGCCCCTAAATGCTTGGGGCCTAAACTTGTAAAATTTGCTAAAGAACTGAATGCGCTCTAACAAGTTGTGAAGTGTCATTGAGTCCATGTTGTAATACTGTGATAAAGGAATTGCAGAAATAGGCTTGTTTTGTATAAAATTGGATAAGCAGACTGAAAAAGGGGCGCACACCCTGTTCTTACATTCACAGTAGCTAATAACAACCAGCCCGCTAGAACTAATTGAGAACACGGTTCCTGTAAATCATATCTACCCTGAAAATGATAGTACGTTTTTAGTGTAGTGAGATGTGTGATGTTCCTGTTCCCCACAGCTTCTATAACAACCAACACATTTATCTGTTCCTTGAGAACATCTGACTGGGGGCATTTAGCAGCTTGAATACGTTAAAACCCCCATGTGCCCTTCTTGCACCATAACGTGAATGTCCTATAAAACCACACAATTAAGCAGAATATTTGTAGCCCTTATTTTCTGCTATCAGTTCTCATTAACTATGACCACAATGCTGGCTACAGTGTATTGTGATGGTACACTTGTTGCACTCCTTATTGTAATTAACTGCATTTTTCCTTTGTAAATAAAAATGTGCGCACCGTTGATTTGAATGTTTAGTCTTGTGGGAGTTCATCAGTTTAATGCAT